>BMAV01007953.1:251806-263265 GCA_019973955.1 Trichonephila inaurata madagascariensis
TTAAAGAAATCTAAAAGTATTCTTTTAAGGGAAATTTAAATTTTATTTGTTCATTCTTGAGCAATTTACTATCATGAAATACGGTTGCATACATTAAGAAAGTAATTCATTACAAGCATATAAAAATAATTTTAATTTAAATGTACATTACATTTGCGTCTGTTCTTTGTATTCGACTAATAAAAACTTTCATAGTTTATTAATTTATATTTATTTTCATAAAATAATTAAGGTATAAAAATTTAATTTAAGCTTTAAATTTCTATATACACACTTTTATCATATTAGTAAATAATACACACACACGCACGCACACATATACATATATATACACTAGCTATATATAGCACATATATATATACTAGCTTATCTTAAATCCACAGCCATACTTAAAAATAGCAAAGAACTTTTTGAACAAATTAAAGATAAAAAGATTTCTTCAGTCTATAGTTTGGATCAGTGAATCCAAAAGTGGTCTATATAGACCCCCAGGGGTCTATGACGTCCTGCAAGGGTCCATGGCAGCGAGAAAATAATTTGGAGTTTCATGAGGTGTAAATGGGGGTGTATAATAGTGGCTTTCATTGAACCAGATTGTGACTTAAATCTTTAAAAAAAAATTGATCTCGTGGAAATCAGATTTTACCAATTTAACTCATTTATTTACTAAATTTAGTTAGTTTAGTTTGTGGTTACTGGGTGACAGAATAAATTTTATTGACAAGGATCATTTAAGTATTTATTTCCAGAATTAAATTAAAGAAGTGTTATGTTGAACGTTTAAAATTTAAATGCCCTTTGCTCAGATTTTAAAATTAGGTTTGAGATTGTTTTTTTTAAATAGTCATACCACAGTAGACAATGAATTCATAATGTCACGTTGAAAAAAAAGGGCATTACTATAGGAACTGATTGTAATAAGCACTAACGAATATCTTAAAGTTTAGAAAAGGTTGTCAGCAATTTTGCCTTTAAAAAGACATTCTTATTATTTGTCGTGAATTATGGGGGAAAAGTTTGAAAGTTTTATCGTAAATTTATAAGTGCTTTTCCTAGTAAGAGGGAGTTTCAGTGAGTTTGCCTATCTCTGAAACAAAAAAAAGAAGGGGAGGGGGACTGGACACTTACTAACAAAGAAGATTTAGGGTTTAACCTGAACAGATTGATATTAAATATTGAAAATTTGTTACTGAAGCACCAGATTCCTCCTCTCATTAAAAACATTTGTTTATTGTTCAGTTATTTTATGTAACAGTTGTTTTATGTATTAAATTAGTTTATTTTATTGACATGTGCTTCTTAAGTTTTAAACGCTAGACATCGTTACAGTTACGAATTTAACTCTTTTAAATTAAGTAGTAGTACCAGTTGTCATAAGGACATTTAAGTTCATAAATTTATAAAAAAATCAAAATTAGGTAAGCAGGGGTCTACCCGAAACCGAAAAACATGACAAGGGGTCTATGATACAAATAGTTTGGGAACCTCTGGTTTAGATTTTGAAAATCTTTTGAACAAAATTAATATTGATGATATGATTAATATACTTGTAAAATTGCTTAACGATAATTTATTTTAAAATGTTGATTATAATAATAGATTTGGCTTTCTACTTAGGTTTGTACTTAAAGAGAAGTATATATATTATAATGGTAACTATTATTAACAGATTAAAAAAAGGTTTACTACAAGGTGTCTCTGTTAGCAACTGTCTTACAAATTTATGTTTACATTATTTTGAAAATAGTTTCAGTAATAATTATGAATATTGAATTTTTCTTTATATAGATGATATTATCATTTTTGGCAAGCGAGACAATTTTAAACCTAACACTAATTTTTATCCACAACATCTTAATTTAGTACAAACAAAAAGTAACAACAATGAAGTAAATTTTCTTGGTATGCATATCAAATTAAAAGAAAATGTTATACTTACTAATATTTAGGATATAAGAGAAGAACTTTATTTCAATATTATAAAAGTTCTTCATTGGGAGAGCAATGTACATGTTTCTATATTCAGAAATATTATTATTAATTATATACAAAGCAATACATTTATAGTTTAAAAAAAATTAGAAATAAAATACTATAAACATTTTACTAATTATTGCTTAATTCCAAAATACCCAATCAATTTTATTAATAGTTATTTGAATAAATAAATTCTATAGAATAATAATAGTTTATGATTACAAATTTATCATTTTTCCTAGATATAGTTACCTCCATATTCTAATATTAGATAAAATTACTTATTAGTATTTTTAATTCATATATAACTTTAGTGTCACTTAAGTTATGGTAAACTCTTTTTTTAATTATTTAATTTTTCTATTAATTTTATACTCTTGTTAAGAGCTACAATTAAGCCATTCATTTGCTTTGAATTTGCATTTGAGTCCAGAATCTGGCAATAACTTATTTATTGTATTTAGATCTACTGCAGGCTCTGCATTTTTGAATGCATTTTTTAGGTAAGTTACCTTTATCTAGTACTAGATATAGAAATTCTATCCATTATTTTCAATGAGGCTTTTGCTAAGTATTATTAACATAAAGGGGGAAGTTTGGCTGGTTACAAAACATGTTCAACCCCACTTTTATATAAATTATCTTATACATAAGCTGTACTAAGTCAGCAATGTTTATAACACTGTAGCATCCATTTTTTTAATATTTTAAATCCTGTTATAATTTTAATTTCTCATATAACCTTCAATGCCTAGTTATCTTATAATCTCAATTTTTTTCCGGGGGGGGGGGGGGCTTGCTTGATGAATGTTCATCTCTCATTACTATATATATATAAATACAGGGGATAATAATTAAAGTTTCACTTCTTTTTTCAAATGCTGTAGAAAAAGAACTTCTGCCCGGAGTGACTTGAAATTTGTGTATTAAATATACTTGAAGAGGGAGACGTAATGACATAATAAGAAAAATAATTCTGGCGTTTTTATTGTTACTTTTAATGTGGTTTTTGGCCAAAGGACAGTTAAAAATTGATTTTTCCAATTCAAAGAGGTATGATCTTACCATGGTGAAAATGATTTTCTTTATTAGTGCAACAGCTGTTCAAAGACTTGGAAGTCATTTTTTCCATCAAAAACCGAAACAATTATGAGCTTTGAACATTATAGTTGTTTTAATGTGCAATTCATGCCAAAGCCGTTGTAATTAAATTCAAAATGTCATTTGCAACCAAATCCACTTCCGTTATTCCACGCACATTTAGAGTCACCATACTGACCAATTATTTCTTTTTACAGAATCTTGAAAGTGCAACTTTAATTAAAATCATATTGTACATATGTGTATGTATAGCATATAAGTGTGTAAATATTATATATATATATTTCATACTTATAGCATGTCCATACAAACTTGAAAAATTATATATACATTTATTTAATTTTAATTTAATTAGATAATTTTGAGTTACAAGTAATACAAGAAAATGAAATGTATAGAATGATCTTTGAAATTTCCCTCTCCTAAAATTCAAAAGAGATTTTTGTAAAAATTATTCAGGTTATTAACTGAAAAATAACCTAAGTTCCAAGGAAAAAAAATAATAATAAAACAAAACACCTACAATAATCCTTGAAACATTTCTTCCATTTTTATTGAATGACTGCAGTAACTGAGTGTGTGTGTGGTCATGTTCACAAACTACTTATTTATTTATTTATCAAATACCTGACCACATTGACCATCAAGTCATTAGGCAACGAGCTCTCCAATACTTCTTGACAATACAGTCCAAACTTTTAAGTGGACAGCACACATCTAGATGAGAAGCGTCCATGACTTGCCCAGGAGCACACAAGACACAAAAAGTGGAGATAGTCAGATTCATGTTCACAAACTTGTAGCCATATTTGTTTTTGTACATTTGTGAGTGTGAATACTAGCGCAACTACAGATTTGCCATGTAGAAAGAACTGTATACGTTAAAGATGTTGAGGTCACAAAGTTGACATGGAGAAGCATTTTTTAGATTGATGTGTCATATCAAGTGCCGCTTGGCTTGATCAAGATTCAAAACTCTAAGATCTGGGCCAGTTATTTCGTAATGTGATGTTAATAAATAATTAATCTGCCCATATTAATCAACCAGTAAAAATTACTTCGTGGTTTAAAAACGTTTCAGTTTCATTGGTTGAAAAATGCTGATATAAAAGATCGGAGGGAGGGGTGAATAACTTAATTTGTCAATAGTTTCAAATGTCTAATGTTTTCACTCAGAGAAGAAATGCAAAGTAGAATTACTAATAATGAATAAATTACGACGGATTAATTGCTACTTCCGAGATCAATCGAAACAATTCATTTAACATATTTGCTTATCTACTGTAATACTAATGAGGCGAAATGTTGTAGTAAAGCTTCTGTCACAAATAAAACAAACTGTTTTAATAATATTGCTTTTTTATATAACGTCAAATACGAATTCTCAATGATTTTCGTAATAAAAAAAATAATAAATATATATAATATCTGCAATATTTTCTGTTATATTTTCATGATATTTTGAAATAAACAAATATATGTATTCCTTAAAATTTGAAATTTAATTCCTTGTATGTTTTAACATTCACATGCACATGTAATAGTTGACGTATAGTTAAAATGACAGAATTCGTTGTTTTATGCAAGTATTAATTAGTATTTAAGATTTATATACAAATAACTCATAAACTCTAAAGGGTTTAATACAGTCAAATATATATTTAATGACATCTTGAATTAAAAAATGTTCTAAATTAATGAAAACACATCTTACGTATATGAATGCTTCCTTTTACAGAGCCAAGAGTCCAAAAAATCTCATTTGCTTTCTATTCAGAAAGAGTAATAGGTTTTCTCTATATACTTGCATGTTTTGTATAAACAAAATGAAGTAAAAAGATCAAACACTATGAAATATTTTCACGGAATATATGTACTTTGTAAAAAAATGGAGCTTTGATGTTTCGAATTCTCCAGAAACAAGTATCTCGAAGTATTGAAAATATAAAATTGGGATGAAAAAAAGAGATAAAAGGAAAATTTGCTGTTCGAAGGGAATCTCAGAAAATTCCTAGACGCTGAATATGGCACTATTTTTCTATTATTCGAATATTTGTAATTTTTGAAATGAAAGTTTCGAAAATTAATTATAATTTTGATTACTAAGCTATGAAATAAAAGGAATAATATAAGTAATATTGAGATATGTCTTGACGCATATAATTTTTATAGTACACTTTCTGGTATACTAGTTCTGCGCACTGGGGATTTGAAAAATAAAACAATGCAGTTTGCAGGAAGAAGAAGTTTTTGATGAATTAATTTTTAGTTAAATTGCAAGTAAAACAAAAACAAAAAAGCTTTTTGCATATCTCAGCAGAACAAAAATCATATTTGCTAAATTTTAAGTCTGTAGCTCTAAAAGCTGATAAAAGGCATTTTTTTATTTATAAAGTCTCCGTAACTCCCTTATGTGTTGATTTTTGAAAACACCTTCCTAAGTTGATCTCTGCTCAGCAAAAGTAATATATTGTTACAAATTTTGTGTAATAAACGCTTAAAATAGTATAAATAAGATATATCTGAATAAGTAATACGTTAATATTACTTTCTATTGCATTAATTTTATGTTAAAACTGTAATATTCACAAGCAACGCCATTTCTTACATTATAATGGTGATAGAGCCAAGTTAGCATCATTTTTGGCGACTATGTTGGCAACTTGGTGAATGATTGAATGGTTCAGAAGTTTATATGCTGTTGCGCTACTTGATGGGGAGATGAGACAAAGAGGGTAGCACAAAAACCTTCTCCGCAAAAAAATACATATACATGTCAATTTTCATTGTGATCGGTTGAATGGTGTTGGAGTGTAGCGAGTTCATAGATACATAAACATCAAATTTATATACATATAGATTAAGCTATAAATTTTGAAGCACTGCAATGATTATTTTTATAACAGATATTTAAAATTGCTAATATGAAGGATAATTTAATTTGAGAATAATTTCTCTTGATGAAATGCACAAATTATTAACTCAAAAATAAGATCCTGTCTACTAAATTTAAGAATCTTACTATTAAGCTTATAACGGGCTATATCTTGCGGTGTTTCCCTCTCAGAACTGATTTAGTGTGGTTTGTTTTGGTATTTCGTTGAAAGTCTAACTGTCACTTTCTTAGAGTAGAAACTTGATACATAAATGACCGTAAGTATATAAAACAACGGTACTGATCGATTAAAAGGAGTTATATGATATTAGGTTGGGGGGAAAAGAAATCCATTATTTTTGCCTCAAATTCCAAACTTTATTTAACATGTTTCGAATTGTCCGATTTGCGTCAAATATGCGCTGTTTTGCAGCATAATTTGTTGCCATTTTAAAGGTAACTTCTTAATTCCTCTCTCAAAGAAGTTTTGGTCTTTATTTGCGAAAAACTCTAGTAAACGATTTTCACAATCTTCTATTGATTCCAATTTCTTATAACTCAGGAAGTTTTGCAATGTGAGAAAAAGGTCGAAATCGCTTGATGCCAGGTCCGGACTATATGGTGGATGCATTTTAACTTCCCAACCAAGATCTCAGAGTTTCTGACGAGTCACTACAGATGTACGTGACCTGGCGTTGTCCTGATGGAACACAGCATCTCTTCTGTTGGCCAATTATGGCCGTTTCTGGTAAATCGCTAACTTCAAATGGTCCAATTGCTGATAGTAGATATCTGAATTTAGTGTTTGGCCATACGGAAGCAAATCATAATAAATTATTCATTTCTAGTCCCACCAAATACGCAGAAGAACCTTCCTGGACGTTAGTCCTGGTTTGGCCACAGTTTGAGCTGCTTCACCGCGCTTTGACCACGATCGTTTTCTTACAATATTGTTGCATGTGACCCATTTCTCATCCCCGGTCACCATACGATTAAGAAATGGGTTGATTTCATTCCATTTGGTCAAAGCTTCACAGATGAAAATTCGATCCATCCTGTTTTTGATCATGTGTTAATTTGTGTGGCATCCAAAAACCGAGCTTCTTTTTGAGTCCAACTTTGCGCAAATGGTTTAAAACTGTTTTATGGTCGATCTTTAGCTCCTGGGCGATGCTACGACTACTGACATGCCAGTCAACGATTATTTCTGTGATTTTATCGACATTTTTGACGACGGGTCTGCCTGTGCAAGGGCATCTTTAACATCAAAAATGCCTGAACAGAATCAACGAAACCAAAATTCCACGTAATTAGCTGTTACAGTATAGGCACCATAAACACCATTTACAATGTCAGCCGCCTGGCTTGCATTTTCGTCTTTATCAAAGACGAACAGTAAAATGTACAGAATTTTCTTTTTGATGACTTCCATTCTTAACACCCTGTAACTCACAACTGAATGAACCAAACAGAAGAAAGCAAATTATTTTTTTTAGTGTGAAATCTCACCTTGACAGCCAGCATAAATTTGAAACTGTTTGACCGATACTTCACGAGATATCGATACTACAGCCATCTACCAAAAAAAATAATGGATTTCTTTTTCCCCAACCTAATATTTACACTCCCAGAATCAGATAATACAATCGGACCTCTACTTAAAAAAGTTGCTAAATCCCGAAAAAAGTTCGTTATGTGGAAAATTCGTTAAATTCGTTAATTCATCTTTTAATGTACTTTAGTAAACGTAAAACACATTTTAAACTCAGAAACACTACATATTGTTAAAAAAAGAATTATTCGCACTTTTTCCTTTGTAAACTAATATCTATTTATCTTGTAAGTCTTACCCATCAGAAAGAAATCTGCAAGGAACACAAGAAAAAAAAAAACTTCGTCTTAGAATACACCGTATTTTCACCTTTAAAAATAATTTATATTAAAATTAATAAATTTCAATGACATTTTCTAATTTTATAAGCCCAAACATATATTATTTTATAACTATTAATTTTAATGATGCATCCTTAAAATTAATTACTAAAAACATCTGTTAAATTTTCTTAGCTTTTCATTTGAAAAATTACGGTAGTTTTATTGCTCTAGGTGAGTTAGGCCAACGCCTCCTCATCTGGTTAAATCAGTTCAAGGCCATTGATCACCATAAAATGTGTTAAAAGAGAGAAAACTTTGAATTGTCCAGATATGTTTTTAAAATAGGAAGGGGAAAAAAATCTAATCATAAGAGAAAAAGTTCATTAAATACAGAAATGCACTTCATTAAAGATTATTTTACGAAAAAAATAATAAAATGTTCATGGTCCCAAGAAAAAGTTTGCAAATTAGAAAAATTCGCTAAATAGAGGTTCGTAAAATGTAGGTCCGACTGTAGTTATTCTTGCAGATAGATAAATATATTCTTCACTAGAACATTGGCGCTTATCTGTTAAGGATAATCTTTACAACATTTATTATATTTAAAATATATATATATATATATATATAAACAGTTATAATACGAGGGTTGGTGCAAAAGTCATGGAAATTATTTTTTTTCTCTTGAAAATACCAGTCCTGTTGGAAAATGTGACATATACAGACGAAAGGACAAGGTGTTAACTACATTGTGGGTAATGAATAGCACTGAAATATCGTAATACACTAATTTATTAAGGTAGTATATATACAGGGCAATATGGCCTTCATGGTGCAAAAGAATTACAACACAGTACACTTAAAGTTGACACGACAAACCTGGGCCTAAAGACCTTCAAGGCAGTCCCCTGCTACTATTACCACACACTACTAATGATGTGGGAGGCGCTGAATACCATCAACCTCAGTATTTGCCGCACCATGTGTGAATCGTATCGAACATTGCTCATCACAGGTTGACACATATTCTTGCTGAAACTTTCCTACCCACAGCACTACTGTATGTCATGGTAGGGCATTATTCTCAAGGGCTTCCACTAATTCACTGTGGCATTCCATCGCAGTTTTCCCTTGAAGAACGGCTATTTTGATGTAAGCGCGCTGCTCAATACGGGTTACTTCCATCTCGTATGGCACTCACCAACTGACTGACTTCACATCCCTCGCTTATCTGCTACCAGCTATCTCTAGAGCCATATGTTGTTCTGCAATCGCACTATGCTTGCAGAACTCACATATGACACATATACGCTTATGATCCTTCACATATCTACAAGAAAAAAAATATAGTTGCCATAACTTATGCCCCAACCCTCGTATTTTTATAAAATTCCCTAAATTTAAAACTCTTATTCAGTAAGTACTAAGAGAACGTTATGTTAACTTAATGTTCCTTTAATTTTTAACATTATTTATTCCGTTCATGAAACTGAACGAATAAATCTTGTGGATCTGTCTAGGTCATCATCTGCAATCATCAGTTTGGAAAAAAGCTCAATCTTGTTGCTCAATCTCACGAATTCAATTAAATTGTAAATTCCTCTGTAGTTTTTACCTGTCTTAGATGAAGTGATATCTCCCATTTGCTGTAATTATTCATTTAAGGTTGTCTTCAGCTAATGTTACGGAATAGGACCTAAATCCGGAATATTTTTTCAGATACAAAAGTACTCAAACATTAATATTATATTCTGGCTTCACTACCTTGTAGAAAATTCCTTATTTTATCACACTACTCTTTCTTATCCGAGTTGATACATTTTTCTTCTACAAAATGTGTTTTTCGCATTTTTTTTCCTGTGCCATAATGCTAAATGAGCTATCTTTTTACATGTTAAAAATAAAAAAAAATGATGAAATATTTTGAAATTTCATCAGCACTATATTATAAACAAATGTATGATTTTCTATGTCACAATTTTTGTAAGAATTGAGGCATTTTTTTTGTCAGAAAATGTGCTCGACGTTAAGTCAAACACTGTCGTACATATGGCGAAAACAGCCTTAATGTGATCCCATATTATTGAGACTGATAACTGATAAAATATTTCTAGTTTTGAACTGAATATCCATTTAGAAAAATAATTGTTAACTTAGAATGCAAAATCAGTCCAAAAAATTTCTTTGCTTTTGTTATGGTTTACAAAAAGGTGTCTAAATTTTCCAAGTCTAAAATTTTTCAAGAAACATGTTTTTGACATAATCATAATAGACTACAATTTTGTCGTCTTCTCCAGTAGTAATTTGAACTATTAGTAGACTTGCACCTTTGTTGGGTAAGTTAGTTGACTTAACTTGGTTAGACCCAATACATTTTATCAATATCTGACCTTTGTATCTGGCGTTGAAATGGAGTAAGCTAAACATTAATATTGATTGTAAGATCAAATTTCTGCATTAAACTTTGAATTAACAATATAGGAATCACAGTTATTATTTTCATTGTGATAACTTTTATTTTATTTATTTTCAAATTTAAGTTTTACTTTTTTTTTCAAACTCTTTCATCTTTACGTAGCTTTTCTAATTCGCCGTTGCATTTCTTTTCTCCCTATTCATCTTGGGCTTCATTTCTTCTAATTTGAATTGAAATTTCCATTTAAGTTTGTCTATCATTGTTTCAATTCTTTCACAAAACTTTCTTCGTAGAGAGAGAGAGTGTTGGGACTTTAAACTAACCATTTTTATAAACTTGGTAACCCTTAAAGTAACAATCATTTTGACTATAAATCGAATGCAAGTGTTTGGAAATATTGCCAAAATGTTTACGCGGTATGCAATAATTTAAGGCTTTAATTAAATATTTATTTATAATATTTTGCAGCTATAAATGGTGTGAATTATTTATTTATAATCTGGAACAATGATACTCCATAGACATAGTAATAAACACTGAAAAATCTTTCAAAATAATGTTTAAGTAAAAAAGTTACATTTAGTGTTCTGTACTTCTAATTGTAAATGTTATTTGATTTTATAGTTCTCTGTTAACCAAATACCAATTGAATTATACACTTGGTGAAAAAATCAAACTATATTTAAACCTTCTTAACTCAAGGGCGCGAAAGCCCATGAAGGCCAAGGCCTACTGTGCCCAACTCAGTATACCCCAACTCTGTGCCCCAAACCTACTTTAACTTAATTTAAAATAAACACAAACATAATGAATTTAATCCGACCATTTAAGAGATAAAATTTAAATAAAATTCATTTCTTTAAAATTTATGCTATTAATTTTCAATTAAATAATAGTTTTAACGAATTAGATAAATAAACAAATCAACTAATATAATAAGTGGTATTTATTAACCTATGCCAAATACAGTGAAACAAATAATCATGAAACAAAAACTATGCGCATGCTTGAATACAATAACCTCTTTGTAAAAATGCCTTATTTTTCTTCTAGATTTTTTTTTAAGAAAAATGATTAAAGTTTTAAATTTATCTTCTAAGGAATATGTTGTAATGAGGTATTTCTCCAAAAATTTACTGGATCATCTTATCAATGAAAGAGTGTGATAATGAGCAAAATAATATGTCTATTTATTTAAAAACAGACAGGTCTTCG
>BMAV01007954.1:0-11675 GCA_019973955.1 Trichonephila inaurata madagascariensis
AAAGTTTTTTGATGCAGCTAAATAATTTCACAGAGATTCATATTGATATTTCCGACAGCCGGAAATATCAAAATGAAAGTAAGACAAGCGTCCTGGATTTGTCTCCATCAAACTTTTCTTCTTGCTTTGAACCGGCGCATTTTGTCCAAGTCGAATCTCTGTGGATATTCCTTAAATCAATAGCGGCCCATAGTTTTTGAAATAATATTTGCATGCCAAAAGAAAGCGTTAAAAGATACTCCCGTTCTCATCCAGAATAAAAATTCGAGCGATTTTAAAATCTATTCTACAGTTGAAGTTAAAATCATCTTGATGTCTAAACTGCACCAGTCGAGTTGGGTGTACTCGTTTCTTTAGATTTACAGAGGTATTGGTACATTGTTATCTCTTTAAAACCGGCGTATTTTGTCGAAGTTGACTCTCTGTGGATATTCTTTAAAACAATAGGGGCCCATAGTTTTTGAAATAATATTTGCATGCCAAAAGAAAGCGGTAAAAGACACTCACGTTCTCACCCAGAATAAAATTTCTTCTTTTCAGAAATTCTAAGTCAAATGTGTACAAAATTCCTTGTGCTATTGTTGCATAAGCTATGAGTTGGAGTGGAGAAGAAGTTAATATTCTAACACATATTTATATGTAAGTCACTTGACAAACATTCTAATCTAACGAAAGGATTACGCGTTTGGTTTGATTGAATAGATGGAAGGTTTTTGCTTTTAATGTTTTAACACTTGCAGGTTTCTTTTCATCAAGAGATTTTCTTTACTGAATCCATTGGAAGAATTAGCCGATTCGACTAATAATAAACATCTGACGGTCTTTAATTCCCATTCCTGCTTCAAATTTATTTAATGTCGTGGGGTGCAATGTAGATCTACCTCCTCGTGGTGCATCCAGGTAACGCAATTTGCAGCTGTGATCTACATTTTGGTGTACACAGTTCGCATCCGAGATACGAATTATTGCTGGACACATTTTCTATCGAGCTGGATTTGATTTATCCTTCATCATATTGTTTCTGAAATGTTCTTCAAATGTATACCAAATTCTATACCTTTTTTCATGGTGTCTTTTTCGTCGTTACTGTATACAAAATTACCTGGCCTTGGTCGAACTAACATGTAAATGGGTGCATAGAATTTTTGCTTACCATCCCTACAGAAGTTAGGTTTTGCGTTAAACCCCAAGAAAGCAAATTTTACCAGTTCCTTTACCTCTTCTTTTCCAGTTCCTTTGGAAGAATCAGCTGATTCTTCGACTACTTTTCTCTGAGGCTCCATAATTAGTCGTTTCTGTGGGTTTACAGAGGTATTCGCGTACATTGTTATATAGGTGTTATCTCTATGAAACCTGCACATTTTGCCGGGAGGACAGTCGCACACACTCTACTCAATTACAGACTATACTGTATTCTGGGTTTACTCCAGGTAAGCGCCGTGTCTGGTTTTTGCCGCATGACCGGTACACTGCACTAAAACTTCGAGCCGTTTCAAAATGTATGATCCCGAATGAGAGCCATGATAGTTTATTTCTTAAATCGTGATGGGCTTGAAGCACAGTACCCCAATGGCATTAAAACCAATTTCCTATTCCAAACCCAATTCTGAAACTATCCCCCGAATTGCTTTTTCATTTCGTATAGTAGATTTAAGTGCTTTTCCTGATGTAACAGACGATTGTAAAAACCTTACTGAATAACGTGATAACCGTTGCCATTCTTTCCTACTGGATTATACGAGGGTTTTATCTTTCTTCGCGTCAGAGGAGTATTGTTTTTTCTTCATGAAAACTGCCAAAAGATTTATTTAAATACTGGATCCGACGACTTTAGAATCTGTTATATTGATTTCTTCTATGAAGCAGGATTCGACATCAGCTGCATCACATATTGTTTCTGGAATTCTTTTTTCTACAGAGTTCACATCGGAGATGCGAAGTATTGCTTTCTTCAGGCACATTTTCTATCGAGCTGGTTTTGATATTTTCTCCCATCGTATTGTTTCTGGAAATGTTCTTCAAATGTATATCGAATTCTATACACTGTATACAAAATTTTCTGCCCTTGATCAAACTAACATGCAAACGGGTGCATAGAGAGTTTTTGTTTACAATCCCTACAAAAGCTAGGCTTGGCGTTAATCCTCCTATTTCCAGAGCTTGACGAGTTTCTCTAATCGATTGGCACTCTCTCTATTGCAGAATTATCTGCTTCGAAGTAGCGAAAATTTGCTTTCTTGGGGTTTAATTTGATTCTATTTTAAGAGTAACAGATTCATTGATTTCCATTCAAAAATTGCACAATATCATTTCTTGGTTTGTATAAAGTATTTCTTATAACTCCTTCTGAAAGATTATATAGAAGTTGTTCATAGCTTCTTCTATAGCTCGAACGAGTTGAGGAGCATGCAGAAACTCTTAGTTTCTCGTGTACCTAGACAAAAACATTACTTCCTTGAAGAGCCATCAAAATTACATCTTCTGCAAAATCTAAAAATGTTTTAGCAGTCTTTTCATCGTCAATTTTCTTTGAAATTACGGAAGGAAGTGTTTCACAGAATGAAGCTAGAGTTTTCTTACTTGCTCTCTAGTATCAAAGGCGAGATGATACATTATCATTAAGGGAACAAACATTGCGTAAACACCAAGTGAAAGTGTTTCAATCAGTACAAATGTTGTTTTGCAAACACGTGGCCAAATGACATAATGAAAGCTTTCATTCGGGTTTTGTGTTTTCCCATGCAAACATTTTTTCAACAGATCAGGATGGGAAAGATCTCTAAATATAGGATGCATTGCTTCTACAACAGCGACCGGAAGGTTGTTTTAGATTCAGCCTTTTTAAAAATCCAAACCATGAATCTTCACCGACAGAACAAAAACAATGTTGAGAATATTCATCAGTCGATAGCTTAAGCAGAAAAATGGTTCAAATAATGGCCCAGATAGCTTGCCGCATATTCTGAACACTACTTTGATTTTTCCGAGTAGCTGATGCATAGTATGGCTGTATCTATATCATATATGTTAGGTCAAACGAATTTTCCCACTTTAACACTTACCATCTGAAGATTTGTCCTTTCATTTGAGCTTTTAATCGGCGTATATAATCTTGTTCCTATGTTCTTCATTACGTGTCCAATACACTCCATTTTTTCAATTGGATATTCATCTCCATAGATGTTTTTCTTTTTTACCGACTCAGATGCTTTGTAATCCCCATCTCCTAATTACGTAATATATCGGGAATCATGCAAAGATAATGACCGTTGAAAAATTTTAGACGCATCTTCAATTTCCATTTCTCTTACAATCCTTTTGATAAAAAAGGCAAGTTTTTACAAGTACATATTTCGAAAGAATATCAACATCTATCACTCATCTTCAATGCTGGTCACAGTAACTACATCATTGAGTGATATATAACCGCGCTTCTGCCATGTTCCATCTACAACCACCGCAATATTTTTATTACCTTCATTGTCACAAATAGCTTCCTTCGCAGCATTTTGAATCGAGTCCTAGTAAACAAGTTAGGCTCTCTTTGACAAAATTCATTTACCGTACGGAGAAAACCTTGTAGGTGGTTGCGGAAGATTCACTATGCCGCAGAACATTCCTCCTGCTTCTGCACTTCTTCTAATTGAACGCATACCATATACAAACCTAGTATTTACTGCAGCAATTTAAATTCCTTCATAAAAATTTGAAGAGAATTCTACTCGATATAAACAAGCACTTCGTATATCAAGATTGCCATGCAGCAAAACAGTTACCTCTAAACTGAATTTTAAGCACATACGAAAGAGAGAAGAAGCGCTCCCTGGTTCCGTCATTTTCATTCATTAAATTCTGACGTTTCTCTTGGTTAATATCTGATTCAGGTGAATTTGGCAGTATTTCGCTTTCTCCTACAGTTTCAGTTACCACGTTAAGATTCTAAATCACTTAACTCTTTTAAAGAAAGCAAAACGTTTCAAGCAGCAACGAGAAGAAGTGTAGTGTCTAATCTATTTCGTAAATGGAAATAGTCAAGGAGCAAAACAATCAATGGTTTTGTGCGGCAGGTTTAAATGTTAAGCCGAATGTTAATCATATGCCAGAGTATAGGTTTTCGATTTGAATTTAATAAAAAATTTTCATAAGGTTAGATGTTTCATCTCAGTCAGATACAGTTTTTTGTCTTTATAATGTTTGATTGGTTTCAATTCGTTACCCTTAACAAATTGCAATACTCCGGAGGACCAAAAAAACATATAAACTATAAAAAAGAAGAACTATATATAATAGATGATGGAGTTGATAATCCTTGAAAAATAAAAGCTTTTGTTATTACATCGAATAAGTTTCTCTGTTGGGATGATATACTCTCTTTTTAAGATTACATACATACGGTAAATTTTTACCAGAAAATCTAGTTCTCCATTTAACATAACAATTAACCAAAGCGTATGACATATCATCCTGAATGAACAACAAAAATCAATATGTGCTACAGGAAACACCATCAACAGAATCCAAACATACAGGAAGTACTTGGAATCAGTTATTTGGCTTGTATATCTTTGTATACATTCCTTCAACTCTTGACAACGGATTCTTTAAGGCTCTATTCGTCTTTTGCGAAAGTATTATTCAGCAGTTCTAGACCTTAAAAGAGAAGTGTTGCAAACAGAATATTTGCACAAAGCAACACCAGAAGCAGTACTTAAAACCTTGTAGATGGATAGTTTGATTCAGTGTTTAAAAAAGGCAAATCCTTGTCCTGAATTCGTGCTTCTCTAGGAGTCTCCCTAGTTTTGTTGTTTAAATTCTAAAGTTGCTCTAGGTCAAAATCCGATTCAGGAAAACTTGGTAATGTTTCGCTTTCTGCAACAGATTCAGTAGCTATGTTAAGATTTAAAATCACTTAATTCTTCTAAAAATGGCAAAATTTTCAAGCAGCCATGTGTAGAAGTGTTGTACTAATCTACTTTGTAAATCGAGTTTGTCATGTAGAAAAACGATAAACGCTTTTGTGTAGTAAGTTCAGACGCTAGGCCGAATGTTTAACATACATGTGTGGTTTTCGATTAGGATTTATTGAAGGATTTTCGTAAGGCCATTAATTGTTCAATGTTTCATCTTAGCCAGATGCATTTGTTTTGACTATGTTTGAATCATTTCCATTCGTTATCCTTGATTACTAGGAATATATTCAAAAAGAGACCACTGAAAACATATAAAATATAAAAATAAGAACTGCATATGTTAGATAGTAGGGTTGATACTCCTTCAAAAGAAGCTTTTGTGTTTCCATTAAAAAGTTTCTTTGTTAGGTAAAATATGTTCTACACAGCTTTTTTTGAGTTGGCCATAACATGTTGCAAGAAAACCCAGAGTATGGTTTCATCTTGTCCAATCATTAGACAGGGAACGCTGGTAGATTTGAGCAGTTGGTGGGCTCATTAATATATATTCCTTTTAATAGGCACTTCTTGGTATAAGCAGGCCTCTGATTCTTTTTGTTAAGGGAGAAGATATGGGCCACACATGTATATTCAGTCGAACTCTTCAAATGATGTATTTGGCATGGATGCCACTGGGCGTCGTGCCGACCATCGGAGTAGTGTCCGTTATTCCGATGAGTCTTCCTTCCATTTGGGGTGAAACTTTTGTCTCTTGTCTTGCGGACGAAGGTGTCCTGTGGCATTGGGCGTCTGAGGACGTTATTGTATGAAAACCACAGTCCACACACCCGCAATGTAAGAGCCGACCTTTGGAGGCAGATTCACTGCGTCCCGTTTCCTTGGAGGAATATCTTCTCAGTCTAACGTGGGCACAGTAGAGGCTGATCCGTTTGATAGAGGCATGTTGTTTCCAGAGTTCAAAGACACTCGGTAGGTATTGTCCGCCGTTTTCTTCTGTATCGGCATCTTGTATTTCTCGTGCATGTGGTATTTCAAGCCCTTCTTGGTTATTAGAGATATAGTTATTCGATAGAAAATTATTTCCAATCATACTCGATTCATTTTTTTCAGGATATAGCTTTTACGGATTTACCACAACAACACGTCAGATGTTACACATCATATCACTTTCGATGGTATTTGTGTGGACGTACGTCACATCGAATTTACAAAAAAAAAAGAGTTGTTGATTAGTAAATGATTGTAACCTGCCTCACCCCCGGTTCGAAGACCCCCAACAATCAGAGTAGATTGTTGTCCATAGTTTAATCCATTCTTGTATTAAACCAATCAATGTCTCTTTAGGGGATCACATGCAAAAAAACATCTTACCTGTACCTCTTCCCACTTCACCAAAACCCATTGCCCTTCAACGTATGACCGGGGTTATATATTTTTCTTCCGACTTGATTCGTCTATCTCAACTATACAACCCTTTGCTCAATTTTTGTTCCGGTTTCTTCTACGTACCCAGTAAACTTAGGACAAACTGTCTTCAATCTAGTTGTATGCGAAGAAAAACCCAGGTTGTTTGTAGAGTCTGCCCTATTAACGATGTGAAATGTCTTGATTCGGTTAATTGTATCATCGGGTTTTTACGATATGGGATGCGAAATTTCCCCTTTATGTTAAAAACTTTAAATTTTTTTAATGAAAAAACCAATTTTCCCTGCACCAATATCGTAGTTTCATAATGGGATTGGGAAGGGTGTGAGTATAAAAACCTAGTTCCTTTTTTTTCCAACTCTAGTAATTTCGAAAGAGTGAATTTTTTTCCCTCTCCTCATGATCCTTTTACTTACGGTCCGGGGTTCCGATATTAAGGGGTCTCAGGGGGTTAAAAATTTTCGAGCAAAAAAATAAAACAACTTTCATAGAAAAATTTTTGGGGTTTAAAAATGAAATAATTTGATTCTCTACACATTTTTATAAAAGGAATAAAGTTTCAAAAGTATAAAATGTCTAAAATATAATCAAAAATTTTTAAAAAATAAGCACAAAAAAAATAAAAAAAGTAAAAAAAACAAATTGTAAGTTTTACGACGCGCATGATATTTTTTTAATAATTATTCTAATTACTAGCAATAAGTTGATTTATAAAGTCAAATATATCTTTTTACATTGGGGCTTTTTATATAAATAGAATAAAAAATTAAAATTTTTAAAAAAATAAAAGTACATTTTTTAAATTTTTAAAAATTAATTTTTTTGAAATTTTCAAAAAATTAAAAATTTATAATCTTAAATAGCGGGGATTTAAAGTTATGATAGAGTTTATAATTTGTAAAGTTTTATACATCAAAGTATGATAGTTTTTGAAACGCAATGCGCGAATGAAAAACACAAACTAAAAAAAGGTTTTAAAGTTTTAAATTAAATTTGAAAAAAAAATTTTTTAAAACTTACATGCAAAAAATGCTCCAGGATCATAAAATGCTTTCCTGTTGTTTAAAAACAGCTCAATTTTTTTTAGTTTTTTTAATTTTTTGGTCTGCGAGCTTCAAAAGATGATGCTCCCCTTCTTTCTTGCGTGTTTCGACGATTGTCACGTTCAGCCAGGGACACAAAACTTTTTTGTTTTTTTAAGTCAAATTTCTAAAATAGAAATAAGTATTTGTTTCCATCTTTAAAAAATGTTTTGCTAGATTTAGCAATCTCTGCAATCTGAAACAGAACCAATCGTCTTGGACAAAACTTCCAGATTAATGAATTTAAACTTTCATTAGGATTCGGGCTTACCCCCCTAAACATTTTTTCAGGGTGCCGGATGAGATAAGTTGCAAATACAGGCTTAATTATATCTCGAACACTTTAGCAACTGAGGGTTTGTGTTTATATTTTTCTAAATTATCTTAATTCAGCATTGTACTTACACCATGTATTTGGATTTTGGGACAAAACCAGTGCATCGGTTCATCATCATTCAAGAATGCCCCCAAACACCCCAAAGGGTTTTCCGCATTTCCTTTACACTGTAAAATTTGCACCGAATAGCTTTACATAGTAGTGCGCAAGCTTATCAATTAAACTATCAGTTAACCTCCCTTTTACCGCCTATAGTTTTACCATCGGGGAAAATTTCTTTTACCATATATAATTTAAGTTTCCCTAAGTCTTGTACCCATTCTCTTTTGCACATGGCCTAACATTCTATTTTCTGAATAAGATGGTCATCGCCAATCTTTTTTTCAGAAAGGGGATTGAATGTTTTTTTGTCCCCTCTCCTATGTAGTTTAAATATTTAGGGTTTGAAGCTTTTTTTGATCGATTAAAAATCCTCAACATCCGTCAACCTCCATTTTACCCCAGAGCCAGAATAATTTTTTTTTACATGAAATCTTTTGCGCTCTTTGCCATTTATTGACTTGAACCAAACTTTACCCCTTTATAACTGTCCCTCCTTTGCAAAATGAGGACAAACTTTCCCCATCCCAAAAACCTTTCCTGTTTCGGCCCCTATTACAGTACTACCCAATCAACGATGAATTTCCCCTGTTTTCCAGGGGGCCCATCACCGCTACCGTTGGTTATCAGATAACGAAAATTTTTTTCGACAGCCGCCCTTTTTATGCTTTCTTCGGCGACTTCCTTCATAAAAGGAAAATTTATTATTAATAACATCTATGATTTTTTTTCAAAAGGATTAGAAGACTCATTACAGCACAAAAAATTTTTTAAAGACTAACCTTGGCCAGCATCTCATTTTAAAAAAGACTTTTTTTAATTTCTGAGCATTATTTTTTTTTCCCAGTGTTTTCACAGCTTGAAAAAGCAAATATTCCCACAGTTTTTTCAATGTATTTCAAATTTTGAACATCCACGAGTGGACTTTTCATTAATTTTAATTGTTTATACATTTTAAACACATGATACTGAAAAATAGAGTAAAAGGGTTTAAATAAAATCAAAAAAAACATATCCTTTGAAATTTTCACTTACCTTAACAAGATTTGACGTTTAAAGAAGTTGAATTCTGAGATTTTATTACTGGAAGCACACTTACTTGTATCTCTCCCTTTTTGCAAATTTTGTTGAGAAAACCTTCATGAATTGGTTCCCCCAAATCTTTTTTTTTTAGGCGGCCGAAGGTCTGCGATGTTTTTTTCCACAAATTTAGAGATAAAAAATGCTTTAAATTTTTTAAAACACAAAAAAGGCGATTACCAAAAAAAAAGCCCTTAAAAGAATGTGTTGGTTAATTTTTATTAAACCCAAGTTTTTAAAAAATTTTTCAAAAAAGTGGTTGGGAAATTAAAAAAAATGGTCCAAAATATTTTTTAAAAATTTTTTAAAACCGAAATTTTTTTAAAACCTGGGGGCCCTTTAAAAATGGGAAAAATTTTTTTTTTCAAAAATTAAAAAAGGGTTCACCCCCGGCCCCTTAAAAACTTTCCCCAATTTTTTTATTTTCTTTTTCCATGGGCCTATAATCCATTATTTTCCAAAAAAGGCGATCGTTCCGGGGGAGTTTAAAAAAGGCAAAAAAATATGAAGGTATGAAGTACGTTTTGAGTTCGATTGGGAAAAGGAATTTGGTCAAGTATATCTTTAAATAGAAACGGACACTTTTTTGCTACATCTTTGTTGTTGTACTCTAGATAAGTTTGGATGAGGGGGTCTTTCCACGTAAGGGGTCCCCAATTTTCAGAAGCAACATAGGGGGACGACCAACGGAGCATTCCCATTTTTTGAAGTCACACAAGATCAGAGTTCATAACTCAAATTTTCACCGAGTTTCACTAGGATTCGTGAATAATGCATTCACAATTTATTTTCTTGTAACGACAGTGCTTGAATTAAGTCATTTTTCTCGGCAGTCGCTTGGATCGTTTGCATTATCTGACTTTCTACTTATGTACTGCATCCCCATTTTCTATGGCTACTGGATTCTTGTCATCGTCCTTACGATTAGCATTTTTTTTCTGATTTTTCTCTGCTGCTGGCCTCCTGCTTTGATACTTGTTTTCAGTCACTGGATTCTCCAAAACTTCTTTGTTTGGGGAATTAGATGCTGAGCCTGATTCTGATTACATACGGTCACTAGATTCATCTCCTGGTTCTCAATACATACAACTTTGTCCTTCTTCACATTACTTTTGGGCACTGGATCCTCCTGGTTCTCATTACTTACTGCCACTGGGTACTCCTAATTATCATTAATCTTGGCCACTCGATCCTCCTTGCGATTCTAATCGTTTTCTACCCCTCGTTGCATGAGTTAAATCTTATTTGCCTCATGTAGATTGTCGTCCAGTTCCTGCAATGGAACTTATCCTGCTCGACCAATAGATTCTTATTTTATTTTTTTTTAAGCCAATTGAACTTCGACTTCATTTGCGAAGACTGTAATCCTTTTTCTCGACACTGTCTTCAATGTCCCTACTTATTAGTTGAGCAAACAAATCTTCCTATTTTAATTTAATTAGCAGCAAGTTCTTTTATCTCGAAACCTTTGTATTTTTGGGGCGTTTGACGAGGGCAAGGCCAAAGAAAAATTTCCCATTTGCTTGCTTTTCTGTTCTGTATCACCCTGAACAAGGTGATCCAACCTGAAAACCATTTCTTATGAGGGCTTAGTGTTAGCTTTCTATCTTTCTTACTTCAGGTTTTTTTTTCATGTAGTTGAAGAATTTTTCAGCTTAATTTAGATATTTGTGACAGCCTTCTAGAAAAAACTTAATGTGCATCTCTCTTGAGATTATCCTTTACAATCTTTTATTTCGTCGAGTTCGATTGCTTCAGATATTGGTTTTTCCTCTCGAATTCAGTAATTTCACTTCGAATCTTCACATGAAACCCAGACACAGTAGTAAACATCTATGAACAATGATGCTGAACTGGCAAGTGATAGCGAAGTAACATACTCATTGTCATCTAATGAAAATAGCATTGCTATAATACCAATCAAAAGGAAAATGCTGAACCTGGAGAGTCCAAAAGTTTTATATAAAAAATTCCTGCTGTCCTTTGTTTTGTTCAGGCATCTCTAGACGTTGATATTATCAAGTTAAATACTCTGAAAAGTAAATCACTTTGTCTTAAGTGTGTGTATACAGGACTAAATATTAGCACAAGCACGTGTAGGTGCTTAACAAAGGTTCAACTCTAACTGAAGGGCAAATTAATAAAAAGGAAAAATATTTAACAAAATACTAGTCGGGTGTTTGCTTGTTCTACTTCCTTATCAACATCCAATCAAAAGGAAAATGTTGAACCTGGAGAGTCCAAATGTTGTATATATAAAATCCTGCTGTCCTTTGTTTTGTTCTTAAAAGTAAGGTGCGAGAGCATATTCCTTAATATTAAACATTACGTAATTTTTAGGACGAAAAATATTGGTTCAAAAAAAAAACTTTCGGGATTTCAGTAAGCAAGATAAATCGAAACCGAGTTCTTTTTTTTAAATTTAACAATAGAAAGGGTCTAGTTGCGTACACGATTCGATTTCATAATCTACTCGATGAGACCATTCTAAATATGTAGCGCGTTCGTCGATAGTAGCACGAATTTGGAAATCAGGGGCCCAGAAAGAAGCAAAAAAAGTTTTTTTGATGCAGCTAAATAATTTCACAGAGATTCATATTGATATTTCCGACAGCCGGAAATATCAAAATGAAGAGTGAAGACGAAAGCGTCCTGGATTTGTCTCCATCAAACTTTTCTTCTTGCTTTGAAACCGGCGCATTTTGTCCAAGTCGAATCT
Source organism: Trichonephila inaurata madagascariensis (assembly GCA_019973955.1). Lineage (NCBI taxonomy): Eukaryota > Metazoa > Arthropoda > Arachnida > Araneae > Nephilidae > Trichonephila > Trichonephila inaurata. Next base: position 11,653 of record BMAV01007954.1, read on the forward strand.
CTGTGGATATTAACAATAGCGGC
>BMAV01007955.1:0-27176 GCA_019973955.1 Trichonephila inaurata madagascariensis
TTTCAGGTAAAACCTCCCTTCCACCTACACTACCTAACCCAGAATTATATGTTCGCGCCATTGCGACAACCATCCTGTGAGGACCATGTCGTGCCGGTTCCGCGTAAGCTAGGGTGTGGGATTATCAAAATGATGAGACATAATAATTTTAATACAATTTTTATTAAGAATAACTTATATTACTTAAATTTAATTTGACAATTTTTAAATTTAAAAAGGAGAGTAAACCCCCAAATTAAACCACGTATTCAAGTCAGATCACCAACTAGACCCTTTTTATTAAATTATCATTAATAATCCTATTCATCAAATTTACTTATATCAAATTTTCCCTTTTTTTCAGTTCTCCTTCCTTTACCTAGAGAATGATATCTATAAATTTTATATATGATGATTCCAACTTTATCTTAGGTTTCTTTTTTCCAAAACTATCGGACCTTAACTCTTGATCTGCAAGATTTCACACTAAGCTTTGTCACGCTATCGATCAGAATAATTCCACACTACTATCTCTAAGCTTGCCGCGCTATATCAATCATCAAAGCTTCTACCCTTTTTATAGTATATCCTTTTACATATTATGTTCGTTTATCTTCTTGGTATTGGGTTGGAAAAGTTTTGCCATTAATCGTGGGTCAAAGAACAAAAGGAGTTATGTTAGCGAAAGACGCGATAGACTACAATGGGACGTAAAAAGGCACAACCTCCAGGGGAGATGCAGCGCCATCTCATCCCGTCTACAAAATTATAACCACGCACTGCATTGACATGGTACTCTTCAGAAATGTCTCCGAAGAGCAATGCATGCAGGTTGGCGGGGGGAAATGATGGATTTGAAATCACGTCGAGTTCTTAACCACGGCTTTCCCAAGAACTAAAGGACATTAAGTTTCGCTTTGCCTCGTGGAGCTAGCGCAAAGGTCTTGGGAAAAACTTCCATCAGATTTTCGTCGCTTTGGATGCATGGTTTCCCATGACATCGTCTCCCATGTTGTGGGGTTTTTTTAGAGAGGTTTGACCTCTTTTTGTGAGCTTACTCCGATTCCTTTATTTGTTTTTCTTTTTTTTTAATTTTGGGGGTGAGTGGATACATATTGCATGCATCCACTGTAAAGTTTTGGGTTTTTCAGATTCTGTTTTTTGATTGGGTGTTTTCAGATTTGGAGCTGTAGTTTTGTCGGTTTTAAATTTTGGGAAACATATGTCTTGCTGGTTGCAGAGGGTAGCTTTTCCGGGAAACGGCGTGCGTGATATAAAACCCGTCGAGCCCCCGGGATGGAAATTTTTTTTTATTTTGACCCCGTTATTCCTTTCTAATATCCATGTTGGACAAGATCGAAAAATGATGAATGGCCCCCTTCAGTTAAAAATCTTTCCTTTTGCTTTACATTTCCCCTATCATGGCCTACCTCTGCAATTAGAGAGGGGGGGGCCCGCGGCAGACTGTTTTCAAATTCCCCTTTTCTTTGACATTGGAAAAAACGGGGGTTTGGAATGTAGGGTCGTACAGGGAATGGAGATATGCGGCCACGGACTGTGGGAGTTCAGGCGTAGAAAGGTGGATGAGGTGCTTGTGTTGCCACCCCACCCCGCCGAATCGTAATTGCCGAACATTACGACCTTTTGATCCTGTATGTTCTCCGTATTCTTCGGTTGATACATTCAACAAATCCGCAGAAAATGACCCTAAATGTTGGAGGCTGTTGTGAGGAACGACAGTTACATCAAAGTGGGCCATTTTATTTAAATTTTTAAAGGGCGGCGGACTGTTTCGCTGATGTTATTTTGGGGAATAAGTCCCCGGAGCGCATCTTACGAATAGTCTTAACCTCCCCTATACTACTGTTATCGTTTTCCCGTCAGAAAAGGAGATACGATTAAAAAGGGATTTGGTGTTTTAATAATGGAATCTAGCAGAATCGCTAAATTTTGTTGCTGTGCATGGGGTGGAAAAAATTTAATTTCGTGAGACGTTGTTGCCCAAAACGGGGGGAAGGACGGATTCTTTGGGCCCCCGTCGGGGCAAAAGAAAAACCCCGGGCTCAGTGAGGGGGGTCGAGTTCTCAACCCCGGGCAGCCCCCGGAAAAGTATTTGATGGCGCTAGAGAGGACGTATTTGTCTCCAAGGAGGCAGCAAAAAAGTTATTCTCTTTGGTTGTCTTCATATTTTTGGCGTACGGGGTTCCTTCCAGTTCCATCAGGGCCCCCGCTAGGCCCCCAAATTCCCACACTTTTCTAACGTGCCAGGGGTAACCGCCGGGGGGTTCTTCAAAGCTAGACGACGGGGAAACCCCCCTTTGCCGGGCACGGCCAAGGCCGAATAAAGGGGGGATTTCGAAAGAAGGGGGCCCCCCCCCTAATCCGCAACCAAGTTTTCCCCCCTCTGGGACCCTTTTTGGGAAAAACGTTCCTTAGAGCCGTCATCGGTGACCACCAACTTCTCCGCCGCATACCCTTTCCCCCCAAGGATCCTTTCCACTGCCCAAAAAAAACCCCCCGGGGGGGGCTATAAAGGGGGGTACTGAGACCCCCGGTTAAAAAGGGTTTGGTATGCGGGGTCGGCATTGATACGCCGTCGACCTGTTATTTGTTAATGAAAAAATATGATTTTTTTTTTTTATTTTTAAAAACTATCTTATGATTTTTTTTATTTTTTTACTTTTCTAAACAATGTTTTAAAACTAAAAAGGAAAACTATAATTGGTGGTTATTTAAAGGGGAAAATGATATCTTATCACAAAACCATAAACGAAAACTATCCCCAAAACATACAAATGTCCAAAAAAAAAAAAGGGGGGGGAGAGGAAAAAAAAAATCACTAGGGCACCCCGGGGCGGAAACCCTTCCCAAAGGAGGTAAACCCCCCCAGGGGGGTGCGGGGTAGGCGAAGACGCGTTGAAAAACGAAGGGGCGGTGGTTTTGAATTGGAAAAGGATTGATATAATGGAACCGTGGTAGCGATTTATAATTGTAAATAGAGTTGTAAATATAGTAATATGCTTTGAAGAAAATAATAAAACAGTAAATCCGGTTAATTTGAGTGATGATTAATTCAACAACAAGACGATTCTACAATACCAGAGAACATAAAAACCGTAACAACCATCCTGACTTTGAAAAAAGAAGACGCTCCTAGTGTTTTGAATGCGGATCTTATGATCATTTTCGACCACAATGTCCTAAATTGAAGAAATATAGCTCTGAAACCATAAATAGAGTAAAAAGTAATTCCGAAAACACTTCACTCGACCCATATACTATTAGAGGAAAGGTGAATGGAATTGAGATGCCTATCCTTAGACATACAGGAGACTCAATAGATACAATTTGTGATAAATTTACTACACCAAATATGTTTACCCCTCGCAGAGGTAGAAATTGATTGTGAGTGAGGATATGTCGTCACCAAGGCATGTGCGAAAGCAATTGGATCAGGGAAGATATATTTTAGAAAATCGAACAATTGAGCTCCTCGAATCAGATTTAGGGCATAATAGTTTATCGAGACGGGAAATGGTGAATGCGATTCAAACTCGCAGTCAGCGAAAAAAATAAGCTGAACAGAACAGTACAAGTGAAGCAGATGAAAAGGAGGAAATGAAGTTAGAAGAAAATTTAGCTGACGATATTGAAAAAATCTGTTGCCTTCCGTTCAAAAGATAGAAAATGGCATGAATAACGAAGTCAGATATCAGGAAATAGCACCCATGCAATTAATTCCTGTAAGGCGAGAAATCTTTTTTTTTTCCAAGTTAAATCTTGATAGAGTAGGACCCCTTCCTATTATACCAGGAGAAATGAATATATTTTACCTCACATGTGTATGTCACCAAGGTACCATGAGTCAGTACCAGTCAGTCTGATATAGCATCCACACCCCTTGTGGAAGCGTTGTTGCAGACTTTTAGAAGAGGCATTCCTAAAGAAATCCAAACACCAAAAATTAGGAACTTACTATCCTTTACGAATGCCCTTTACATTCAAAAATGCTTTCAATTATTTCAGCAGGGTGATGCCTGAACTACCCCGAGAGTATAAAAAGTTTGATTTATTATGTTTAGACAATGTGGTTATCTTTTCAGAAAACGGGGACTATCCTATAAACCACATAAATAAAATATTAGAACAGAACGCACGTTTAAAAATCGAACCAGTAAAACAAATTTATTCAAGAAGGTGTTAAATATCTTGGTCATGTCGTAGGATTAGAAAGACGCTTTTCTTCGCAATTAAAAGTTGAAACAGTAAAAATATTTCCAATTTCACGGAATAAAACTAAGGTTGAAGTTTTGGAAGTAGCGGGTTATGATCGACAGTACATCCCTATGTGTTCTTGTTTAGTTGCTCCATTTACAGAATCTTTAAAAAGAAAATCAGAGAAAGGGAACATTCGAGGGACATCTGAACGTGTAGAATTCTTTAGACAATTGTTGGAAAATTTGCCGACTAATTCAATTTTATACGCCCCTGATTTCACGAAAATGTTTATTATTCAACCCGAAACAATTTTTTATTTATTTTCTTTTGTATGCAGCGCATAAATTTTAACTTCATTTCGGTTTCTAAAAAAAAAGGGAAGATATTCAATCGCCTGAAGAAAAAAAAATTCTAGTTCCATTAATATGTGTCATAAGTTTTGACCAAGGATACATATATGTTATACATGCATTTATGCTAAAATTTTATAATTAAGTGAGTGAGATTTTGATAATATTTATTGTCAAGGATTAATTAGTCATAAGTGGAATGGTAAATGTAGCTCTTATTAAAGCAATATGTGCAACTTAGATGCTGCTAATTTTGTATTTGTTTCTGATCCAGATTTCTCTTTTAAAATAAAACCTTATCAATGCATGTGTGTGAATGTACTGAGGAGGTTTTGTGAGCGGGAAAAAAATCTTAATATTTTAATGTGTTCAATGTGTTTTCTGATTGAAAGCTAAAATTTTTATGTATTTAAAAAAAAACATTTTGTGAGAAATATTGCTTATGGTTATACTATTTTCTTAAATAATTAAAATGATATAAGTATCTTTTTAAACATACATACTATAGGCACGACCAATCTTTGAATATAAGCATTTTTTAATGAATTATAATTTTTTATGATAATAATACTAAATATTTTGCCCATATTTCAATATTTAATATAGTTGTGTGATTCAGAAAGATTCTGAAATAGATCCTTGAATTCTATTATAGAGCCCAACTTGATAAATATAAAGGAGAGTTATCTTAAGAAATGGGAAAAAATGACTAGAACAGTGCAATTAATGTGGGAAATTTTAACATCGCAATTATCTTAATCAAATGCAACAGAGTTACAAATGGATGTTCGAAAAAAATAATGTAAACCTTTTGGGGATATAGTGCTCTTAATTAAAAAATTTGCCCCATACAAGTGGTTATTAGGGAAAAATTATTCAGGTTTATTTTGACGATAAAAAAATTAGTGTAGTTAAAGTGAAAACACAATTTAGTACTTGTAAAAGAGACATATCTAAAGTTTGTGTTTTGCCAATGTCAAGTAATGATTAAGTACTGCTGATACATTTTTTTTTTTATTTTCAATGAACATATTGTATTTCTTAAAGTGTCTTGTGCAATTTGAGTGGTGAACAATTTAAATACATTTTGTGTAAATAACTAATGCAGTGATTGTATGGTGTAACCAGTCTGTGGGGGTATGTCACCCGGCGGCCCATCTGTGTTTTTAAGAGAGTAGAGTGTGCGTTATTGTGCCTTTGGAAACGAATGTGTGAACAGTGTTTGCAAAAATAAAGTCTTATTGTGCTAGATACTCTTGAGTCTGCTGCTTAAGTGTTGGAGTTATCGACAATTAGAAATGTTATACATGTTTATGAAAAGAAACATATTTTAACCCTTTTATGTTAATGCTACATTAAAAAAATAGATTTTCCTACAACTACAACAAAAATTCGGGTCTTACATACTATCGCAGCAATGCCAACGTTCCAGAAAATTTGCTAAGATAAAAAACAACCCCGATTTCACATATGTTGTATGCGCTGAGTTAGCAACCCTGTGCTTCGTTTCTTATAATGTTGCCCCAATGCGGTTGCGATAACACAAGTACCAAAATTTGTACTCCACTGAAGTGTTAATTCTTAAACATTAATCTTAAAAAAATAGTTTGCAATGCATTGGTTATTGTCCCAGTTTTTGCTTAGATAATTGCCATCAAAAACCATTTTCCTAGTTTGATGTTGGCATTTTGACTGATAGAATGAAACATATTGAAAACATTGATTCCCAATATTTGAAAAATATATTTGCCAGACAACACCATAAAATTAAATTTCTATTATTGGCTCAGGTTAATTGTTTCACTTTTCTAAATATGCATACATAATATATATTGGCATTTATTGGATAGCCAGATAATGGGTTTGTGACAGCTTTTCTGAGCAGCTGATAACACAGACGTTGGCAAAATCCAAAATGATACACTCACTACAAACATTGTAAAAGAACAGAATTTCACTAGTTGTATGGGTCTCATGGTCCCAATATAATCACTAAGTACCAATACATATATAAACTTCTACAGTAAACTTTGTGTGTGTGTGTGTGTGTAATATGCATAAATCTGGAAACAAATTTATTATAAATGTGACCAGTGGCGGAGAATATTAGGGCCTCTTTGTAAATTTTGCAATTTTAGAAACTAAACAAGGTTAAATAATTATGTACGATTTACGTATAATTAACTGTTTCATAGATCCGGGTTCGAGGATTTTATGCAAATCGGTCACAAAGTATGAGAAAGCGCTATGATAATTTATTGACGAAAATCCAGTCCTTTAAATACAGGATTCAGCAGCAATATTTATAGAGTAAATCTCCGCAGGTCTTTACACATTCAACAGCAATCAAAACCAATTGTCAGTGTTTAAAAATACACGTATGTAAAAGATTATTCACACGCACAGCCCAGCTAATCGCTAGTCAAAACAATGCTCACTCTTCGCTGGCTGAAATCCGACTAACCGCCGTTCCAGTGAGTATCTTTATTTTATAGGCGCGGCAGAAACTTCCAGAAACATAACCGCTCGTGTCATAGAGCGTGACGTTAGTGGACCTCTCCACAAATTTCTAGAAGAATCCAGAGGGTTCCGAACTCGCCAACGTGGTCGCCAAAAATGATGCCAACTTGGCTCTACCACCAAGATTTTGTCAAGTTCACATTGAATCGCCTTTATAACCTAAGGGGCGGCATTGCTTGTGAATAGTACAATTTAACATAAAATAAATATAACAGAGTAATACAAATGCAATAAACATCCAAATACAAATTATTTACACAAAATTCATAACACTATATTTATGGTTTTTTAATTTTATTTAGTGTTTATAAATATGTAATATTGATAATTAAAATTTCTGTATAACAAACAGGATAAAAAGAACATTTGATGATGACAGCAATTATTCGCACTTTTTAGAAAGAAATTTATTTTTAGAAAAAAGCCTTTAATACAATCAAAAATTACCTTTTTGTTTTATTTTATATAATGTGTACAAGTTGTCTTTTTCGTAGAATTTCGCTTTGTGTGTATTAGTTATTTATTAATTTAGAAAATATTTTCATACATTGACAACAGTGGTGTAATGGAGAATATTAGGGCCCCCCTAAAGTCAGGTTTTGGACCCCCTAGAGCCAAAATGGGCATTAAGTCGATTGCGATCGACCGGTGGACCACCAAGTCATTTTGGGGTGACCACCTTCACGTAAGATCTTAGACATGCACACTAAAATAAATACAGGTGTTATCGAAATAATGGAAATACTCGTGAACAAGTGATATTTTTTAATGCACTTCGTAAGCGTTTAAGTATAATAACACTGCTGGCCACCGTAAATGCAATACCCTGAAGGAAATTTGCAAATAACATGAAATATACAACATGCATTAGCGAAGGTGTGATATGCAAATGATTAAATTTCGCGAACACACACGCCCCACCTGTGGCGCCACCTCAAAGGGATTTGGGCTTGGGGGTTTGACGATTTTAAGTTCGACAACTGTGTTTTTTTTGTGGTTTTTTTAAAAAAAGTCAGTTACGTCCCCGGGAAAAAAGCGACCAGTTTTTTTATCAAGATCCGAGTTCGACAGAGGAAGGATAGTGGCCTACCGAGATTTTATTATCTTTTAGGAAACGGTAGTCGTGAAATGAAAAAAAACAACTGTTTCGGATATAAACGTTGGACGGGAGGGCAAACGGACCGACGGGTTCGTCGCTTCCACATCAGTGCACCACTTCACGTGAGGAAAGGCAAATTGTGCGCTGGCAGTGACGGATCGCTCAAAACCCATCAAGAACGATAGCAGAGCCCCTTGAGTCTGTAACGCATCATTCAGGTCTGCGGGACCATTGACGCCGTTTTCAGAAGAGTGGTCGTCCCAAGACGTCCATTGCTTGATCGCCCTGACCGAACCCCGCTCCCCGCCAATGGGGGGATGAAAGAAGGATTGGGGGGGGCAAAATGGAATGAAGTTTTTTCTTTACTGACGAGTCACGCACTGTCTGCAAACCGATGGTCGGATTCGAGTTGGGGAAAACCGTGGGGAAGGATGCTGAACAGCTGCGTTATGCACGCCACACTGGTCCGCACCGGGGATATGGGGTGGTATTGGATATCACCCCGGTGAGTGAGTGGGGTATGGGGGTTTTTGGCGCAAGAGCCAAATATCTAAACTGCGAAAACATTCGTTAAAAAATTTTAAACTAATTATGTTAAAAAAAATTAAAAAAAGTCTCCTCAGTAAAATTTAAAAAAATCAAAGTATGTATAAGAAACTTATTCTATTGATAAAAGAAATAAATTGTGGTGGGGGTTTTTTTCCCCCACCAAGTCAGAAATATATTAAAAAAAAAAACAATTTCAAAAGGAGAATGGAACTATTTTTTTTTAATAAAAAGGTTGGGCAATACATGTTGTTATAAAATTATTTTCCCTTTGTCCTGGGTTTGGTGTTAAAGTGCGTATATATGGGAGGATCGGGCCCCATTTTTTCCCTCCACGTCATATACGACCCATGTCTTCGTCATCAGTAAAAAACCCTGAGGTGTCTTTCTGGGTTTATGGGGGCCTTTTTTATTTAAATTTCGGTTTCCCTGTTTTTTTTCGTTTTTTTCTATTTCTTGAATTTCTTTTCTTTTTTTGGGATTTCTGATGATTCAGGGGTTCACTTTTGGGAGTAGTAGGACAGACTCGGGAAGGGGAAACCCAAGGTTGAATTTCAGGAAAAAGGTAAGTAAATTTTTTTTTAAAAGGTTGAAAGGGGTGGGTTTCATTTTTAAAAAGATGTATTTGCAGTGGAAAGTGAGTTGGATGGGGGAAGTGGATATTATGGGATGAAGATGGGTTCAATAGGGGTGATCGTTTTATTGGTTGGGGGTAACCACGGCATCAGACACGGGGGTTTGGGTTGGTTTGAGGTTGGACACTGTTTTGAAATTTAAAATGTAAAAAGGCAGTAGTTGTGCTTGAGTTGAGGAGGAGGATTTAGATATAGCAGTTGTATTTTAAGTATTTTTTTGGGGGGAGGGAATAAAAGTGGCTGGAGTAATTTTAATGGTGGACAATTTATTTTTTGTGATAATTTTCATCTGTTTTGGGGGGTGGAATTGTTTACAATTGAGGGTTTTGTAGCCTGGGATAGGTTTGGACTAACTGTGGTACTATTATTTTTTCGGGTTTCTACATATGATATATTTTTAATTTTTTTTTGATTCCTGAATTTGCTTTTCGTTTTTCCACTTTGGGATATTTTTGAATAAAAGCGGTAAGGGGGAGAGCATTTAAATACATTTAGGCTGGGGGACTGAAAATTGGGTGGAAGCATGTCCAACAGATGCACATCTAAAACAAGTAAGTTGTCCGCGGCAGGAATTTTTAGAATGCCCAAACCCCTCTGGCATAAAAAAAAGCGCAGGGGTTTCCCGGTATGTATGGGCGTTTTTTTCCCAGTTGAGATATCCGGCTTTTTTTTGGGAGATGGGATTTTTGGGTTTTTAAAAATTTTAAAAAATTAAAAATTTTTTGGTGGGAATTTATAGAGTCTTTTTTTTTTTTTCTTACCTAAAACCCCGGACCAAAAAAATCCTAAGGTTTTCCCGCATCGGGGGTTTTTCAACAAATCGGGTGGGAAAATGACACCAGGGGCAGGTTTTTTAATGATTTATGGGGGAGATAGGGTTTACTGGTGAATCAAGAAATGTTTTGTGAGGAGAAAAAATTTTTTTTTTGTAGGGCAGATATAGTTTCGATAAGAAGATCCCCCGGGAAAGTAAACGTTTCACAGATTTCGCCCCCCTCCTATTCCCAAACGGGGGCTTTTTTTAATGGCAAATGGCATTTCCGGTTGGCATTGTTAGGAAAGGAAAAAAACTAAAAAAACGTGCATTTTAGCAGTTTTGTCTATGTTAATTTTTTGGGGAATAAAGGGCCTTTTTCCCGGGGACAGCAGCGGGATCCATAAAACGCGTATACCACTTTTGTCCTGGCGTGCCCCACCCACCACGGAGTCCAACAAAGGGGGGGCAGTGTGCCAGTCAACTGGCCAAAACCAGGCACCCGGGGCTTACCTGGGTACACCCAGAAGATAGTGATACAGTCCAGGGTGAGGATCCCAAAAGGGGAAACTCGACACCCCCCATCTGCGCCTAACCCCAAGCAGTGGGCTCTTCGGGGACACCGAAAGAGGTACTACCAGCCGATTGACAGGAGGGCTCCTTTCCCGCCACCCGTCTACAGTGAAGGGGGGCCCAAAAGGGGAAAGCAGAGGTATCCTTGGGCCAATTTAAACTCCTCCCCTACTGGAGAAGGGGGCGGGGGCGAAAAAGGGTCCCCAGAACACCATTTTCCCCTTTCGGGGCGCCGCACACGGGAAACATGGGGTCGGAAAAACCCAAAGTTGGTTTGTCGAAAAAAAATAAAAAATAAATAATCAAAGTAGTTAAAAAAAAATATACGAAAAAAAAAACTAAATTAACGCAATAGAAAATCCCAAACCATAATATGTTAGTTTTGTAAAACGTATGTTTTTTTACTAGAAAAAAAATTTAACTAGGTTCATTTTTTTTTTATGGGGCTTTGGGCTAGACGGGAAAAAGGGAAAAAAAAGGGAAATTGAAAGGCAGGGAGGGGGAAAATAAGAAAGATCAATGGGTACCCTTTGGGGTTTGAAACCCATTTTACCAAAACAGTAAACCCCTTAGGAAGAGAAAAAAATCACTAGGGCACCTCGGGACCGGGGAAACCCGTACTACCTAAAAAGGGTGAGGCCCCCCGAGGGTGATATCACCTCGGGCTCCTGTGGGAAGCATTTTCCGGTACCTTTTAAACAGCCAGCGCTAAAATCTCCGGGGGTGTTGGGGCCAATTTTCCTTCCTTTTCTTTGGGGGTTTTCCTACAGCCAATTTTTTAATTTTGGAAAAGCGCGACCACACGTGGCCGCATTGTCAAAATGTTCTTCCGTCAATCACCAGATTGAATTGTTTTCCCCGCTCGGCCCGCTCTCCGGATCTTTTTCCCATAGAAAACATGTGGTTCATCGTTGCTCAACGATTGACCTAGATTACAGCCCCAGCTGCCACACCAGATCAACTTTGGCAACGTGTGGAAGCTGCTTGGTCTGTTGCACCCCAAGAACACATCCAAAGTCTCTTTGAATCAATGCCGAGGCGTGTGGCAGCGGTGATCTCCAACAATGGCGGCTACTCTGGCTACTGATTCTCGCACGAACCACACTTCACAGAAGTCTATAAATTTAATCATTTGATACTTGGTCAACATGTTATCTACAAAATAAATTTTGTAGTGCTATCTCTTGTCTTTCTGGGTTTTGCATTTACGGTGGCCAGCAGTGTAGCTACCAGATTTTTTTTCATGAATAGAAATGTATAAATTCTGGTAGTATTCGGTAGCTTTATTAAAGTTTTGTAAGTCGTGGATTTTTTCTTTTTCAAATTGTAAAATGATGTATCTCTCAGATTTTCAAAGATGTCATATTGTGGAAGCCCGTCTAGCAAGAGCAAGTGTGAACTAAGCATTGCAGTTTTAAGAGAGATATCAAGTGGTACGATAACTTAAATCATGACTGCTTACACACATTGCAGCAAGACAAGCTCGGCAAAGAAAAATAATGGAAGGAAAGAGAAGCTTAGTGAAAGAGATCGACGAGTATTGAAGGGATTGCCACGTCTAAAATGCTAACAACTGCAACAAAAGTAACCCTTTTGGTTTATCAATTAATCAGGGGTACTATTTTTTTTTCTACTGGGCGCAACATATGTCATATTTGGGGATCCGAAACATTTGTTAAATTTTCCCACAAGTCGCATCATGAAGATAAATAGGAAGGGGGGATCAGAATGTAAAGATCAAAGTTTTCTCATGTTTTGCTTTTTTTAATTTTATTTTAAGGGGTTTTATTAATTTCTGTCACAACACTGAATTAGAAGCATTTAAAAAAACCCCCTTCTAAATTTCTGCATCAGTAAACGGTTTCATATGTTTCTTAATTAACAAACTTCATAAGATGCCTTTGTTACCCGGACATTACCACTGACAAAACACTTTCTTGGTTGAAAAGACTGTTAAAAAGCCTATTTTTCCCTTTTAAAAAGGGTTTTCAGGAAAAGTGTCATTAAAATTTTCTTATTATTGGTTTTTTTAAATAGAGCCCTTATGTGACAAATAAAAAAATTATTACCCATGTTGTTTTCCAACACAAAATAGTAAACCCTCCCAATCGTCTTGAAACTATATTTTCTTCGAATATTTTTCGCTTTAAGATATGAAGATGTTTAAAATTAGTTCCGCCCATAAAACTGTCACTACTCCCACTGTTGTCTGTTATCACAAACCCCAACCCGTTACAAATAAAAAAGAATATCAATTCGCACTTACGACACTGACATGTTTGATTTCTTGACCCCAAATTTTTTAAATATTGTTCTTAAAAAAATTAAATTTTTTTTCAGAGCAATGAATTGACCGGGCCACTCAAAGGGCTCTGTGGGCCGAAGTTATATCGCTGACAGAACTCCCGTGTCAAATACAATTTGAAGGCACCCTAAACAGAACATTTACGACTGAAAAAGCATTTTCCCCAACCCTCATCACAATTTTTCCAAATGTCGCTACAGTTGCCTTTCTACAAAACCGGGCAATTGATAAATGGAAGAAAAAAATATGCTCTGACCCTGTTTTTCACACTTTTCCCCACAAAAGGATGGGGTGCACGTTTGGGGGCACGGCACAAGCGTATGTCGTGATTGTCTCGCGGTGCATGCCACTCCCCGCCTGCACCGGCAACGTGGAATTGGCAACCCTTTAAATTATATAAACCCATTTTAAAAAACTGTTACGCGCTCGACTGGTTAAAAATATTTGGTTTACAGAACTTTGATCGTTTTAAAAGCAAATACGCTCCTTTTGTTTGCTTCTACAATCTTTGGATTTCACACCGATCATTTGGGGCAATAGTGTCGTTCTATAGCTCTTTTTAGAGCTGTCGGGTAGGGCGACACTCATTTTTTCTTTTTTCTTTTTTTTTGGTTTTTTTTTCTTTTTGACTATGGATCTGAATTTTGACCTCTTCGGACTGGAACCCCAGACCCTACGGGGCCTACCCCCAAACACCGTCAAATCTGTTCACAACGCGCAACTTCCCAAAGGGGTGGACCAATACTCAACTTTGAAAAGAGGACAACAGTTTTTATCGATGCGCTAAAACCCCTTAATTTACGCCCGGGGTTCCCTATGTGGGGGCCCCTGAACAGCTCTACGAGTTCACAGATCTGCATCATCAAGAGGTAAGGAGTACACTCTATCCCCCTTTTGGTCTTAAGGGCCCCCATCATGATTTCCCCGCCAGCACCCCAATTATAACGTCTCAGATACCTAGTAATGATTTTATTATAAAACCGAAACTCTACCCGACTAAAGGGGAAAAATCAGTTTACTACGCCTCCTTCTAGAAAAATTAGAAAATTTAATGACATTCAACCTAATTTCAAATTGATCTTGAAACAAATTTAATATTTTATCTCGGAAACGGCGAAAATAATTCATTACTGACTCGGATGGCAACTTCCCAAACACCGTAAAACACCTTTACCAAAAAAAACCTAAATGCCCCCACACTTACAAAAACACTCTAAATACACCTACTACTATGTACCACCACCAATTATTTAAAAGAAACGTACATACAAACAGCAAATGAAAATCATCACGGAAAAACTCCCATAAACCCGCGGTAAACTCACCGGTGATTAAAAACATACACTAACACTAAAATTACAACCCAACTCATCCACCTCTTAAAGACTTAAAAAACGAATTTTACGTCATCACACCCAATCAAGGTAGTCTTTAAAAGGACTCCCGCGACATAAAACGGATGAAATAAAAAAATGACTTAATAATTTTTTCACCGTAGATAAGGTACCCCAAATTTTGGGCCCGTTTTACAAATACCTCTACCGGTTTCTTAATTTCTTTACCCCCAACATCCACAATTCAAAAATTTTCGTTTACATAAATTATGTTTTTTAACTGTCCGCTTTTTAAAGGCATGAGGCAAGGGGAACCCAATGCTTCTCATGCAACAAATTTTCATTCGGCAAAAAACTCCCATTTAAAACCCAGGTGTCTTAAATGCGGTGAATCCCAAATCGCGAAGGGCAATACAACGTGTTGAAAAAATGTATTGCATAAACTTAAGGTTGGGACACATGACAAACTATCCCAAATGCCCGATTTCCCCAAAACCCCAAAAAAAAGGATCTTTTTTAATAACAACTACACAACTAATCAATAGTATTGTTAGACCTAATGTTTTTTATGCAAATGCAACAAAAATAAAAAAACGCTACCAATTTTAACTCCAAAATACCCAACAAATGGCGATACGAAGTAGGGGAAATTTCTGCCTTTCCCTCGCAAACTCAGGCCAAAAATCAGCTGTCTTTCCCCCCTCAAAATAATGTAAATGTAAGCAATAAAAAAAACCCCAAAGCTTCTAAATACTCAATCCTTAAAAAGGAATTATTAGTGCATTCACACAAAACCCAAAAATTAACAAAAAGAATTTTAAATAAATCCCCCTCAAGGAAAATCAATAAAAATAAATAAACGAAAACCGGTTATACGCCTTAGAGAACTATTATGGATAATGAATGAATAGTCGATTAATGGTTCCTAGTTTACGTTCTTGGCGAAACGGTTTTTTAAAAAAATTTATAATTTAAAATTATTTGAAGAAGTACAGTCCGATTTTATAGTTCAGGAAACACACCCGAGGCCAAACACAACATAAACGTTAAAAATTACAAATGCTACAAAAATTACGTATAAAAGAAGGACGGGCTTACGGCAATCCTCATTACAAAATCTATACTCACTTTCATTTCTACCCCCCCTTCATCAGTTAAAACAAACCTGTCACGCTCAACCCCCCAAACTAGCCCCAAATTACAAAAATTCTATTTACATTCCCCCCCGCTCTGATATCTATCTCTTTACTTTAACCTCGAAACTATCCTTCAGGTCAACAGTCAAGTGATTTTTGGCTATTTTAACGCCCACAATACGTAAATTGCTCCCAATTGGCCAGAGGAACTCACTAAAGGGCTTCGCTGATCAATGGATCTAGAAATCATTTATCCCGTACCCCCACCATTGGGGATAACTCGCAAAAAACTTTAGATATTGCACTCGGAAATTTTAACCCATTCACGATTGCATCCCTAGCTGAGTTATCCTCTGATCGTAACCCTGTTCTTTTAAATTTTTTTTTTCAATATCCCAAATTTATCAAGAAAATCCTAAAATTACCATGTTGACTTTCTTTTATGCACAACTTTAATAATAATATTCATCTTGAAAATTATACAAATATTAAAAACTCGGTTATTTTGGAGAATAAAATTACTAACCCCAAGCCGTATGTCCCCCATTCTACTTCCTCACAACCAATCAAAACACTCGACACGCATAAACCCCCAAATCATATAAGTCTGATTTTCGAAAAAAACGCTCAAGAAAACTTTTTTTAAACCACACTTAATCAATTCACAAAACAAAACAAACAGACTACAAGCCACAAATTAAGGAAACTCAAAAAAAACTCACAAGACCGGGAAAAATAAACTTGAAGCTCTCAACACGCGGATAATAGCCTTTTGAACATGAATAAAATTTTTAAAAAAACGCCAGATATTCCTGTTAAACACCTTTGGGGTCGCTATAACCGACGACCAGAAACAAACCAAACCTCATAGCTAACTAACACCTTAAAGACAATTTCCGAAAACGACAGCCGTAATTTCAACACTTCAATTGCTCTGACGTAAAAACCCCCTTTTTCTTTCCCCCCCCCCCTCCCTAATTTTAAACCAGATGAAATTTCTAATTACATAAAATAAGCTAAAATCAACAAGTCCCCAGGAAAAGACAAATCACAAACAAAATGATCAAAATTTCACAACAAAACAATCATTATTCTAACCTATCTTTCAACAAAATTTTTTTCCCAGGCACTTACCTAACAACTGGAAAACTGCCATTATTTTCCCCCCTTAAAACATTCATACCCTCAAAGGTTATAGGCCAATTTTTTTACTTTCAACC
This sequence comes from Trichonephila inaurata madagascariensis, assembly GCA_019973955.1. NCBI lineage: Eukaryota > Metazoa > Arthropoda > Arachnida > Araneae > Nephilidae > Trichonephila > Trichonephila inaurata. The sequence goes on from BMAV01007955.1 coordinate 16,670, forward strand.
CCAAGTAAAATTACAAGGGGATATAATTCTCAATAGAATTAACTCGTATATTTCATACTAACAAATTAACCAAACCAATATGGCTTCACTAAACATCCCTACTTGTCATCCCTCCTCAGACTCACGGAAAAAATTACCCCTGGGTTTCAGAGGCAGATCAATGGAACTGTCTTTCTTGATATCCCGAAGGCTTTGACCGGGTCTGGGTAGGTTTTTGGGGCTCATTTATAAATTAATTATATAACCCCTCCTTCATTAATTCATATCAAAATTCTTACCTTGTAAAAAAGGGATCATCAGGTCAAGTTGCAAAAAAATTCCTTTTTTTTTGTCACATTGGGCCAGCCAGCAACACTTTTGATTTATTGCTGATCGTGTAATCATTATTTTTTTTTTAAGCAGAAAAAACCCAGATTTTGAAGGGTGGGTTGTGTGGGAATGTTTTCTCTATTTGAATAGATTTGATTATGATTACGTTTCATGGTGCATCGGCCGGGGAATGGATTGATTATATATTTATAAAAAATTAGAAAATTATTCGAATTTATCGAAATATTGAAATCGTAGTAGGGGTTTTGTGAATTAACGAAAACATTGGAATAACGCTTAAAAGCGTGAAGCCGGCTATAACGGTAAGAGATACTTTTTACAATCTAAATAGAACATTGATATTTTTATAATATAGTAACAATATTTTATACAAAATGGACGAGAAAAAGAAATTGCAGAGTGAGTGAGTGATTTTGGTTTTTAATGGCGCAAGGGCCAACTTCGGCGAAGCTGCGCCAAACAATCGTTTAAAAAAATAAGTAGTTTTTTTTTTAAAGAATAAAATGTATAAAAGTACATGCACACATGTATATACATGCATGCATATATACATAATATTAAAATCTAATTAAAAATACAAATCAAATAAAATACAAAAATCCAATTTTTAAAAGAAAGGCAAATAGATTTTGGTGGGGATATTCTCCCACCAAGTCAGATAAGGTTAAATTAGATGCATGAAAAAAGGTGATACGATGATGGTTAAAAATTGGACATTCGATTAAAATGTGACGCACAGTGTACAAGACCTTGCATGAAGGACATTCAGGAGCGTTTTCACCAAATAATAAATGCCTGTGTGTGAAGCGAGTATGACCAATGCGAAGACGAGTCAATCTGACATCAGTCCTTCGCATTGGCATCACAGGCCATGCTCCTATGACAGGTTTCACAGAGTGCAGTTTGTTATCTAACTGCTGACTCCATGATTCCTGCCATTTTGTTAAAATATGATGCAGGATGATTTTCTTCATGTCCGAAAGCGGTACTGCTAGCGGTAGATAGGTCGTTGCCGACCGAGCCACGCTATCCGCTTGCTCGTTTCCAATAATACCTACGTGGCTTGGTAGCCAGCAAAATGCTATATCGCAACCCTTGTTGTACAATCGACTCGTTATGTTGAGTATATTACATACCACTGGATGACACCGATCGTTGTAGTTTGCAAGTGCTTGAGTAACGATAGGAAGCCACATTATTTTACCGCACTCGCTCCTCCTCCGGAGCTAGAAGTCGAAGGGCCCGATTGGTAATCCACGAGAGCTTCGTCTTCCTCGGAGCAATCTCCGGTCACCGTATCTTCTTCAATTTTTCGGTGGAAGTCTCTCGATGGTTTCTTTGGGATCCTAGATAGGGTTGGTTTTTGATCCCGTTGACGAGCCCTTCGGTTCTTTGGTCTTTTCGGCGAATCACTTTGTCCTTTTAATTATTTTTGTTTTCGTCGGAGGTGGTGATTTGCTTGTTGGCTTAGCAATCACCTTAGTTTTAGTTGGTGAATTGCTGTGTGAAGCAGCAATTACCTCCGGTTTAGTGGGTGTCTCTGTATCTGAGCCGCGTTATCTTTTTCCTTGTTGCATTGGATTGCTTGATCTGAAGTGCTCTTACGAGCAGAGCACTAGCATAACTTTTACCGGAGACCGGCGTGCGTGACAAAACAATACGCCGTGCCTCTGGGTAGGAAATTTTTTCTTTTATTTTAATAGCTGTTATTTCTTTTATCCAAGTTGGACAGGAGCGTGAATATGCCGGATGTTAACCTTTACAATTAAAGCATTGCTCCTTCTTTGTACAATTTGAACTGTCGTGGCCCAATTCCTCGAAACGAGGGCAGGTAGGTTGGCCCCGACAGACATTTTTCGAGTGGCCGTATCGTTGGCACTGAAAGCATCGCAGCGGATTTGGTATGTACGGTCGAACTGGGCATCTAATATAGGCCATTTTACGGTCGTGGGAGGTGGGGGAAAAAAAAGGACAGGATGGGTGTTTGGTGTTGCCCCGTCCACCCCGCCTTATCGTAATCCGTCTGACATCACAGACTTTTTGTGCCTTCATGTTTCTTTGATTTCCTCAGCACACTTTTAAAAAAATCCGCTGGCGAGTTACGCCACGCAAAAATTCAAAAAAGGGGGAACGGTAACGTCTAAGGAGCGAGTTTTTGTAGTTTAATGGGCTGTCCCCTGTTTCTTTGATGACACTTCGGGAACAAGTCCCCGGGCGACTTGAAAAACGACTTCCCTATACTCCCAGTTATAGCTTTCTCAATTAGGAAAGGTGAAACGTTGTAAAGGTCTCAGGGTCTTAATAATAAAAAAAAAAAGAGTCAAAATTAAAAATTGTTGCTCCACAAGGAGATATTCTACTGGGTTCCATGTGTTTTTTTACTGTTCACCCCCCTGCCTCCACCCACCACGGAGTCCAACAAGGGGAGGCACCCGCCGGCCATCTGACATGCGTCGGCACGGCATTTACCTCAAAACCCGACTAAGAAAGTATTACAGGTTCGGGATGTGATCCCCAGTTCACCCAGGGCCCCCCTAACTGAAATACTAACCCAAAGAAACCCGTCTTTGGTTTTCCCAAAAACCAGTATTAAATTCTCAGAACTAAAAACCCAGCCGATTGTCAGGAGGGGGCCCCCTCCTGCCCCCCGTCACGGAGAAGCAGGGGCCCGAAGGGCGCAACAAAACCCCCAGACTCCATTTTCCCCCCGGTACGGATCGCCGCACACGGAAAAACAGGGGGTTAGACTAAAAAATTAGTCTAGACATTTTAAAATAGAAAGAAATTTTTTTGTTTAAAATATCCCAAATAAATAAAACCAAATTAAAAAAAGTGAAAAAATAAAACAAAAATACCTAAATAAAATTAACCACAAAACAACCCCCCAACTGAACAAATATAATATTAAATATATTGTGACCTGTAAGTTAAACACTAACCAAGCAAATATTTTTTTTTTGGTTTCTTTCTTTTTTAAAAGCACTCGGGGACCTGGGGAAAGTGGCCCCGATCACCCAAAGGGGGGAGCCCCCGAGAGAAAAGGAAAAAAGGACAAATTGGGTGGCAACAGGAGGGCCGAAAATAAAAATCACTAGGGTACCCTGGGGCGGGCCCATGTTTACCAAAAAACAGTAAACCCCCTTGGGTAAAAGGAAAAGATCACTGGGCATCTCGGGGCGTGAAACCCGAACTCACCTAAAGAAGGTGAGCCCCGAGGGAAAGCGAAAACAGAGCTGTCATTCGGCAAAAGGGGCTAAAATTATGAATAAATTAAAAAAAAGAACTTGATTCTCAATCTGTTGATACTTTACGAACATTTTGATTATTTAAATGAAAATTTAAAAGAATTTGATGCAGAAATACAATCTGCATTCGGCTATGAGAAAATTTCTGTGTGTTGTGTTCTAAAATTCAAATTAAGAATCTCTCTAAAAATGATTCGAGTGTATCGTCGCAAACAACATTGAATGTTCAAAATGATTCGCTTAACAATTCGATTAATGGATCTTCTGTAAATTCTAACAGAAATGTTAATTCTGTTCGTCTACCCAAATTACAAATCGATAAATATTTCGGTGATCCATGTCTATGGTTAGAATTCTGGAATAAATTCCAAAACTCCATACACAGAAATGAAACATTAACAAAAGTAGATAAATTTTTGTATTTAAAGTCATTACTAGGAGGAGCTGCCGGTAATGTAGTAAACGGTTTCGCTTTATCTGATGATAATTATGACAATGCTTTTGATATTATTAAATGAAAGATTTGGAAGAGAAGAAATTGTAGTTAACGCGCATATGTCAATATTACTCAATCTTTATCCTGTAAAGGATTCTAATAACGTTATTGGATTAAGGAAGTTATACGATATTTGTAAAATACAAATTAGAAGTTTAGAATCACTTAACGTAACATTTGGGATGTATGGTCATTTACTGCAGCCAATTCTTCTTAAATTACTACCAGAAGATCTGGACTTAGATTTTAACAGAAAACAATTAGGAAAAAAAGAGGGAAGTACATTCGATGTAATGGAATTGTTGCAATTTTTAAAAGCAGAAATTGAATGTCGTGAATCCACCCATCTGCTAAGCAGCCTCGGGGAGTGAGTGAGTGTAGAGTTTTATGGCGCAAGAGCCAACTTTGGCTATGCTGCGCCAAACATTTGTTATATATAAAAAATTTTAAATTATTTTATAAAATATTTTTAAATATAATGATAATACAGTTTAAAAGAAGTTAAAATTCTAATCACATTAAACCGTTTTCAAATAAATAAAGAGAAAATTTGGTGGGGAGCTGCCCCACCAAGTCCAATTCCCATATATTAAAAAGAAAAACAAATGAAAAATAGAATGGAGACATGTTTAGTTTAAAACAAAAGTCAGGCAATACATGTTATAAAAAATTTAGCTTCTATTTTTTTTCCTGAATCGGGTTGGAGTTAACGCGCGTACATATGTATTAGGATTGTTTCTATGATATTCAGTAATACTAGATTTATCCATAAGATCAGGCTCAGTTCTTCCTCCACGTCCGCCACATAATCATGTCGTAGCTTCGTCATCCAGTAGTATACTCCTGAGGTGCGCTTTCTGGTTTATGTGACCATTTTTAATTGCTATTTCTGGTTTCTGTACTTTTTGGGCGTTTTTCTTCTATTTCTTGAATTTCGTTTTACATTTTTTTGGGATTTTCTATTGATGTATTTTGAAAGGTTCACTGGCGGATGTAGTAGGGACAGACTCTGGTAAGGAACTAATGGCTGAATTTCAGGTAAAAGTGCAGTAAATTTATTAGAGGTTGTAGAGGGGTGGGTTTCAGTTTCTAAATATGTATTTGCAGTGGAAAGTGGAGTTGGATGAGGAAGTGGATATTATGGATGAGTGGTGAGTGATTTTTGGTTTTATTGGCGCAAGAGCCGATTTTCGGCTATACTGCGCCAAACATTTATTTTAATTTCCATAAAAAGATTTTTTTTTAAAGTTTAAAATTTACATTGAAGATATAAGTTATATTTAAGCATGAAAATTCATTTAAAAAGTTTTAAAATTCATATTTAGGTATTTACATTTTATTATTAAAAAGTTAAGAAAGTGGGAATACATTGTGGTGATGTATTACTCCCAACATGTCAAGCAAGATCTTAAAATAACGGATAAATTTAAAAACAAAGAAAAGGCATAAAGTAAAAATTAATACATGACAGAAATGTAAAATTTTGTATTAAAATGTTTTTAAAAAGTTTGTTTTTTTTTTAATTCGGGTTTTTTCTGTACGGGTTGGAGTCAACGTGTGAGGTATTCTATATGTTTCCAGATTCAGTCTGCCACCATTCTTCCGTACTTCTATTCCTTTGAGGTATTTTCTTCGGTGATTCCATCTCTTCTGGAACATCGTATACAATCATGTCCTCGTCTGATGATTCCTGTATAGGTGTGCTTTTTGAGTTTGTGAGGCGTCAATTTTATGTCTATTTCCGGAGGTAAGGCTTGCTTCTTTTCGGACGTCTTTTTCTTGCAGCTTTTTGAAGTTTGTTTTACATCCTGGGATGTAGAAGGTATGGTATTGGGTACAGAGGTTTCAGTTTCAATAGCAGGACATGTTTTTTAGTTGGTAAGGGTGTAAGCTGCAATTGATACAGTGGTTGAAGTGAGTGCTTTATTAGATGAAGGAAACGTAGTAGATGTAGATAAATTATTAGATAAGGGTGGGAGTAGTATCTATTAAAGGAACAGATGGTTTGAGATTCAGAATGACGATGTAACTGTTACAGAAGATGTGGATGGCAGAGGTTTGCTTGAGTTATGGTTGATGATTTGGAAACTGTAGGAATTTTGGAAGACATTGTTGCCTATGGGGCAGTATCAATGGTTGTATGCTTCAACTACGGGCATACTATTTTTTGCAATGGTTTCATCAGTTTGTGTTGTTATGGTTACAGTTGAGGGTTTGAGAGCCTGTGCAGAAGTCTGGGATAACTGTGGAACTATTAATTTTCGTGCTTCTAAATAAGGTATATAACATTGGTTTTGATTACTTGAATTTCTTTTTTCAGTTCTCCACTTGGGGCAGAGGATTTTTGAATCGGGTGGGCGAGAACCGGGTAATACATTTAAGTTCTAGACTGCAATCTGTGGAAGAATGACCAACAGGTACGCATCTAAGAACACGTCAGTTGCCCACGACAGGAAGTTTGAGAATGACCGAACCTCTGGCATTTGAAACAGCGCAGAGGGTTCGGTATGTAGACGGATTTTACAGTTCATAGCCCGGCTTTTATTGTGTTTGGTAGTTTTGGATTATTAAATGTTAAAATTAAATGTTTGGTGGGAATAATTGTAGAGTCTTTTTTTATTGTGATTCTCCTGACCTGAGTTACACCCTGATGTGAAAATCCCTCAAGGATTTCTGATTCAGGGTATAGCCAAGTCAGGTTTCTGAAATGACTTTACCTCTGCAGAGTTAAGAAGATTTATGCGGAGTTACAATTAAGGCGAGTTTAAAAATGTTTTAGCGAGGAGAAAAGACTTTGTTTGGACCAGCGGAATTCGTTTTCAATAAGTGATAGATCCCCGGAACGCAATCGTTTAACCGATTTCGGTTCACCACCTATTCCGATTAGGGCTTTATATGGATAGCAAATGGCGAATTTTTGACATTCATTGTTAGGTAAGAAATAAGTAAAATCTGGTATTTTGTGAAGAGCTTTGTATCAATGTTAAGATTGGGTAATACGAGGCCTTTGCGGGTACAGCAGCATCGGATCCATAAATACGCGTATACCACTTCATCCTGTGCCTCCACCCACCACGGAGTCCAACAAGGGGCAGTGTGCCGGTCAACTGGCCAAAAACCAGGCGGCGCTTTACCCGGTACGCAGAATATAATGCTACAGTCAGGGCGAGGATCCAGCAGGTAAACCCGACACCCCGCCCATCTGCAGCACTAACCCTACAAGCGAGTAATATAGCTAAAGGGGATACCGAAGAGGTACTACAACCGATTGACGGGAGCGGGCTCACTCCTGCCACCCGTCTACAGTGAAGCGTGGGCCAAAGAAACGCAGAGGTATCCTAGGCCACTAACCTCCTCCATACTGGAGAAGCGTGGGCAAGACGCAAAAGGATCCCAGAACACCATTTTCCTCCTTACGGGACGCCGCACACGGCAAACATGCGGGTCGGAAAACCAACGTTGTTAGTCAAAACAAATAAAACAACATAATCAAAGTATTCAAAGAAATATACGAAAAAGAAAACAAACTAACTCAATACAAAATGTAAACCATAATGTGTTAGTAGTAAAACATATGTTTTTTCACTAGAAAAAACAAAATTTGAACAAGATTCATCTTGTCGTATAGATCTGTGGTCTAGACGGGAAAAGAAGAAAAGGGAAATTTGAATGGCAAGAAGGAGGGCCGAAAATAGAGAAAGATCGCACTAGGGTACCCTGGGTTCGTGAAGCCCATGTTTACCAAAAGACAGTAAACCCCTTAGGAAGAAAAAGATCACTAGGTACCTCGGGAGCGTGAAACCCGAACTCACCTAAAGAGGAGGCCCCCTGAGGGCAGCCTGGGAGAGGAAAAATCTTCTTATCATAACTCCAAACACACTTACGAACCGGGTATGGCGATAATCAAAACATTTCGCGCAATAGACAGAACAAAATTCAAGGTCGCACATCTACATGTGAATTTATGACATCGGTAAACGAAATGGATTTGCAACATTGCTTTTTTTGTAATCTAGATCAAGGGATCAAACTTTGAAGCCTTCGGGCCATAATGATTTTTTCAGTATGTTCCAAGGGCCAAAACAGTTTTAATTTTTCTGCCCTTAAATATATTTCTAGACTAGAATAGTCGCAAAGGGGGCGACCTAAGAAACTTACGCTTTTTTTTCATTTCAATTTCTATTGTGGTATTGTGACACTTAACGACATTTAGTGGCGAGTAGTGGTACTATGTACTATCTATTTCAGCTACCCGCTAACAGGTGGCATTAGTTGTAATTACCGCGTTGGTTCGAGAAAGTTCTGGTTCTGGCTAGTGTATTCCGATCACTTCGAGATGACAGTAATTGCATATAAAAAGGCCAGCGGCGCAACCGCGAGTCAGTCTGCGTAGGAAAGGCAAAAGAAGGGAAACTGTCTATTGTGAAATAAAGTAACAGCCGTGCATAAAAGTATTTTGATTTGACTTAGTTTTTATGTGTGATTCGTTAGTATGGAAAAGCGAAAAATCGACAGTTAATACAGAACGTTCGAAGATAAATGGAACTTTCAGTATTTTGTGATTCACCGATGGAGAAATGAAAAAAAGAATGCTTGATTGCAGTAGCCGAAGAAATACCCCCCGAAAAGGTAAATTTATTTAAAAGGCGTTTGTCAGCAAACAACGGGCTCGGAGGGTGCAAGACATCGAAAGAAAATGTTTTATCTAAACCCGGTCTGAAAAAAATGGACATCATGAGGGGTTTTTCCCCAGCTTTGGGATGAGTCAACGGGGGGTGTAGAAAATTTCCAGGTGTTGTTTTTTATTCGGGGAGTAGAAAAAAAGCCGAAGTGAAATGAAGAACTTCTTGATATTTTTAGTTTTCCCACGGCACGACAACTGTGGCAGATTTTTTTTAAGGGAGTTAAAAATGCCATTAAAAAAAAAGAACCTTCGATGGAGAAAATTTGTTCATTAAAAACCCGGAAAAGGAAAAAATATGGGAAAAAAAAAAAGGAGTGTGACTTGTGTCAAAGGCTGTAGAAAAGGATGGTGGTTCAAACCATTAGTCTTACTTTAAAAATATTCATCAAAAAAGCCCCTTTAAAAGGGGAAAAATTTTTGGGATATGTGTCTGAAGTTCTAAAACCAGTCATTTTCAGTTGTTAATTTCATCAGACCCAAATTTGGGCTGAACCACCGAAAACCCCCGGAGTTTTTTGGGAGATTGAGAAAATAATTTAAACCATATCATACTGCTGTACGCTGGCTTAGTTGCGGAAAAGCCCTTTAAGCGTTTTTTGGTTTCCCAGCAGAGATCGAAATTTTTTTAAAAGAGAAAGGGTTTAGAAAATAGTGAATGGATGTGCAATTTAGCATTCTATGTCATTTTGACAAAAACATAAGGGAAAGAACTGAATTTAATTGAAGGAGGAAAAAGTTTTTCCCGATTTATAAAACCAATATCAAATCCTTCAGGCAGAAAAAAACTATTTCAACCCCAATACGTAAAAAAAAATTGTTTCACACATTTTAAAAATGTGAAATTTTTTAGCCACAATTTCAGAGACTGAATTTCCCATCAATTTTGCAATCGAAAAATTTGAGTGTTTTTTAAGATAAAAATTTTTATACTCGTTTCTCAGATTTTGATTTTCATTTTAGAATGAAATTGCTTTTTCCAAAAACCTTTTGATTCTTGGGCATTGAAACCCTGGTTCCGGGGAAATCCCAAATGGAAATTATTGATTTACAGTGCAGTGATATTTTATTAAGAAAAAAATCAAAAAATTTATCTTTTTTTGTAATTTTTTAAGTCTTCCCCCGGTACAATTTGATAATTTGCTCGTGGGTGAGTGGGAAAGAGTGAGTGTAGGGGGTTTTAAAAGGGGAAGAGCCAATTTTTGGGTATGCTGCGCCAAACATTTTGTTTAAAAAATGAAAAAAAATATTAAAAAAAATACATGAAATATATATTTATATAATTTAAAAATATTTATATTTCATGCCTGCATGCACATACATAAAAAAGAAAGTTAAAACAATTAAAAATAATTTGTTAAATTAAATATAAAAATCCAATTTTTTTTAAAAAAAGTAAAAAAGGGTTTTTTGGGGGTTTTTTCTCCCACCAAGTCAGGAAAATTTAAAAGAGATGAATTAAAAAAAAAAGGGGATACGATAATTATTAAAAACGGGGCAAACTATTTAAATATGTTGAACTGGGGTACGAGAAAATCATGAAGGACAAAAATTAGGGGCATTTTCCCCAACAACAAATGCCTGTGTGTGGGATGACCAATGCGAAGACGAGTCAATTTGACATCACCCTTTGATTTGGGATCACAGGCCATGCCCCGGGGAGGCTTCCCCAGAGGGAAAATTTGTTACCCCAAAGCTGACCCCGGGCCCCGCCAGATCGTAAAAAAGATGCAGGATGACACGCTTAATTTTCCG
>BMAV01007956.1:3211-38343 GCA_019973955.1 Trichonephila inaurata madagascariensis
TCGGACCCCCAGGACCCCCCTCCCCTTATGTGCGCCACTGCCAGCGGCTATATATAGCATTGCTTTTTTGTGTGTAGGCTTTTTATTTAAATAAATTTATTCATGTTTTTTATATTATTTTTTGTGTCCAATAAATAACAAATATTTGTACAATAATTTCATGAAAGTATAAATGAAGTATACCAGGATGAGAATATGTAAAGAACTACTATTACCAAAAATATTTTAAAATAGCAATCGTATTCGTAATTTCTTGTATTTCATATTTTTATCAAATATTAGTCAGAAAATTCCATTACAAATCACATACTTAAATTGTAATACTCATCTCTTTTTTTATTGTATAGGTTTGGAACCAGTTTTAATTGCAGCTCTGATTTGAGGCTCAAACCCTAAATTCTGCCATAAAACTCTGCTAACTTTTGTCTGTATCAAAGAGCTTTCAATCCTTAAAAACATCTGTTTAAAAAGGTTCAATGCTCTTCATATCGAACCTTCTTGAAATAGAGATAATTTGTGTAAAAATTTTCAAAAATGTAATTTTTCCATTTTAATTTTATATTTCCCACGAGAAAATAAGTTCTAGGAAAAGGTTTTATTAGTTTCTTGGTGAAATTTTCTATCGCGTAGAGATTCATTTGTTAGAAACCATTGGGAGAACTTGATTAAAAAATAATTACCGAGGGAAACATATTTGTCGGTCAATATTGCGGTTGTGACACATCACATTTTTCTGTAACTGACTAACTTGTGCATTCATTCTCCTTACTTATATCAGATTTATAATTAAAACGTTCTAAGATTTTGACGTTTTGTGAAATAAACATCTAATTGCATTACTTGTATTTCTTTTAACAATAGATATCAATGACTGTACTTTTATGTAATTAAAATGCTTATTTAATTTTAGAAAATCATAAACAGCCATAACATCCATATATAATTCAACCACAACTTAGTATTTCTTAAAAAATGTAATTTTTTATTATATTTAACTTTGTTGAGTAGTCTGAAGCATTCAGGCGTGTAAAGAATAATATTGTATAGTAGAAGGAGATTTTGAAAGGTAAAAGAAAAGAGGGATAGAATATAAGTAATAGCAAAAGGTTAATAATATTATATGAATTTTAAAGAGATTGATTATATATCTCAGATCGGCTTTGGTGGCTTAGAGGTAGCTTGCCCGCTTTGAAAGCTCAAGGTTGCGAGTTCGACCCTGGCTGAGTGGCCACGGTAGCCGAGCGGTATAGGTATTGGATCGTGGCTGGCTTTGTCACGAGTTCGAGCCCAGTACCACTAAAGACCCGCCGTGTAGGGCAGCGATGCACGCTAAATCTGTCGAGAGCTGAAACGTCCTTCCGTTGGTGTGGTGTGGTAGTTAGGAGAGGGGGGTGCCAGCTCAGGTGTCATCCACGTCACTTGACCATGGTTCAAAATTACGTGGTCCGTCGCCAAAAGCCCTAATGTAGCTGAACAGTGCGACGTTAATATTCACTCACTCGACCCTGGCTGGAGTCGATAGATTTTCTGGATGCGAAAATCGTAGACACGCATGACATGTGATTGATTGTGTGGCATGTAAAACCATTGAGTATCAATTTGGTTCTGGAACTCTCGGCAATATTAAATCAACGCAGTATTTAGCATCCTACTAGAGCTTGAATTAAAAGTTAATTCAGGCATATCCAAATTTGGTAGTGATGTCACACACACCACTAGATGGCTCCACCATGAAATGGCTCTCGCATTTGGGAACTTGTCATGTCTACAAAGGCTAAGTTGCTAAAATGCAACCCCATTAGGGAAAAAAATATATATATGTATTAGACGAGAGAATGTGCAATGCCAAAAATGAAGTTTTGATTATGTTATGAATGTTATTAAATTATCTCTACGCCTTGAAAATTTTATTTAAATAAAACCACATCCGAATAAAAAGACCAGATTATCTGTAAAGATTTTTATTCTTATGTACCAACTTCAGTGGCGTAAAGTACATCCCCGCATCGCGGTAGGGGCGGAGTTGTAGCGGGCCCAAAACCTGACTTTTCAGGGGGGTCCAAATGTTCTCCGTTACGCCACTGACCAACTTAGAAGATATTTCTAACTTTCCTACACTTACTAATCAAAATTTCAACTAATAATAATATTTAGAGAAGGGGAAATTTAACCAAGATTCTCTGAAACATAGTATCAGTATAAACATTTAGTGTAAATTTTATCAAAATATCACTTATTACTTAAGCATTGAAAATCCTTGTAGATATATTGTAATGTTCATTTTGAGAATAAATTTCAAACATATAGTTATAGATAACGATCGAAACTATTTAGTGATTTGTTAAAAACCAAGAAAATCTCAAAGGAAGGAAGGAATTTCTGACGAACAAGAGTAATATATACAAAATGTATTCAAGCTCTTGTAACTAAAAAGGAAATTTCAAGACGAAAAATAGCTGCCCTTGAACTTAAGATAGAACAAAAATTTTCACAAACTATTAAACGTAGATCAGAGGTTGAGAAACGGCGTTCATGTTCTTTGTTTCAAAATGAGACCGATAAATTTCTAGGCAAATAAACTAACCATTTTCGAAAAAAGTTATTAAAAGCGAATTGACATGTTATTTGGCCTCTACAAGCTCTGAACTTAATCCACACTGAATTTCTTTTGTGTGTGTGTGTGTTTTGAAGAAGTAAGCTCACAAGATACCTGTAAACTCAATATAAAATCTCCTCGCAGGGATTGCTGTTCATCGGACAAAATCAAAAATATCCCCGGGAATGTTCAGCCGGAGCGATTGTTCTTTTACTGGTGTGAACTATGCAATAGAGATCATGGATGCGTCTTTGAACAGCGTTTGTGCCCCATGTATATAATATTTCACTTTTTTTTCTCTCTTTCTAATATTAAAAAATCAACGCTAACGAAAAACTTTTTCTTCTAACGGAACTAAAGATTAGTTTCTTGGCAAATATTTCTCATGTTATTTAGTGTCATTATTAGTAGTCATCATAGTTAATGTCATTAGTAGTTATGTTATTAGTAATCATCTTTTTTTCATTGCTGAAGTTTCCCCGGAAGGCTTCAGATGCATCATTAATTTTTACATTTTATCTTATAGTATAAAAAATTGTTTTTGTATAATTTTTTTGACATGGAATTTTTCAATTTACGCGTATTTGTATAAAAGATATCCTCCGTAAAATTAAAAAAAAAAAAATATTGGGATTAGTTTTGTATTTTGAGTTTTGATGTGTGTTGTTATTTTTTACTTTTCTGCCGCTTTTTGAGGGAGGATAGAGAAACGTATCCAACGATAGTTACATTTCAACAACTTAAAAAATTTGCAAATATGCTACACGCCATTCGAACATCAAATCTGCTGGAAGTTGTATTTATTTTTCATTAGCAGAGCTATAATACTGGACATGCATATGTGTTACAATGTGAGATTTACATAACGCTTACAGCGGGAAATGCGTATGAGCTATACACCTAACGGGAGAGAAGAGGGAATGTTAGAACAAATTTTGCAGCAAAGTTACTTATATTGAATAGTTTACATATATAATATCTCGCATCGAATTTCGAGAATAAGTTAACATTTATAGTCCAGCACAGAATACAAAGAACTTCAGTACAGCAGAACGTCGTTTATCCAAACGTTTATTATCCGGACCAGTTTTTTTTGTCAACTACATGTACCGAATTTGAATAAGTTTTCGAACAGTACAATGCTCAACAGTTGTTTCGCGTGAGGCCAAAAGTGACGGGAAAACCCAAGGTCAGGGATATTTGGGGAATTTCAGCTGTGGGATTTGGTAAACATCTGCGTGGAATATTAGGTCAGTTTGTTTCCAAGTGAGGGGTTGTATACGTGCTCTTTTGTTGAGTTGTGAACGGCTATGGCTTCGAATTCAAAACGGAAGTGCAACGTCTTGAGCATAGAGACAGAACTTGAAATATTAAGCCGTATCGCGAAGGAAGAAAATGGAGCGTCTCTACAGCTCAGTTTTATAAAGTTGGAAAGTCAACAATTTCTGACATTAAAAAAAACTTCGAGGAACTATTTTAAATTTTGCGTCAAAACTTGACTCGGAAGATGCTGACGCGTTTTCTACGTTAGAGACAGCTATGGAGTAGAACGAACAGCAATCAGAGTGCTGTTCTACTCAACTACTGCTGCTCAAGAGAATCAGAGACCTTGCAGCGAAAAAACGAAGGTGTACAATGGCACAGCGAAAAATAAGTGATTATTTTCCACAATAAAGGTAAAATTGCGACATTTTGCACCTATTTTGCTTTTTCTTCAACAACGTTTCCCGCGTGTAATGATTTTCAATATTCGTATGGTGTCTGGTTTCATATACTGCATGGATCGCATTCGGTTTTCGGTTATCCGAACAATCGCATATCCGAATAGTGTCCCGTCCCAATTGATTCGGATAAACGACGTTCTACTATATATGAATCTCAAAGAGTTCGTGTAAAGTGGTTTGTAAAGTCCTAAAGTGGTCAAAGTAAAATTGCCAAGAAAGACATCCTAAGTAACTAGTATAGGAGTAACGAATTTCATCCCAAACGGTGTTTCTAATTTTAGTAATAATCCAATGATGGATCAAGAAATAATATTAATTAAACCATCTAAAACTGAATGTAATTTACGCCTTCCATTTCTTTGTCTTCTATTTTACTGCATAGGGAAATGAGCTTCAAACTATGTTTTCATTTTAAAAATCGATTTAAAAAATGAAACACCGTTTTTTAAATAATACTTTTTTTTATATATTTTTGTTGAAATTCAAGAAAGTACAAAATTAAACTTAAAAAAAAAAATCGCCTTTAAAAAATATCAAAATGCTAAGGCTTGCGCTTTTTCTAACTTCCGCCATTTCCCACAAGCACCCTAGCCTCTCTCTTCCCTTTAAGAATAAGCACCGAAAGAAAAAAAATTAAGTTTAAGCATTATTTAAAAATTAAATGTACTTTTTATGTTAAATTTAGAACATTCAAAAAGTTAGCTTAAAAAAAATAGCTAACATTAGTTGACGGTTTTTTCTTCGAAAATGAATTGCATTCGGAAGTCGACAACAGTGAACTTCCCAGTTGCAGAGGTTATTGTAAATGTTCAATTTTCTAGTGCCCTGTTTTATTTGCTGATTCCTAAAATTACTAATGAATTTTTTTCGCATAATTAATCAGCGTTTATCAATTTAATTAATGGTTAGACACACGTGGCATGCTATACTGCTTACTGTAAAATTGTTTAAGCATTATATTTTGCTTACTGTAAAATTATTCGTTTCGAAATTTAATTCATAACTTTCCTATACAACTTCTAAATAAATTATAAACTGGCAATTAAATATAAATTTGCTATCGCGTTATACCTCGAGAAAGCTTTGTATTTGCCAGAACAAATTTTCTGATGTCAGTGTCATAAAAGTTTTTCCCCCTTCTAACAGACTTTTACTATCCCATGCGCATAAATCTCAATTCATTTTGCTTTTTTTTTACAAAATTTTATTTTGTAGTTAATTAATTTAAAAACGTTTTTTTATAATTGAGGTTAGGGATTTATAATTTTTCGAAAAAGTTTGTATATTGCCATTAAAAATTGTTTACTCAGCGAAAGCTGACATCAGTGAATATCTTACAAATAGAACTGATAACCTCTAATAATACGATTTGTATAGTAATACCTTGACTTACGCTACCCTGATTCACACGAACTGGAGGTTACGTGATTTTCAAATCTTTTCGATTCGTCTTTTGTTTAAGGAAAAGAAAAAAAATTGTGAAATGGGTAATGTGATTGAAGAAGTTGTCGATCTTGCAAAGCAAATTAATTTAGAAGTGGTTTGTAATGACTTTCAAAAACAGGTAGATTCCCAGAATCTGTCGCTGACATTTGATGAGCTCACCGAAATGCATAAGCAAAAGCAAGACATTGATGAACTTGTCTTTAAAAAAAAGTTCGATTAGAAGATCGAATGACTGTAGGGAATTCGACAACAGGCCTAAGTTTAATTGAAAAAGGGCTACAAATTTTAGAAATTATTGACTCCAACTATAAGCGAATTTTTTCAACAAAACGAAAAATAAAAGAGTTATTGGCATGTTTCAAGAAAATTTTGCGGAAGAAAAAAAAACAACTTTCAGGTGGCAGACTGCTATGCTAGATTTTATGAAACCTTCTACACATCAAAATAACTTCAATTTGCGATTTTGTATTTGTGTTGCCTAACGTTTTATTAAAGAATTTTTTTTCTAAATTATTATTTTCTTTTGTCTCCTACCCCAACTAAAAATAATTTATTCGTATTTATGTGCGAAGTTAGCCCCGACTTACGCGAATTCGACCTAAGCCACTGATAACCTGCGGCCCACCGAGCCTTTTTAAGTGGCCCAATCAGTGCCCATTGCTCTGAAAAATTCACTTATTTACGAACAATGTATTAAAAATTTGGTGTCAAGAAATCAAATGTATCAATTTTGCTTTTTGTTGTCGATGTCGTACGAGTGCGAATTGAAATTCTTTTTCTATTTGTAACGGTTATGGTTAGTGACAATAATGAAGAAGTGACAGTTTTATGGGTGAAACTAATTTTCATATCTTACAAACGAAAAATATCCGAAGAAAATATATCGTTTCAAGGTGATTGGTAGGTTGACTATTTTGTAGTGAAAAACAAACATGGATCAGTAATTGTTTGATTTGTCACGAAAGTGCTGAATTTAAAAAGTACCAATAAACAAGAATCCTTCAATGACATTTTTACTCGAAGATCTCTTTCAAGATGTATTAAATAGGCTTTCTTTAAAAATCTTTGCAACAGCAACAAAATGTTTTGTCAGTAGTAATGTCACAACGGTTACAAATACATCCTATGAAGTTTGTTATGTTATTGGTAATCATATGAAAACGATAACTGATGCAGAAATTGAGAAAGGGTGTTTCTTAAATGCTTCTAATTCAGTGTTAGTGACAAAAATAAAAATATATAAAGCTTAATAATTAAAAAAAGCAAAACAGGAGCTAAAATATTTTGACTCTTTTTTCATATTTTAAACACTTTCCCCCTTTATCCTCATGATGTGGCCCGCGTGAAATTGCTAACAATATATGCGGCCCACCGTGAAATAGTTGACATATGTATACGGCGCAGCAGAAAAAAAAGAGTGAATACCCCTGACCTAAGCGTTTATCACTCAGTCCCTCCTATCGCTATGTTTGGGATATTACTGCATTTATAATTATAATAATCATGCTTTTTAAAATTGTAATTGCCCTCCGGTCAGGTATTTCGGAAATATTAATCAGGATAAAATAACATAATGATATTAATTACATTACTCTTTTAACTACCCATAAAACTAACATAAAACTCATTTATTTTACTACATCAGCATCATCGCGATATTTAAACGCAATTTAGCAATATTTTGTTTCAGCACAAATAATGCATTGCTAATAAAGTATAAATAATTTCTTCTAATTAACGAATAAATTCAAAGTCATTCTAAAATGATACAATTGTATTTTTAATAAAATACATATTTTTTTATTTAAAAGGTGTACGCTCGCGATTCTTTCAAAAAAAATCACGGCAAGATGTATTCGTATACATAAGGTGACTAACCGTCCTCCTTTAGGGAGGAGAGTCCTCCTTTTATAGGTTGTCCTTCCTCGAAAAGTGTCCTCCTTTTCAATATTTTAAAATTGATCTGTTAATCTCTATTTTCAGAGATGAACCCAACATGTTTCCAAAGTGTCGAAGAATGGTCTGAAACAAATATCACAGGAAATAACAGTTTTCAATGTTATTTTTTGACTTGGTCTCAAGTAAAGTGGGCAGATATAGAAAACTACGTTGAGTTTTAATAGAAAGAAATGCCTGATATTAAAATCGATGACAATTATCTGTTTGAAGTAGAAAGAAGACTGAATGTATATTTAAATTCTAATATAAATTAGAACAACTGGAAAATAAACATGCTAAGAAATTGGTAAAATATGGGTGAAATTGCTTAAACCATTTCAAAAATGAACACATGCCATATGAAAATGTAATTATTCTGGTTGAATTTACGTTGTGCTGCTCTGGAACTAATGCAGCAGTTGAAAGAGTTTTTTTTCGGTGGGTAATGAATTTTATGAAGCGACTAGTGAGAAATCAAAATTCAATGTTAACATTTTAGCTACAGTGCTTACCGTAAAATTCAGTGTGAAGGATATTTTTTGCCCGAACTTTCCGATATTTTAGAAAATGATATGTTGGCAAAAAAAAAAGTTCATTCGATGAAAAAATATTCTTTTAAGATAATAGTTAAAAACAATGTAAGCGTAAATAGCTTATTTTTTATGAATTAATAAAACGTTCCATATATTTAAGTTGTAATTTGTTCTTAAATTTTTCGTCCTCCTTTTCATTGTAAAAAAAATGGTCTCTCTCTCTCTCACCTTAGTATACATAATTAAAAATAAAATTCATATGTTCTTATTAGGCGCTGACAAAAATGTTTTGTACATCTTTCTAGTTGTTCAAAATGCGTGTTTCATTATAAAGAATTTTTATGTCTTGAAAGTATTAATATACGTATTGTAAAGAAATGAAAGAATTTTGCAAGAATATATTTTTGTTTATTGATGGAAATGTTCTTAAGACGTTTAATATCAAATGATGTGAGCGGAAAACAATTTTTAAGTTGGATTTTTACGGCATAAGCATTAAGTTCATAATTACAATTTTGAGCATTGTTTTGTATCTCATAACAGGGGCGGCTTTAGGCCCGGACCCCTGCCCTGGCGGCAAATTTTAAGGGCGGCATTTGGATCCAATTTGAAAAATATATTTTTTTGTTGCAAAAAATTTTATATATTTCCTGAAATATTATTGGGTGTTAATTTGGTATTTCATTTAACGTATCTTATTTCTTTATTTTGTACTCTGTATATTTAATGACAGTTTTCTTTTATGTAGAAATTAGAAGGGTTCGAGGCGGGAGTATGTGCAAAAGCATGAAATTTAATATGTTTACACATCTTTCATTAGTAACTTTCTCCCCATCCTGGAGTGAGGTCACGACGGACATTCCTTTCATCCTTACGATGTCCAGTTTCAGTTATCCAAAATGAGACAAGGGTAATAAGAAGTTTTGGTAGATAGAGAGCCACAGTAGATGTTTTATTTTAGTCTTGAGTGTAGTTACTATAAGTGAAAACAAGTGCTTGTGATCCCCAACATTAGTAAACTATTTTTCGAAGAAATTGGCCTGCTTAAATAGACGATTCCGTCTTTTTTATTTCACTCGTTTGAAATAATAATAAGTAATTATGCATTTAAATTTGAATTATTTTGAATTTTTTAAGACTTAAAATAATATATGTATAGTGAGAGGGGTGGCATTTTCCTTTTTTGTCCGGGGCGGCAAAATTGCTAGAGCCGGCCCTGCTCGTAATAATTATAATAAAAGTAAAAATCGTCTGCAGTGTGCAAATTATACTGTCTTGACTCGAAAGTATGGCCTTCCAAGTATGTTACATAATTTCATTTAATTCATGTACATTTTGAGCGCATAAATAATATTGCCTTCGGTGAATCTATGGATTTAAATAATTTATAATAATTTCTAGTAAATACAGTTCTCTGAAAGCTTAAGTTATAGCCGTTTTATCACAGTTATCATTAACGCGTGTACTTAATGAGAATTCTGAGTATTATCTTTCGTTATTAATTTTTAGTATTAACCGCTAAAAATAAAACGAAGATATTAAAAAACAACAGTAGGATCTACTTTTAATAAGAATACAAATGTATACGCGATATGTAATATTTTGATAATTCTAAGGTCACAGGAAACACTCGAGAAACGATGGTTTTAATCCATTTTCAGAAATAAATCCCAAACCAGTCATGTTTATTATTCAAATTACTTCTCAATTTTTAGAAGAAATTAATTTAGAGTTTTATGTAAAATATTTCTGGAATGGTAACGTTGTATTCGTTTTTCAATCTGTATTGCAAGATCGTGATGGAATAAACGTTAGATTTGTGAAAATAGTCAATTTATTTAGTACTGATAAGTTAATTATTCAAAACATTGAAAATTGTTGATGGGTAATGGTGTTAACAAATAATTAAACTAAAAGATAGGTTTTAAGAATTCAACACAACACTCGATAGTAAAACAATTCACCAAAGACTGAATATATAACATATTTTATTGTTTCACGAGCACCAGGCCATGAAAACAGAGTACAAAAAAAGATACAAAATATTTGCTACATGATAAGTACCAATAAAAATGTATAAAATAACGTATATCAAAATATGAACAGTGAATAAATTTTCTCTTCACAAAATGTAATCAATCGTCCATATGAGACAAATGATAATTTTTCAAACGTGGTTTCTTTCACAGCACAGCTGTTACAAACCATAAGACGAGAAACATATAGTCCGTGAAGTATAAAAAAAATTGCACCAAGTGTCATATGGCAAGCCTTTCTTTCGGAGTCGGAATTAATGTGGGAAAAATGCTTGTACTTTTTATTTTTTTCATAACACAGCATGAAGGAACTAGTTATCGTGTTTTTAAGCACGGTAAGGGCTTGGAATACTTAATCGTTAACATCCAGAGCAATTAAATGTTCTTGCGTTAAGGCATTTTGTTTACTGTTTAGTGTCAGACAGTTGGGTTTAATGAGTTAATGCTTTTGTAAATGAAATAAAATATTATAAAGTGAATTTTTTTAAATTTGGTTTTGATGCAAATTTATTTTGGAAATGATTGCATAATATTTAGAATATATAAATTTGCTTATGGTAATTATTTTGTTCGTAGTGTAGTTATTTAAATGTAATACTTACGCCAGCTGTTAGGCATGCACAGTTATTTTTAAAATCTCTTATTTTGATATTCAATGTTTTTATTACTGTATTTTCGTATATTAATTTTTTATGATAATCTTTTCACTACTGTTTGAGAATTTTTCAGAATATTCTCTATACCAAAGATAAATAAAGACATTCATGTTTGTTTTCAAAGCGTTAATTATATTAGTTTTACGATGCGTTTATAAAAATATTTAATTATAAATCGACGTATTTCTTTCTTAACGTTTTAAATAATGCATAAATATTTTGCACTCAAAACTTCTTATATAAGAAAAGTTAAGAAATTTTTACTTCACAGAAATAAAATAGCGACATATTTAACTGTTTTAAGACCGTTAAGATATGATTTTAAATGTAACCAAATTCTTCAAAGTTATGTTGTAATGCATGTACATCAGGATTTCATCGATGCACTTAGCTAGTTTTCGTAGTTTTTCATACTTAATGCGTAGCATAACGCAAAAATTAGGCCTAACTGAGACAGAACTCGAAAATGGCACAAACAACTGCAACTTATTGCATGTAGCTTCTATGCTCCGAACATAAATAATCAACTCAATTTTATTATCCAGTAAATGATGGTTTAAACGTTTTCAGTCAACTTTAAGCAGTAAACGAAAAAAAAAAAAAAAAAGTTGAAAGAAAATTTTATGAATTTTTTAAAATGTAATGAAATTGAAAAGAAAAATGTTGGATTGGTCAAATTAATTAATGCCATTGACATTATTTGTTTCATTTCGGAATGTTCTTTGGACTAATTCGCATTTAACATCTGTAAAAACACGTTTCGTTGAAAATGTAGTAACTTTTCAAGCATCAATGACCAGCAATTTGGCGTTTTTGGTGTTGACGATAAACAAGGCAGGCAAGTATCCCTTTAATATCGACTGAAAGAGCTAGCCAACTTCTGCTTTCGATCCTTTAGAAGCATGTCCAGTTCTCATCAACTAGATTTGCATTTCCAACATATGAAGCTGTATTCACTGGGTAAGGACCTCCAAAATCGTCCATGAGTGGTGGCATGAGTCCTACATATTGTCTTAAATTGGTGGGTGGTAGGTATTGATCAAGCTCTGACTCATCAAGATTGTCCATTGCTTCTCTAGTGAGCTGGCCGACATCCACATAGCTAAAGTCGATTGGTGGTTCATAGCTGTTGCCATCTGCAGGAATGGAAAAATAATTAGGTTTCGAGAAATAAATAAGGCGAATTTTTTATGTCAGCATTAGTTTTTAACAATATTTAAGTGAATGTTGAATTCTATGGAGACGACTATAAACACAAAAAATGTTTTTAGTCAATGGTTTTAGAATTCTTTTAAAGATTCAATCATTTGACATTCAATATAGTTATTCGGAATCAAATATAGAAAGTTAACTAAGGTGAAGTGTCGGTTTTATCCTTGGGGCGGATAAGCTGGACTTAACCCGATTTTCTGGTTATAAATTTCTATCCGCCAGTGCCAAGGGGGCCTTGTAGATCTTCTGCACCCAGGGGCCTAAATAAGCTTAAATCGGCACTGCTATGGTGAGCAAAACTTTTTAGAGTTTTCGAAGCAAGTGGATTGCAAGGGATTTGATGTTTATGAAAGTTTTTTTTAAGACAAGTATAATGAAAAATCTGAAGTGCATTAATGAGAAAAGTGTATATAAATTTAAGACTGATTTACAACTGCATTTGTTTCAGATTCGAGCTAAAAGAAGTCTGAAGAGAACATTTCCTTTTTTGAGACGCATTTCTTTTATTCCTCAAAAATTCCACGTTATAAAAGACTATTTTTTTTTCATGTAAAACCTTTTTTTTTCTGGTATGGTTCTAATTTTAAGAAGCGTGCTTAACATATTTTTATATCATTTTTAAAATCATAACATTTTTATTTATTTTTTTTTTGAATTTTCGTATAATAATTTATTTGAATTATAATTTGAAGTTCTCACTTTATTTAGTGCCTACGTTTGATGCTTTAGAGCCTCATTTTTAAATTGTTTCATTCATAATCTGTCAAAGGATGAAAAAAAAAAAATAATGATTTAAAACTCACCAAATTTAAGTCTTCTATTTAAGGGGGTGAGCGTTTGCAGAGGGGGGCTGGATGGAGGAGTAGGTGGACTCGAGGGATTTCCTGTCCCACTTTCCATCTTCACCGATCCAGAATCGGAGGAATCACTGTATTTGAGAGATCTGAAATAAAAAAAAATATATGCGAATTAAACTTATGTGAATTTATCATACATGTAAACGTACAACAGTTTTGTTATGTATATAGATCTTTTTTATTGCTGGAAGTATTGTACGATCCAATCAAGAGGAACAAATTCTGGGGAAAGAGTGATTAAACAGATAAAAATGTTTGAGGAACGTTATGTTCTATTCAAAATGTTCACAATTTTTCAGTACCTTAATTCAGTCTTAATTTTCAGTTAATTCTTTTTGATCTCATAAATTGATAGAAATATTTTGATAATCAAAATATTTTTCTTTTTTTGTTTATTCAGGAATCTGTTTTCTATATCAGTACAAAAAGATATTTTTTTATAAGTTAAAATTTTTCTGTGCGCTTATGAACGTCTTGCGATATTGCTAGTTACGATCATTAATTCAATAATTATGATCATTAGTACTTATTGATCGACATTTATTCCTGAAGAATCTATCCTTTTTTTAAATTACTAGTTTTTCAGGTAAATATATAATTTGTTGTTACTTATTTTTAATAATATACTTTTAATGATGAATATTATTTCTAATTATTTGAATGTATGTATACATATTTTTGTATGGATTTGTATTATACATCCTTTTTGCTGTGAATCATATTTTGAAAGGAAAACTGAGGAAATTCGAAGTTCTTTTACTGTTCAATTAATTTATATTTTAAATGTGTTCAGAGATAAAAGATTTGAAAACTAGCTAGCCTTGTTTTTAACGGGTTTTTTTCTCTTTGAATCTGTTACTATTCATGATCGAATATATAACTCTATAATGAAAATGGCGCTTTAATTATTAGAAAATAATGAATATTAGAATATTCGACGTAAATATTTAATTTATAATCCGTAGGTAAGCTAAAATGGTGATATATTTTTAACTTAAAATTTAGCAGTTTTTTAATCTTTTAAAAAGGCAGGCTGTAGAAAGATTTATCTAAATAAAACTAATTGTCTGTCGAAGGCTTAATCTTACTTATAAGTCATATAAATAAAAGATTATATATATATATATATTGAAAAAAATTAAATCAATGTTAAAAAATTTGAAATAAAAATTAAATAACGAATTTATTGATATTGACATCAATTTCATTAAATTCGTTATTTAGTTAACGAACGTTAATAACAAAAAATGCATCTCGAAAAAAATTTTTTTTTCTAAGTAAGATATTATAATTAGAGTGATATTAAAAAGTAAAGCATAATTTAAAAAAATTATTTAAAATTAATTTAATTTATAATATCCAGAAAAAATGAGAGGATTAAATTCGTCCTTATAAAGTGGTCTGAATCAGTGGCGCACACAAGGGGGGGGGGGGGGGCCCGGGGGCCCCGGCCCCCCCTCAAAGCCCTTGATTTTTTTCTGATCGATTATAATTCCAAGTATATAGTACGTAAAATTTAATTAAATATTTGTTATTAATGATTAATTTTATTAATTAATGCTAATCATTTATTCAATAATTAGTTATCATTATTGTTTTTTTCCCGGAAAATCGACAAATTCAAAAAGAGCGTGATACAAGAATGGTGGCCTTTCGACCATGGACCCCCTCCTTGAAAAATTCCTGTGTGCGCTACTGTGTGGTCTGAATCATAATCTCTTTGTTTATAATTTTTCTCATATTTGTTTTACTTTCTCAGTATTGTAAAACACATACATAAACAACATTTAATCTGATCTCTAAGCATCGCGTTACTTGTTTAATACATTTTTTTCATATAATACATATGCAGTAGCGCACACAGAAATTTTTCAAGGGGGGGTCCAGGGTTGAAAGTCCACCATTCTTGTATCATGCTGCTTTTGATTTTGTCGATTTTCGGGAACAAAAAACAGTAAAAAACTAATTATTGAATAAATAATTAGCATTAATTAATAAAATTAATCATTAATAACATATATTTAATTAAATTTTACATACTATATACTTAGAATTATAATCAATCGGAAAAAAAATCAAGGGCTTTGGGGGGGAGGGTCCAGACCCCTAGGACACCCGTGCGCCACATTACATATGTATGAAATTTTTTAAAAACCAAGCGTTGTTTCAGGTGGAAAGGGGATATCTGGTTATCATACTAGTTCGTAAAAATCTTTACTAAAGGCTTGTGGATTTCAATTTTAAGATGACCTTTTTAAAGTTCTATGCGTAGAATGTTAGAAATTGTCATTAAAAAGAAGGAACTATCGTAAAATAAATGTAATAGATTCTCATGATTTGGTCATAACGTTTCTAAAAGTTGGATCGCTGTAAGAAAAATATAGTTTGGCTAGGTGCCCAATTTTTATACTTAAAAAAACTCATATAATTATTTTAATTAAGCCTTATTAAATACATACGTTTAATAATTAAATAATTTTATTTCTGTCATTTAGAGTAATTCGAATTAATCAATTATAATTATCTTAACAGATTATATTAATTTTGTTTTAGTAACATTGCTTGGAGTTTAAGTGGGCTTATTTATACTTTGTACCTGTAAAAGCTTATTTATATTTTGTATCAGTAAAAAGTTATAACTAGTAAATAAAATTTGTCATTTTTAATAAAGTAAAAGGCTTACGCAAAAGATGAAATATTAGAAATTAATAATGAGATCTGTATGTTTTTACAAGAAAAAAACCCCCTTTTCTATATTTTTCGATGAGTTTTTATTTCACTCTTAATTCCTGATTAGCTAACAGACATTTAAGCTTATATTTAAAATATTTGCAAAAATAATTCTTATTTCGGCGTTAATAGCAAGTTATTTGCTTGAACAAAAATTTTTTAACATTTCCTATATTTCAACTTATTCTCTTCCTGGAATATTATCCTGGTCTTAGATATCAGTGCATGGCAGTGGCGCACACAAGGGAGGGGTCCTGGGTGTCCGGACCCCCCCCCAAAGCCCTTGATTTTTTTCCGATTGATTATAATTCTAAGTATATAGTACGTAAAAATTAAGTATTTGTTATTAATGGTTAATTTTATTAATTAATGCTAATTATTTATTCAATAATTAGTTTTTTACTGTGTTTTGTTCCCCCAAATAGACAAAATCTAAAGGAGCATGATACAAGAATGGAGAACTTTCGACCCCGGACCCCTCCCTTGAAAAATTTCTGTGTGCGCTACTGGTGCATGGTATAACTCTGTAAATCAGAATATGAATATGCACTCTTTTATAATTATTACATTAAAATAACAAAGTCATCATTCAATAGGAACACATAAGAAATAGTTTTTTTTGTACGTGCAAGGCGATTGAGTGTGAAAGAAGACATGCTGGTGCATCGCATTTCATATTCTTTACATTTCGTGTCTCTGGCGAAGTTACAATAGTTCTGAGTGGGCTATATATCAAAATTCCTTCGGGCCCTTTTTTAGATATGAAAATCTTATACTAGTGGGAGTATAGTTACAAATGTTGGGGACCCTGTAGCTTAGGGGCCCCCGTACCATTGATACAGTGATAGCTACGGTCCTGTTTCGCGCACATTCGTTCAAGCTCGCGAGTTGCTAAACCTGCGCTCGGTAATATTGAAATAAATGACTTGAACTTATACCTATCTTCATTGTTATTCACACATTCGCCCTGGGAAATGGCTTAATATGCAGGAATATACGGTTGTAAAGATCGCTTTCGGCTACTTAATCCTGCTTAGCACTAAGTTTTGAAAACTCTTCACCCAACGCGTTTCGCAATTTCAATTAGGTTCAGATGACGAAGTCGACATCTGAGTAGGCCCCCTACTATCTACAGAAAAATGTGCAAGATACGTTAAGTTTGTGAAAAAAGAATTATTTGATTTACTTATTAAATGCGCTTGTTAATTTGAAGAACAGAATTGTATGAAACTCACCTGAATACAATAGTCGTATTGGCCTGTCCAGCAGGCTGTTGCGGCTTCTCGTTGCCAGATTTAGTTGCTTTCTTTCTTCTCGGTTGGTATTTGTAATCGGGATGTTCTCTTTTGTGGATAAGGCGAAGTCTTTCTGCTTCTTCGATGAACGGCCTTTTGTCTTCCTCGTTCAGTAACCTTCAGAGAAATAATAATAATAAAAAAATTAAAATGTTATTTCAAAAATAATTAATTAATTTATTTATATGTAGATTAATTATTTATTTTCAAAGTAATTCTTGTTTTATTTGTTTGATTTTTTATAACTTCTTTCTTTCTATTTATTTGATCGTACAAAAGGGAATATAAAAGCCTTTCAGAGGAATGCATGTACACAAGAGTTTAATCATATGAAAAGATTTCATTTAAGTTATGAAATTTTACTGGAAGAATACTTTGTCTTGCTGCAGTCGTTGAAAGGATGAGAGCTCTTGGTATTTTGAAATCTGTATTTATTTAGTTAATTAAAACACACACACAACATAAAGACTCGCGGACATTAATCATTATTTGTTCGCTCCGGAGATCTCAGCTTTATAGTTTTCTCATCAGAAGCTTTTAGAATCATAATTTCCTGTGAAGACTTTTGTGATTGGTTAGAATACGTGGATGATGCAATATTGCATCATCTTATTTTAAAAAATGGGAATGTGACAGTTTTTAAGGAGGTAAAGTTGTGATTAACAATATATTTCCCATTATACGCGGGTAAACTTGAAATTAACTAACACGCTAAGTCTTGAAAGACACAAGAACATCATAAATTAGATAGAATCTTCCGAGAGAAAATTTAAGTGGTGAGTTATTACATTTATTTGATTGTTTATATTCATTCAGAATTAATTTTGAAAATATGAGATCATTCATTGTTGAAAATGTTCCATTTATCCGGTTTAGAGAGAAACATCATTTTACGTTAGCTGATCGACTTATAAAATGCTATTAGGACTCTAAATTGTACCAGTACTGTCAGGATATTATTAGCACAGCTACAAATCCTTAAAACATTTAAAGTCGTACTAAACTCACATGTGAACTGTATACGCTGATAAAAAATAAACATGGTAAATGACACCCATTTAATGAAATAATAATTATTTTTCAAGAGTTTGTTTGAAGTCTCACAGTTGTACAAGACATGTCCGATCTAAATATCCAAAAAAATTAATTACAACAGATAAATTTCAAAAGCCACTATAATTTCAATACATTTGTTTGAACTTAATTAGAACAGACTCTGATGTCGGAGATTAAATCAAACGAAAAAAAATATTCTTAAGTAGGTTATTGACCCTATGGCAGGAAATAGTCGAGTTAGGTGAAGGAGTGAAGTGTGTGTTTGAGGAATCCGACATGGTTTATGTATATATAGTAGTCTTCCTCCTACTGCGTAACTGATGTAGGAAAAAAAATTATATATAAATCTGTAAACTATTGCGAATTATTACCGCGAAAAAAACTTAAAAGTTGCTCAGGAAACTTTGTGAAGATTAATCTATTTCCGCGTTGGTAGAAAGATTTACAGAATTGTTTTTTAAATTATTAAGTACATAAAAAAAGAATTTTTTTTACAGAACATTAAATTTGATTTTAATTGCGATTTGGTTTTCTGATGGCTGGGAGAGATTAATTTAATAATCAAAGGAAAAAAAACCCCTAAAAACTTTTTTTTAGGAGAATAATCATATATATATAGGACAATTTATTATAAATTTTAAAAAATTAGAAGGTGAATTTTTGCTTCGTGGTAAATTGGCCATGGTACAAATATATGAAAATATTGTTTACTTATTTTAATTTAATTATACTTAAATTAAAAATAATAGGCTGAATTATACAATATGTATAATATTTAAAGTTATGATGTTTTACACATTTCTTCCCAAATATCAAATGGGTACAGTCTTTTTAAACAAATGAATTTCTTTTTTTTTAAAGTTTTGTTTTATAGGTTTTCACATTTTATCAAAGGTTCTCTGCACAATATCGTATTGCAAATCATAACGTGATATTTTTCTATATTTCTTTTAATTTGCTCATTTATTATTTTTCCATGCTTGATTTAATAAAAAAAACAAATTTAGTAGAGTTTTCTTATTGAATTTTGCTACATTTTACCACTACAATAACGCACAAGGGGTGGTTGAAACTCCCCCCCCCCCATAAATCAACAGTTTTTTAGTTTTCAGCATTAAGATTATGTTTCGGCACTTTCATCTACGGTTTGTTCTTCGCTGTCTCAGTATCATCTTTGTTTATGTAACAAAACAGTTAAGTAACTTACTTTTTTTTTATTTAATATACAATTGACTATTTTATTAAATAAAACACCATAAGTAAATACATAAAATAATTAATTTAAAAAAATATTTTTTTTCCATTTTATGTTTTTTAGTTAATTTTAAACTAACATCAATAATAGTATTTTTGTTTAATTTGTGTAATAATATTTCAAAATGCTCGCAGATATTTTTAATCCAATGACAACGTAATATCTCAAAATTAAAAAAAAATTAGTAAAAATATGAAAGCACCTTCAATTTTTTCATGAATATGTACAATATCAAATATGGAAAATTCTACGATTTTAGCAAATCTTCGAGATTTACCATTTCGAATATGGATAATTGTATGATTTTAGAATAAAAATACATTTATTTACCTTTCATCATTAATTAATTCTATAAATGAATCTAAATAAATCTTGGGGTGATATATTACTTTCGAATTCACAGGTCGTAATAGTTTTAAGTAGACTTCGAGCGGGAAGGGGTTCTATTTTTCAAAAACTATTTCGCCTTTGAATCCAAAGAAGTTATCTTCTATTGGATCTCTTTTACAAAAATTCTTGCAGACATTTTGTTTATTGTTTTCTTCTCAGCTATTTGGCCACATCAAAGTACATAGTGCCCGTAGGTCCCTCTTATCACTGAATAAGGAAGTGTTATCAGGGTGGGGTTTTCAATACTTCTTACTATATTTTGCTTATATTCTCATCAGATAGGTAGCTTGACCTCTTAAACTGATCGGTCTATGGGACACATGATGATAAGCTATGGGTATCATCGTTACAAATCACTCAGCGGTTTGCGGATTGAATGAATGTGATAATTCGTGGGAGCGGAGTCGGATGTTTTTGTACACAAAAAAAGGTAGCTGTAACTGTAGTCAAGAGGATGCCTTACATAGACATCCTTGCAATACTTTGAGGTCAAAAACCTACTTGAATTTATATAATTAATTTCTCCTTAGTTATACACCCTTCTACTTATATTAAATATTTTGAAGATCTGATAACTTTTGTAATTATTTGATAGAAGATTCAGATTAAATTTTCAGTAGTTTCGAATATATTTTAATTCTAATTTGTTGTGACATATCTGGTGGTTTGAAAATTGTTATTTTTAAATCGAATGCATTTAAAGATTAGCTAATTTTTATTTTTTGTTATTTAACAGAGTTTTTTTTTTTTGAAATTACAGAAAATAAATTATTCTAATTTTGTATTTTGATTCAGTGTATATTAATTCCTTTTAATTTTCAGTGAACATAATTGTGCATTAGTATTTAAGTTGAATATATTTATTAAAATATAATAAATTCCTTTTAAAAATCTCAATTTTTTAAATTAATTTGTAGTTTAAATCAAGTAAAATTTATCACTCCTTTTTGATATAAACTACTTTTCCTTGAATTCGAATGGTTTATTAATTATCTGTTTCGAATCAAAGATTTTCTTAAGAATACTTTTATTCAGAAATTACTTTCTTACTCATTTTTTGTACATATCTCAATTAGAAATATTAGAAAAATAACAATGCATTTAGATATTCTTATCCTATCGTATTTGTTTAATATGGAAGCTTATAAAACCATACAGTACACGTATAATATTAACAATTAATATTTATTATTTATATTCTAAAAAAGAAAAGGAAAATAAATTTTGAAGTCAATTATTTCTTGAAAATATGACTTTACATATTTTACACTCAAATAATTATTGTTCTACATTTTTTTGCTATTTTCTATGCTAAATGCAATGTGAGAATCCCCCCCCCCCCCAATATATACATATTTTTTATTTTTATTTTTGATAATCCTCATTATCAAAGATACTTAAAATAAATTTCGAACAAATATTATACTATTTCTTTCAAGAAATCCACTGATTAAATGTATACGAATCTTAATTTTTTAGCATATTTTAAGAGAACACCAGTTGTTTTATTAATGAAATATTATTCTTAAAATAATTTTATGTTTAATTTAGCTTTCAGAGAAATTCCGCTATGTGATATGTGATTATTACAAAATAACACAATTATAAAATTCATTTTACAATATGAATAAAGTTGTTGAAATATTTCCAAAGTAACTTTGCGTGCTAACAAATTAGCATGGTTGATATTATTACATAAAATTAAAAGTTCATTAAAATTAATCTTTCCACCAAGATTTGTAGTTCCGAAGCTAATGCTATACTTTAAAGTTTTTCAAATAAAATGAAAAGAAAAATCTCCGATCTAGTATATCTAATTGATTTTAGAAACGTTTTATATAGTTAACTTTTTCCTCAGAAAGAATATTTTAATTATTTTAAACTTTAAATGGTATCAAAGAACACCTTTTCAATATATATATACAGCTAGATAGATGTTATGTTTTAAAAGCTGCCAGTTATAATTTAAAATCATTTTTAACATGTACACTAGATTAGAATACTTTAAGATCGAAATAAAAATTAAAAAAAATAATATAAATAACGATTTGTAATGTTTATTTACAATTTTAAATATTATACCATAATCGTTTAGCAAAAACGCTTCTTCCGCTTTTTACAGTGATAATACATATAATTGAAATCGAAAGTTAAAATACAAATATTAATTTTTTTATAAAGTTGGTAAAAACTCTTTTAAAAATACTTTAAAAACTATGAATAAAGGCAGGAATTTTATAGTACATTTAGGTAATTTTGTTTGGCAATTATATTCAAAATGTTTGTTGTTATGATTGGTACATTCCTTTTTAAATTTAAGAATAAAATTCAAACTAATATTTAAGGGATGATATTAAATTCATTGAGGAATATTTCTTTTAATTAAGAAAAGATGTTTCTTAAGCATTAATAAAAAAGATGTACTATATAGATTTGTATCTACAAATAATGCAAAACTGTGGTTTTCTTGAAAAGAACAATGAATATTTTCCGTTATTTTTTTAATTAGATTTAATTATCGGTTTTGTATAAAAATCCATAGTAAATATCTCTGAAAAAGTTTAGGTTGGTCACATTTTACAAAAAACTTTGTTCTGAGGTTTTAATAGATTCTAATTTGTATTGATAATTAGAATATATGAAGTAGTTATCAAATTCTGTAAATGATTACTGAAATAAAAGCTCAATTTTTTTTGAGAATAAATTTATATGTAACTAGACCAGTTAAGAAATCCACATAAGATAAATTTTTACTTATCATAAATATTTTTTAAAAAACTTTACCCTCCGTTCGAAAACAAAGATCACCTTCTCATGTTTCTGTCTTAAAGGCTCTCATAAATGCTAAATTATTTTAATTTAACTTTACATGTACTTTACAAAAGATCTCCATACATTCTTTCTCAATATATCAACATATTTAATTTTCAGTGAATTTCTTTAAAACTAATAATTAATTATTTAAAATTAAGCAATTATTAACTAATTTTTACATTGCATGGCAATATTCCATTTAAAATTTCGTTCTATTTAATACATATCACAATACAAAATATAGTAATAATATTACTGAAATGTTTATGACAATAGATAATAAAATATGCTGCATATATTATATATACCGTAAACTCCGACGTATAACGAACACTTTTAACACAAAACTAAGAATGAAATTTACGGTAAAACTTTAAAAATAAAAGAAAAGAAATGAGCATTAAAAAAAAAGATATCTACATAAATTGAAATACTGTTTATTTTAAAGAAAAGATAAACCTTATGAACTTAAAGGGTTTTAGTTTTAGAAATATATACACTATTTTTTCAAAAGCCTGGAATAATATCTCAATTAAAGAACTTCCGAAATGTAAGAGCATTGCACCCGTACATTTCAGGTTTCTTCTTTAAAAAATGGGTACATATTATACGGCGAATATACCTAGAAATTAAAAGATGCTTCTTGAAAGTATAGGGGTGGACGTTATATACAAATATGCCGGATTTTACCGTACATAAAATATGTTTCAGATATTATGTAGAGGAGAAATATATTAATAATAACATATTATTACTATATGACCAGTGGCGCACACAAGGGGGGTGTCCTAGGGGTCCGGACCTCCCCCAAAGTCCTTGATTTTTTTTCCGATTGATTATAATTCTAAGTATAAAATACGTAAAATTTAATTAAATATTTGTTATTAATGATTAATTTTATAAATTAATGCTAATTATTTATTCAATAACTAGTTTTTTACTGTTTTTTGTCCCCCAAAATCGACAAAATCAAAAGGAGCATGATACAAGAATGGTGGACTTTCAACCCTGGACACCCCCCTTGAAAAATTCCTGTGTGCGCTACTGTATATGACCGATCGTCATTAATTGTTATACATTATTATATTGTGCTTTCTAAAATAACATCACATACGGGATAAAATATATTTTTTGATATGATCTATAGAATTGATAACAATTAGATTAATATTATATTACGATTTATTATTGTATTTTTGTTATAAATCATATTATTATTATATTATTGCTATAAATCATATTATTATTGAATTATTGCTATAAATCATATTAGGATCGAATTATTATTATAAATCATATTAATATTGAATTATTGTAAAAAATCATATTATTATTGAATTATTGTTATAAATCATATTAGTATCGAATTATTATTATAAATCATATTAATATTGAATTATTATTATAAATCATATTAATATTGAATTATTGTAAAAAAATCATATTAATATTGAATTATTGTAAAAAATCATATTATTATTGAATTATTGTTATAAATCATATCATTATTGAATTATTGTTATATAAATCATATTGTTATTAAATTATTGTAATAAATGATTTTTGTAATAAAATAAATCATACCTCCACAATTTCCCCAGCGTCTTACTCAGTTCAGCATTATGCAAGTGAGGGTATTGATCTGCGAGTTTTCTTCTAGCTGCTTGCGCCCACACCATAAAGGCATTCATCGGCCTTTTAACATAAGGTTTCCTTCGGTCACCGCCTCCAGACCCACCGGACCCATTCCTCACAGGTGCCGGTACAACACTCCAGTCATATCCTTGAAGCACCCTGCTCACGGCAGCCCGGATCGAAGCCGGATAGGTCCCGGACTCAGCACCACTCGAGTCGTCCGTCTCGCCACCCATCATTAGTCTGGGTTCCATCACTAAAGAGACTTGCGGACGGGAGTAGAGTTAGAAAGAGACTGATGTCTTCTTCTGGAAGACGTGTCGGTTTATGCCGAGTAGGGATGGTGAGAGGGGATGGTTCGAAGACTGTTTTGATTTGTTGGCGTAGCCCCTCCTCTAAAAAGGGGAAAAGATCCGTTTTTTTTTTATTTGTTTGAGTATGTGTGTGTTTCGTCTCGGATTTCGTGTTTTGTTTTTGTTTGTTTACTGATTTAGGGAGCTGCAGAGTGAAGAGTCGTAAGGATGCCGGAGTGCTTTTCTCAGATAAGGTGGTTTGATAATTTTTCTTCGGGTTGTGAGATGGGAATTAGTCATTGTGTAAGGGTGTGTGGTTGGTATTACTCGCGTTGTGTGTGGTTGTTGTGAAATATATAACCACACACAACGATATATATTTTAATAAAATGTAATTTTTTCTTGAAATGAAAACTTTTAATTTTCAATAGTATAACGTTGGAATACTCATTGTAAGCAGAATTGAAACATTATTTATCTTAATAATTGAGTTTAATGTCCCCCAAAATATTAAGGTATCCGACTACGTTCGGAACCGTGATTTTAAAAAAGGGCATAAATGGATTTTTCATGATATTTAGTGTCACTTAGGTTAGAATACATGTATAAAATTGTTTTAAGGACATTTTGACAAAATTTTTTTTATTTAAATAGCTTAGAATTACCTTTTTTCAAAATGTTCTCCTTTTGTGAAAAATGCTTCTATTCTAATAATATTTTGCCTGAATATAGCTCAGACCTCTGTACTGAGGCTCAACTACGATTTTTGAAAAATTATCATTATTTTCAGGGTTACAACCCATTGAAATAATTATCGGGGTTTTTTTCTTAAAATTTCTCCCCTCTGTTATCGTAAAACATGGATAAACCCACTTCTAAGTTATATATTTCGAAAATTCTAGTTGAGCCTCTGTAGAGAGGTCTGACAAATACAGGCAAAATATTATTATAATAGAAGCATTTTTCACAAAAGGAGAATATTTTGAAAATGGGTCATTCTATGCTCATTTTTTGTCAAAATATTGTACTTAAATAATTTTTAATTGTAATACTATTCTTAAAATAATTTTATATACATTTTATAATCTAAGTGACATTAAATATCACAAATATTATCCATTTATACGCTTTTGCAAAATCGTGGTTCCAAACGTAGTAAAAAAGTTTTGAAGTATTTAAAAATTTTCATTTGTTTTAAAAATAGTTGTAAATTAATGAAAAGGCCTTAGGGAAAATCTTTATAATAATTTGAATAAAGTTTTGCTATTAATTACATATATAGTAGCAAACACCTTTTTTGTTTGTACGTAATTTTATTCAGCTGATATTTGATAATAGACGTCAGATAATTAATCTCATATCTAAAAGATGTAATTTTTTTAAAAAAAACCCCACTATTTTCAATTTACACTCAATTAATTAATTTATTTATTTCAAAATTTGTAATGTTTTCCAAATTAAAATTATTATAAAAAGGCCATGGTAGCCAAGTGGCCAGCCATAGTTGCGAATTCATGGCTGGCGTTGTTGAGTCATGGACTCGAATCTTGGTGACACCGTGTAGAGGGGCTGATACACGTTAAATCTATCGTGGCTTAAATTCCTCATATTGCCATAGTGAGTGAACGTTTATTTGTGTCGCACAGCAAAGCAACACGAGGGCTATTGGTGATGGACCTTATGGTTTTGAACCGTGGTCAAGTGACGAGAACGGCACTCACGTTGCCGAAATGGGGAAGCTTGGAAAAAGAATTGTCATCTCAGGTGCCCTCACCACTTGGCCGAGGAGGTCAAGTTACCAATGAGGTCTATTGCTAATAGCCCTTATGCATATTCAAAGCGCAACATCAATAAAAAAATCAAATCCAAATGAATTATTGAAGATTTTGGCAAAATTCATGGTTGACCAATAATTGCGTCTTTCTCAGTTACTAATGATTGCTGATTTTCGTTATATATTTGAGACATATCAGCATTATGTAATATAGCTTTGCCAAAATTCGAATTAGTTACCGTAAAATCCGGCGTAAAACGCGCACTTTTATTTTAACACAAAAAATAATATCTTAATTTATGGGTGCGCGTTATATACGCCGGGTATAAAAATTGATAGCTTCAAAAGTAACAAGTAATATAAAAAAATTTTTTTAAGTCAATTCCTATTTAGATCAACAAAGAAAAATTTTATTTTAGCTACTTTTTTTAAATAGTTACAATTAATATAAATATGTATATACATGGGACAGAATCACAGCATTAAGTGGTAATTAATTTTTATTAATTATAATTTAAGTATCGTATTGTCATCCAAAACAATCGTGTATATAAATTTCAGTTCAACTGAATACTTTAACACGTGAGGAAAAAACCTTTTCAAGTTTTGACACAAGTCGCCAAAAGGATCGCTAAATCGCCAAAAATGATACCAACGTGGTTGTATTTGTAATCATTTAAATAATTAGTTTTAATCAATTAATTTTTATTAGTTATTATTATATTATTGTATTGTCATCCGATATAAATTTCAGTTCAACTGAACACTTTAACGCGTGAGAAAAAATCCCTTTTCAAGTTTTGACACAAGTCGCCAAAAAAGTCGCTAAGTCACCAAAAATGATGCCAACGTGGTTGTGTAGTTGTAATTCTTTGAATAATTAGTTTTAATCCATTAATTTTTATTAATTATTTTATATTATTGTAGTGTCATCCAAAATAAACCTGTATATAAAATTTCAGCTCAATTGAGCGCTTAAAAATGTATTTTATTAACGATTGAAAATTCCACCCAGATAAATAAATAAATATATAGAGATTGTGAGCTAATAGTAGGAATTGAAAAAGATAGATTGTCAATCTACTGTTAAATGTTAAGTCTTAAATAATTAAATTAATGTCAATAAAGTAAATAAAATTAAAAGAAGTCATAAAAGCAAAAAAGAGATATATCAACAATTTGTAGTAATTTTATGTGTTTGAGTTGTTGATATGTTTTGCTTTCTAATTTTTGGTACTCCTGCAAATGATTGTTATTATTTCTACAGTAAGCGTTTAAAAATACATTTAGGGATTTATGAAGTTTACATTAAATTGGAAGAAAAGTTTTCACTAAAGTTGTTTTGTTACATAAATAAATAAAACCGGCATAAAATTATAAAATAGCTTTTTTTTTACATTTTAAGGTATCCGATTACGTTCAGAACCGGGATTTTGCAAAAGCGCATAAATGGATAATTTTCATGATATCTAGTGCCACTTAGATTAGAATGTATGTATAAAACTGTTTTAAGGACATTTTGACAAAAAAAATTATATAAATACAATATTTTGGGAAAAAATTAACTTAGAATAATCTTTTTTCAAAATGTTCTCCTTTTGTGAAAAATGCTTCTATTATAATAATATTTTGCCTGTATATAGCTCAGACCTCTCTACAGAGGCTCAACTAGAATTTTTGAAATGTATAACTTAGAAGTGGGTTTATCCATATTTTACGACAACAGAGGGGAGCAATTTTAAGAAAAAAACTCCAATAATTATTTAAATGGCTGGTAACTCTGAAAATAATGTGAATTTTTCAAAAATTCTCTAGTTGAGCCTCTGTAGAGAGGTCTCAGTTATATACAGGCAAAATATTATTATAATAAAAGCATTTTTCACAAAAGGAGAACATTTTGAAAAAAGATTTTTCTTAATTTTTTGCCAAAATATTATATTTAAATAAATTTTTTTGTCAAAATGTCCTTAAAACAATTTTATGCATGCATTATAATCAGAGTGACGCTAAATATCACGAAAATTATCCATTTATGCGCTTTTTTATATTCACGGTTCTGAACGTAGTCGGATACCTTAAACCACTTTCAGTTAAAATTTGAACTTTTTATTGTATTCTAAATCCCTCAAAATTTACTCACTCAGTATCCTAAAATTTTTTATTTATTAACGGAGGCTCAAAAAAAAATTAATTTTTGTTTATTTTTATTTTTATCAGAGCTGCATTATATAATTTTGCTTATACGTTTATAGTAGTTTCTACAATTTAGGTTTGTCTTATCCTAAGTAGAGATTTCAGAGAAAAGTGTCTTGAAACCGCTCTCCAGACTTCGTGTTATCATCGGAATCTAATTCTAGATAAGGTTATACGTGTTTATGATACATTATATAATTTCAAGTATTATACAAATTAACTCCAAAATAAGGTCTCCGAATATTTCAGCCTCAAGCTAGAGATTAACGTTTATTTAAAATAACTTGTAGATATATTAAATAACTTCAAATTCTTTTACATGCCTTTATTTTACTAGACTTGTTTCTTGAAAAATTTTAATTTCCAGATTTATTGTTTAAATTCTAATTTAGGGAACGGATGTATGGTAAAAAATAATGAAATATTTTTTAAAAAAGTTTCCAATGAAAGATATGTTTAAAATAATTATATCATTAAGAGAAAATTATAAAATGTTGTTAAATTTGATAGAAAAACTAGTTACAAAACACATAACAGTCTGATATATCAAAGTCAATAAAACTGTTTAAAATGAGAGTTAATTAGATTTTTTTGAATCCACCAAATTATTAAAAATCCGTTAAAAGAAGATTCAAAGAATTTTTAAGAAAAGTACCTTAAAAGAGAATTGCTTTTAAGATTATTTTTTAATGAATATTAGGAATAGTTACCCTTAAAAAGTATTCCCATTCTGGTACATCTCTCTCTCTCTATTAAAAAGTTTTTCGTGATGCTGTAATAAATTTATTATGGCAAGCAATGCCAACACTCAAGTTAACTGGCTTAGTTGGCAACTCTGATTTCGCACGTGTCTGAATTGGAAAATATGTGCTTTTTTTGATATAACGTCACCAACAGGTTTGCGATAGTACATTATTGCAAGCTGTCTCAGAAAAATATAGCAACGATTGCCTGGACTGGAATTGTTGTGAGAGAAGAAAGGCATTGTCTCCTACTAAAACTTATTTACAATCAATGGAACTAAATACTCAACTTTCCAGGAAGCTGCAAGAGCTGCAGGTTTATCAAAATCCGAGGACTTTATCAATAAAGTGTTGGACGATGCAATTTTAGCGAGGCATTTAATTACTGGACGTCTTAAGGCATGGGTCAATTGAGGCCGGGCCTCGTCTCGTTCTCGACTTAACCTTAATAAAATCATGATTCGAATAATTTCAACAGTCAAATGTTATTTCTGATTGTATTCTCCGAAAAACTGGCGATTTCGGACGATATGTCAACTGGCTACATGTGATGACTGTCGACCCTGCATAGGCTCAAGTCTATATCACGATACACCATCATTACTCATTCAGTCAAAAGGCTGCAGTCGGTCGTGCCGGTTTGTGCGGTTGTAAGTCATGCATATTTATTTGTTTCGGGTTATTGTTTGTACAATTATTTGAAAACGTTTGCTATGTACTGTCTACTTTTAAGGGTCATAGATAGGGCTGTGTAGGGACCCAGTGCCTATTTTTGAGGTGGGGGCCCGGGGCCCCAAGAAATCTTAAGATGTCCCTGCTGAGAAAGAGTGCTAAGAACAAGCTAATAAATAGAACTTCCTAATATTTGTATATTACAGTTTTATAATTTGAGCAATGAGTATGAACAGTTGTGTAATTTGTACAATGGGCGGACAGGGGGTACCCCGCGCTAGTTAACGTAATTAAAAAATATCTTTATCAGTTAACGCATAAAGAATTTTTGTTTTCAGGATAAAAAATTTTCAAACAGAAATGTAAATCAAATTTATCAATGAAACATTTTAATGTTCCTTTTACGTACATGTAACCCGTTTTAATGTATTGTAAAGAAATCCATATGTTACTTCAATGCTGGCTATCTATTAACTGAACCTGATGTTTGAAAATTATACAATTAAATTAAAATTGAGAATATTTATGTTACAAATTGTGCCTTATAAAATTGTTGACTAAAACATGAACACAAAGCCTATACCTTTTATTGTCTACATTCATACGAGCATTTGGTTTATTTTATAACAAAAAAAGTTATAGTGTCTTTTGGGCTTTTCTTAGAGATTCACAAAACATCTATTATCAAAAAAGAGTAGTACAATTCTATTATGTCATTAAAAATATTTAAATTAAAAAAAAATTCAATCAATTTTTAAAATATTTTTTTACTGTATTTCACCTTTATTTCATAATTTTGGTGTTATGAAGACAAATAATTAAAAATAAGCAATTAATTTTTTTATTATCAAATTAAGACAAATTTCAAACGAGAAAATGTTATCAACATCTATCATATTGGATATTTTTATCGAGTTTTCAGAAATTAAATACTGTAACGCACGCAAAACTTACAAGACTGGAATGTAGATGATGCCACGTTATGGACAGGTTTGTAACCGTAGTGTGAACTTTCAACTCACTGCTTTGACCCGTCAGAGAGGGCTTGGATCCCAATGAGTTTGGATCACCCACCTCGCCGTCAATCTTGGATTGTATTTAAACTAATTTACTTAAATTTGTTCCTCAAAATATCTTGTAAAGTCTAAGTATCCGTTCTTTGTAATTGTAATATTTTTATGTTATTAAATGTTCTATTTTATCCCGAAATTTTTTGTTCATTACTTTTTGTTCTAAGCCAGTAAAAACAAAGAGAAACTGATTACAATACAACGTATTTTTTTAAAATCAAGTTTTGAAATTTTTTCTGGTTACTTCTAAAATGTTAATATATATTCTCTAATTATTTTATCAAGTCATTCTGAGTATTTTAAAGTGTATAAACTTCTCACAAATATGGAACGAAATTATTCAACTTTTGATCCACATATAATACAGGATTATGCATATTTCTCACCAAGGTTTCGGAGCGTTGTCGTAAAAAACTAAGACGTATATAGCAAAAAAGAACATATGAAAGAATAAAGAAGAAATACAAGTTTTATTTACATATTTTATAGGTACAGTAGAACGTCGTTTATCCGAAAGTTTATTATCCGGAGCGTCAAATATCCGGACGACCAGGTTTTTTTTTGTCAACTAGGTGTACTGTGTATGAATACGTGTTTGAACTGTGCAATGCTCAACAGCATTGAGTGTTGCTCGCCAAAGTTTCGCGTGAGGCCAAAACTAACGGGAAAACCCAAGGTCAAGGATATTTGGGGGAATTTCGGTTGTTTGACTTGGTAAACAAACATCCACGCGGAATATTAGGCCAGTTTGTTTCTAAGTGAAGGGTTGTATTGTGCTCTTTTGTTGAGTTGTGAACTGGTATGGCTTCGAATTAGGAAGCAAACGATGTTGTTCTTGATCGTGCGTTAGAGACATCTATGGAGTGGTACGAACAACAATCAGAGTGCTATCCTACTCAACACTTAAATTGACATCTTGTACGGCTTATAATTAATTTCTTAACCACCGAATTAAAGTTACGCTATTGACTTCCCAATGCCAATCGTTTTCCACGTAAATGCGTGTATGTGATGTATTGGGGGGGTGGGAGGAATAAAGAAGCAAAAATTATATCTAAAATATGTAAATCCTTTGCAAATATTGTCAAGGTCCTTTTATTGCATTCCAAAACATTCGGAATAATTTTATGGAAAGCAGTGCACAGAAAAGATCGTACTTCGGAAAGACTTATATATACGTCCGAGAAATTTAATGCTTTGACTAACTGAGACGTTTGTATACGCCGGTGGCACTTAAGAGGTTAAAGTCGTATCGTAGTTTTTGTGGCAAAGTATAGTATTATTGAATTCAATACATTGTTATTGTATGAGGAGGGCGCGATGAAAAGTGGGATTGAATATTGGGTCGTGAACATTGAAACTTTGAGAAGCACTACAATATACTGTTATAGAAAAAGAACTAATGACAATGTGGTCATTAGTATGAGCAACAAAATCATAAATAACAATAGCGAAAGACTTTTCTTGAAGTTCATGATTGAAAGTAACTTGTAACCAACAGTATGAGTCTGCAACAGCCAAGTGTTAGTGGTCGAGTTCGGAGACAAGTTTGTTTCTGACGAATCGTAAGGTGGAGTTCCACCTTACGACTAGTTCCTAGTTCTACTCAAGAATTTAATACTTTTTTGGCTCCAGTTCTCACGTTGGTGTGATGTAGAAGTTTGGAGAGTAAGGCACTGTGGTTTAAACATCTTTACTTGACCGTGGTTTAAAAGTAAGAGGTCTGTCACCAAAAACTATCATATTATTTCTAAGAACGAGGTTAGTAAGTATTTTTTTAACCCATTAGCGCGCTAACATATTATCTTCATTTGCAAATACATGATTAGACTGAAAATAGGATGCATTTAAAACAATTACGTAGCCCATCATTCTTTATGTGTGGTCAAGAAAATATTTTGACTCTTTTCTTTTTAATTTAACATATCTTAAATAGAAATGTTATCAAATAATTTAATTTTTACCACTAAGACATGTTCAGTTCGGTACAAGCCCACAAATACTTTGAATTTTATTTCCGTTATAAAAATATTTCAACTGATTTGAAATGAATTAATATAAATTCATGCGTGAGTGTGTGTGTGTGATCTGGGATAATAGCCTTTGTCGCTCCTTATCCCACATAAAAATATTAACTGTAACTGTAACTGTGTGTGTGAGATCAAGGTTTTATTAACAAATCTCAAATATTTATTTTGATGCATATATACGTTTAAATAAAATTCTAGGCCAGATGTACAAAAACTCTTAACTATATTTCTACAGGTATTTATTTCAAAAAACTTTACCAGCATCTGATTTTGTAATCTTTCCATTGGCACCCACACGCAATTTAAGATCAGCGTGAATTTAATTGTGAAGCGATTTAAACAGTTTAGAATGCGACTTTACTTAGATTGCGACCTTGTAAAATTTTATGTTCTTTATCTGTAATACTTGTCAAGGTAAATTATTGGTGTTTGCAGATATTTTCAACCATTTATTAATCAGTTATGATAAAAAACACAAAAGGAATTATGAATAAATTTAAGGAATTTTTTAAATATTATTACAACCAATACTTCGGGCGCGAAGCATGTTTTAAAATTACAGTACAAAATTAATGTGAAATATGATTTTA
The DNA here is from genome assembly GCA_019973955.1 of Trichonephila inaurata madagascariensis. Classification (NCBI taxonomy): domain Eukaryota; kingdom Metazoa; phylum Arthropoda; class Arachnida; order Araneae; family Nephilidae; genus Trichonephila; species Trichonephila inaurata. Next base: position 36,750 of record BMAV01007956.1, read on the forward strand.
AATCTTACTTTTACAACAATTTTCTTCCATTATAGAAGCTTGGAAATATATGTAATACATTAAAACTTATTATCAAGAATAGTGTTCTGCCACCTTTTATAAGTAACAATATTTTTGATCGATAGAATTAAAATTTATATGATTAAAGCAATTGTACTGTATATTTGAGTGTATAAGCCGAGAAGTTTGAACTTTTTTCAATGTAAAAATAAAAGAGGTCGGCTTATATAACGATCAGCTAAACTCGAAAAAACGTACCGTAAAATTGGGCGTATAACGCGCACCCCACTTTTTTGCGAAGAACCTGAAATGTACGTGCGCAATGCTCTTACGTTTTGAAGTCATTCATTCAAGGTAATATTCTAAACTGTAGAAAAAAAATATTATATTTTTTTAGAACTACAACTCTCTTTAAGTTCATAAGGAGTGTCTTTTCTTGTAATCAAACAGTATTTCGATGTACTATATAGAAGTCTAATTTTTTTTTCTATGCTCATCTTTTTTTAGAGGTTTCACTTTTATATCCGGCATATAACTCGCATCTTTGAGTTTCGATCTTATGTTTGGTGTTAAAAGTGGAACTTAATATACACCGGATTTTATTGTAGTTTATGAAAAAAATGCGTTTTTTTTCCCCTTCACCTTTTCCGTCAGCCAAGCTCAAGTGATTTTTAATCTTTTAATTTTTTTGAGTGATCTCAATGAAATTTGTATTCTGAAAGAAGAAAAATGTCGTATAAATCCTTTAAAGTCAATGTCAGAATGCGAGTTTCCGAAAAATTTCTAAAATTCTCATTTATTCATAACAAACGTGTGGCGCAGTATAGCCAAAATTGGCTCTTGCGCCATTAAGCAACACACTCACTCACTCACTCATTTACTCATTGGGATGTCTGAATGCAAAGGTTCATCATGCTGTGAGTTTTATCACCATGATATGAAACATAGGTAGACGATTACGTCCCGTATATGAATTTTTCTTCCCATTCATTTTCCGAAAAAAAATGGAGCAGAAAGTATGACTAGCACAGGTGTACAAGATAACAAATGAATGAAAAAAATGTGTCAGTTTCAGATAGGGTTGCCAGAAAATATTCTCATTAGCGTTTTACTTTGCAGTAAATCCATTAGAAAATATTCCAACCCTTTTAAATGCTTAGCAATAATTTTACCCTCATGGTGACATATTTGAAAATTACAGGAACTTCGCTTTTTTTCAATTCGTCTTATATTCAAATTTTGAACTTTGGGTAATTTTTTTAAAACGAAAAAACGCTTTTTTAGCTTATACACAAATCAACTTATACTTGGGAATGTTTTATATTACTTATTCTTTAATCACAATTTTCACTTAACATAATACTTTAAACGTTTTACAGTAATTTCTCCAAAAAAAAAAAAAAAAATACGCATCCATATTTTTTCAATTAGTTCCATCCTTTTTAGTAGTTTTGCGCTATTTATGCTAAACTGGCTGGTAATACCCTTTCTTCACACGGGAGAATTGAAAAATTAAATAATACAGATAGAAGGATAAAGAAGTTTTTAATGAGTTAATCTTAGATGAATTGCAAATTAAACAAAAAAAAAAAAA
>BMAV01007956.1:38443-77160 GCA_019973955.1 Trichonephila inaurata madagascariensis
TTTTGCATATCTCAGCTGAAAAAAAAATTTTTTTGTTTAATTTTAAGTCTGTCGATCCAACATCTGATAAAAAGGTTTTTTTTTTAAAATTTATAACTCCCCATAACTCTCTTGTGGGTCGATTTTTGAAAACACCTTCCTAAACTGATCTCTTCTTAGCAAAAGTAGTAATACATTGTTACTAATTTTGTGTAAGGAACGCTTTCAATAGTGTAAATAATTGAGTCATGTTAATCACGTTAATATTACTTAATGTTGTATTTATTTTATGTTAAAATTGTAATATTCGCAAGCAACGCCTTTCCTCACATTATAATGGAGATTTAATGGAAACGTAGCAAAATGTTGGTGATAGAGTCAAGTTAGCAACTGTCTAGCTACTTTCACAGCTTGAGCTTTATTAGTACTTTGGGAAAGATTAGACTTACGCTTTCGCGGCATAATTCTTAGTAGGTACTTTTTCTACATTTCCAAAAAATACAGTGGCTGGCCTTGTCACGAGTTCGAGCCTAGTACCACCACTAAAGACCCGCCGTGTAGCGGAGCGATGTCAGTTAACCCTTTATCAACCGCATTATGATTTACTGCAGTTTTTTCATGCAATGTTTTTTTTTTTTTTTGGATTACTAGATTGAAAATTAAGGGATATACATAATCAAAATACTCAACTTTGGGAAATTTAATCCGTTAGAGCTAATTAAAGATATTCCAATGTAAAATTAATTATATACACCGTTCACTTAAAATAAATAGTTAAATCGTTTTCTAATGTCTTCATTAACATACAAAAAACATAAGACATTTAAAATTTGACATAAACTATTTTTTCGGGACAAAAATGATAATCGTTGCAAGCCACTGAAAACGCAATATCTGCTACAAAACTATTCGCCTTCCCCCCTAAAATACTCATCATAGAACCCGCGCTGCCATATATCTTGGAAGAATGGATTTCTAAGAATATTCCTGCTAAGTATTGGTAGAATATTCCTTCTAAGTTGGTGTGGTGTGGTAGTTAGGAAAAGGGGGTGCCAGCTCAGGTGTCCTCAACGTTACTTAACCGTGGTTCAAAATTACGTGGTCCGTCGCCAAAAGCCCTCGTGTAGCTGAACGGTGCCACGTTAATATTCACTCACTCCAAAAAATACAGTACAGAGTTATTATTTTTATACTTAAAAAATGCAATATCTGCCTATTCAATTAAAATTATAGCGTTATAATTAACTACTAACCACAAACATATGCAAATTTGTCCAAATGATGTAGTGTGAAAGACAAAGTTTATCTACTTTAAATACCAGAAGCGATAAAAGTAGTATTTATTTTGATATAAGGATCAATTTGTTACTCCCAAATGGGCATAATAAAAGGATAAAAAAAACGTGCATAGAAATAAATTATCACTTTTTATTGTATTTATGGTTCACTATTTTAGTGATGTCTTACACATGAAAAAAAAATCAATAGTAGCTATTCAAATAGAGAGAGACTTGACACAACCTCTCCCTTCGACTTCTAGTTTCATTCTGAAATAAAAAAATAGTGATTACACTGATCAAAGCAATAAGTTAGGCCTGGTGTAGACAAAACAAAAAGAGTAAGTTTTACTTCACACATAAAAGATAGATGTATGCCGTCACGGTCTTTTTGACAGATGGCAGAATTTTTTCCTACTTACTTTACAATTATCGTTATATTTTGAACACTTCACACAATATCTTTATAAATTATAGCCTATGTGTTATTCTGATGTATCAGCTATATTACTGTAAAGTTTCATTACAATCAATTCAGTTGTTTTTGCGTGAAAGAGTAGAAAACATACATACACACGTACAAAATTTCGCGTTTATAATATTAGTAAGGATGAATCTTTTTGAAGTTTTAATAAATTCATAAAAAGAGTTTTTTCTTGTTATAAAAATTAAAAAGTACACGATATTTTTGGAGTTTATAACAGTGGAGAAGGATTCCTTTTTGCACAATTTTAAGTTTTTAAAATAGTTAGTTAGTTACTTTATATAATTTTAGATTTTTAATTCTGTTTGAAAATTTTCCTTGAAGCTATTTTAGTCATTTCATTGAAAATGAAGTAAAAAAAAACGTAATAATTATGTTAAAAGATGGAACATGTTTTCTTAAATGTTCAAAATTAGCTATAATTGAAACTAAAGATAAACCTAAATTAAAAATAGACTCTCTTCATGGCTCAACTTAGAGATTCAATAAATAAATTTCACCAATTCTTAATTTTTGTTTCTGTAGCGGTAAAACACACTCATATCAGGAACGACGGCTTGCCCAAAATTTGAAAAACTAGTGCAACAAACAAGAAACGAAAGACGCATATTTAAAGAAGACCGCCAAATTAGACTTTAAAAAAAACCACTTGCAAAGGACACCAATCATTAGTTATTTTAATAGCTTTACAAGCACCTGCAGCGACAGTTACGATCAGCTGGGAAAAGTAATTTCACATTTGAAGCCTATACTGTGACGTCTTGCTGTGATATGCAAAGCTGAGAAAATTTCCATCTTAACTTCATACTAACGTTCGAAAAAATAAGAAAAAAGATATAGGTTTACCCGGAAGATCATCGAATTCAAGTAAGACCTTGGTGGATAGTGTTGAATCTGTTATAAGTTAAACGAGCTGGCTGCTGATGTTGCAAGGTAACTCTGTGAATGCTGTGAAAAAACATACCCATATATCACATCTTTGGTTTATTTAAATATTTCCCACTGAGAACATGGCCGTATAACTTATTTTTTTAATCTGCCCACTTCCGTGTTGATGTTCTGCGAAGAAATTAACCAGAACTGTCTTATCGAGGAATTGAGATTTTATACAAAAATTTTTACTGTTACTTTGAAAATCTAGTTTTTCTTAAAGGATATAATTGGCTGTGGTTGTAATTTTTGAGCTATTTGCTGAGATGCGCTAATTCTGATAGATGTTAAACATGTTTCCTAACTAAAAAAGATAAAATGATCTTTAAGTCAAAAAAAAAAAAAAAAAGTTAATCAATTTTAAATTTGTAGTTATTATTTCTATATAACTTGGTAAAAAAGGATCACTAACACATTTCGAAACAAATGTTGTGAAATTGTTATTATGAGTCTGATAAACGATAATAAAGCTTTTTATGTATGTGCACATTTAGAATTTAATGTTAACTTTTATTTTACCATATGCATTTGATACTTTTGTTTTTCAAGGGCTGTATAAACTGTCTCCTGAAATCTACCATTATTTTTCTTTTTCCCCGGATATTTATGTTTGTTGATTAAATTATAGCAGTTTTCTTCAGAATACAGATATTAATTTGCCAAATATTAAAAAAACTTTCGAATTTCTGAACATCTCTCTAAAACCGGATCGGTGGCTTAGAGGTAGCGTGCCCGCTTCTTTAAGCTCAAGATTGCGGATTGGATCTCAGCTGGAGTCTATAACCTTTCTGGATACGAAAATAGTAGGAATGCATGTCATATGATTATGTGGCATATGAAAGATCCCTTGAGTATCAGTTTGGCTCTTGTACTCTAGACAAAAAAAATCATGGCAATAGTTAGCATAAGACAGGAATTGAAAAAAAAAAAAAAATTCAAGCGTCCAAATTTGGTAGCGAGGGCCGCCACTAGATGGTGCCACCATGAAATGGGTCTCAGATTTGGTGACTTGCCATGTCTGCAAAGGCTTAGATGCCAATATGCAACCTATAAGGAATGAAAAAATTCTCTCTAAAAATCCCTGCATTTTGCATTTAATTCAACTTTGGTAAAATTATATTGCTGTAATTGTAACTTGAAATGCTTTTTTATCTGTTACAAGTAGGATGAACATTTTACAATTTAAGTATGGAAAAATAGAATAAAAAATGTATTTCTTAGAATGCGCTTGACATATATTACGGACGCACACACGCACAATCATTACTCATATACCAAATCGCTATAAATATAATTTAAAGGAAAATAATATGTAAAAATATAATCAGACAGTTAGAAAACCATCGAAAAAAAATCCCCAAAAACACACTAACAAATTCTTAGATTTTGAACTAGGATGTATAAAGTGGTGTAACGTGCATCCCAGCATTGCGAAGGTGCTGGGATTCTAGGGGGCCTAAAACCTGACTGACGCCAAATACGGCTTGGGGTGCAAAACCAGACTTTGTAGGGAGGCTGTAATGTTCTCCGTTTACGCCACTGCATGTATATGCATCTAATCGTGTCATAAGTTTCGATACAACAGTTTGAGATCTTCTGTTGAGATTCAAACGCAGCGAACGATTTCCAATTTCATTGGTGGAGATCGTCCACAATATTTTTTAAGAAACTGTTCTCTTTCCCACATGTTGTTCTCTCAAGGTTCAAAGATTTGACTGAGTGGAATTAACGTTGAACAGAAGCGTGAAGCAGTTATTTCTCTGCATCAAAAAAGAGCTCATCAAGGATTTTTAAACTCATAGACATTTAGACACCGAACGGTTATTCGTTTTTTGAACAATTAAGAGATTTTCTAACATCAACAACATTGGAGATCGTACAAGAAGCGGTCTTTTGCACTCGGGGTGACATCAGCTTTCGTCAAAAAAGTCTGGAGAAAATTCGTCAAGAAGAATCTTCTTGCTAAACAAATGAACGCATCAAGAAGAACAATGTGTCGCAGACTAATCGACTTTAGATTGAGAGGTTATAGAAGAATAAGTGGTTATTTTATAAAATAATTTAAGCGCCAGAGGTACCTTACAGAAAAAACAGTATGGCCGTCAACCCTTTATCTACTGCATTATGTTTTACTGCAGTTTTTTTCATGCAATATTTTTTTTTGAATTACTACATTTAAAATTAATGATATACATAAACAAAATACTCAACTGTGAGAAATTTAACCCGTAAGAGCTAATTAATTGACTAATGGTATTCATCTTTAAAATTAATTATACACACTGTTCACTTAAAATAAATAGTCAGATCGTTTTCTAAGGTCTTCATTAACATACAAAATAAATAAATAAATAAATAAACAAGACACTTACCTTTTGACATAAACTATTTTTTCGGAACAAAAATGAAAATCTTCGCAATCCGCTGAAAATGCCGTCAGCCGAAAGCGCAATTTCTTCTACAAAACTATTCGCCTTCCCCGCTAAAATACTCACCATAGAACCCGTGTTGCCATTTTTTCTCGGAAGAGTGAATTTAAAAGAATATTCCTGCTATAAGTATCGTTAGAGTATTCGTAAAAATAGTTATTCTATGTAAATTTAAAGTGAGTGGTACTTATAAGTAAAACGCTCATAACTGCCATAGAAGAATTCCGTTCACCGACGAGAAAATTTTTGACATTGAAGAGCTTTTCACCCACAGAATGACCATACATATGCAAGAATTAACCAAGAAAAGGCAAGGAGAAGAATAAATGCTCGCAACAGCTCATCATCTAGCTTTTATAATGGTTTGGAGAAGTGTTAACTATGAAGTCGTCTTAAATATAGAGATTTATTCATTCCAAAAAGGAGTGAAACACACAGCAAAAGTTTATCAAGACACTAGTTTAGAGCCAATAACGAAGTTTCTAAGAAACCTGTTTAATGGAAGCAATTGGACTTTTTAACAGGATTCTGCTCCTGTCAATAAGGTGAAGACGACCCAGTGGTGGTTGAAAGAGAATGTGTCAGGCTTCATAGAACACACTAAAGAGGAGCACCATTAATGACGGACTGTTAGGACTGGATAACTGATGTGAAGGCTGCATTAGGACGACATGATGCTCATTATGCTGTACCCTTGAAGGGTCTGATAGTAGGTTTGAGATAGTCCAAGTTAATCTTGAAGTGAATCTGATAGAGAGTGCGTAGGAGGGTCTTGGAGCGTATATGAGCGTCTTCTATTCCCTTTATCATCTCTTTAAAGATGGAATATGTCAAAAGCGACACAGGACGCAAAACCATCACTGTTTGGACGCAGTCGGGATTACTATTTGGCTATTGGTCCTTGTCACCCCTCGTGTGGCTGACTTTGAAACCGGAGATTGGCGTGGGAACTGCAGGTCACTTATTTGTCTCTTGAATAAAGGGGAATCAAAGGCTGACTTGCCCTAAATCATAAGCGTTGGTATCGTCCTGTCATGGGGAATTTCCCACGCGAAACTCATTGACTTTTAAGAAGTTATTAGTGCCCTAACAGAAAATCGGTTCTATGGAGGGGACCACCGCAACACAAAGATTGGTCTTCCAACAGTCCAAATTTAAATCCACTGGATTATAGATTGAGGTCCGTATAGGAGTAAAATGTGTGCCTAAAATATGGAATTGAAATTTCAACATTCTTAAGCTTTCTTTGAGGAAATCAATGATGAAGATTCCAATGGAGGCAGTAAGAGCCTCGATAGATGATTAGCCAAAAAGACTTAAGGACTGTGCAATGTCAGAAGGTTAACACATTTAATAAAATGTGCAATATTTTAAATTTAAAGGTAAAATAAAACTTTAAGAAGATTTAGTTTTAAATTTGATTACAAAGTTTTTTTATAGCAACTCCTTTATAATTGTATCAGAACTTAAAGCACGTTTAGGTGTTATAAAATTATTATTAATTCTTCAAAGATTATTTCTTCAGATTTCTTCAAGATTTATATCACTACTTCATGGGTTATAATTCTTCCTTATTAGAAATTACCGTAAAATCCGGCGTATAACGCTCACTTTTAACACAAAAAATAAGATCGAAATTTGCGGGTGCGCGTTATACACCGGGTATGAAAATGAGATCTTCAAAAATAATAATAATAATAATAAGAAAAAAGATGAGCATACAAAAGTTAGACTTCTACATAGATCTGAGTGCTGTTTATGTAAAAGAAATGTTATACCTAACGAACTTAAAAGGTTTAGTTCTGGAAGAAAATTATTCTTTCAAAATCCTGAGATAATACCTCGAATAAATGACTTCAAAACATGATTGAAAGGAACAGATACATTTCAGGTTCCTTCGTAAAAAAGAGGGTGTGCGTTATACGGCGAATAAAATATCCTTAAAAAATACCTTAAAATTAAAAAATGCAACTTGAAACTATTGGTACGCGTTATGCTCCGGATTTTACAGTAATGAATAACAAGTAAATGAATTTTTATTTCATGTTTGTTCGATAGTAAAAAAGAATCTGTGAATAGTTATAGGAATAGGATGACAGCACTCAAAATTAATGTTTATATTTACCTATATTATTAAAATAGACATTACAAATTATTTTTTTCTTTATTCATCAATTATTTTTTTAGTATATGTTTAAATATTCTTGAGATATTTTTTGTTGCCGTTAAAGTTAAGCTAGAGTCTAGTAAAAAAATTCATTGTAGATTTTTTGTTTTAATTTTATTTTCATTAATTAATTATCTACCGCATGGATAGGTAAAATTACAGTAAAATTCACGGGGAGATGAACCGCCATCAAATTACGGGAAAATCGTATGTGGCCTACGGACCACCGTCTGTGCGAAACGGAACGTAAGAAATTAGGGAAAAACGTAATGAAATGTTTATTCTGATTCAAAAAGAAAACCTAAAGAGTGACTTTTCTGTAAAAAATGTTACTTAGTAGGTTCTATAGGTATGTAGCAGTTTCGTGGAATGAGAAGTTTAATTCAATTAGAAGAATGTCAAATGTAGTCAATATTTAATATTAGCTAAGCCTAAAAACATTCTTTTTTCGTATGTCTGTATGTATATATATACAGTAGTGGACAAAATTGTGGATACTTTTTCAAATTCCCATATATTTTAAGTTTGAAAGTTTATAGAAAATGTTACGTTTCATGAAATGCAAAGTCATGTACACTGAAGTGCAACTCAATTAGGGATAGCAAGGGCTATATGCAAATTGAGTAGCGCTGCGCATCATTTATGTGCAAGTGAGGGCGCTGTGATAAATGCATCTATAGTGTGTACTGTGGTTGTTCTGAATTAGTTGTTTGAATTGCCAGCATGGGTAAACTGCCTGATTTAGACGCTTTTGATCGCGGACAAATTGTAGGTGCACGACGTATGGGTTATTCAGTTTCCGAAATCGTCAGACAGCTAGGATTTTCAATATGGACAGTGTCAAGAGTATACCAAGAATAAATAGATGGTGGGCAAAAAACTAGTGATCGGGCAAACTGCAAAGGACAATTAGCCTTGACAGTGAGTGGTGAGAGATGGCTCAGGCGTATTGTACGTAGCCAGCGAAGCCAAACATTAGCTCAAATTACCACCCAGTTGAATGACGGTGCCAGTCAAACTGTCAGTAAACGGACTGTGTGTGTGTGTGAACCTCTCGCTTCACCGTATGGGTTTCGGGAGCCTTCGACCTACTAGACTACCATTGCTCGATGGTCACCATCGGGCTGCACGTCTTACCTGGGCAAGAGAGCACAGGGACTAGAGTGTAGAGGACTGGGAACGAGTAGCATGGAGTGATGAGTCTCGATTCCGACTACGTAACGCAAACGGAAGGCTGAGAATATGGCGTCAGGCTCATGAATCTATGGATCTTGCGTGCTAGGTTGGAACTGTACAAGGGCATGGTGGCTCAATCATGGTCTGGGGTGTTTTTTCGTGGCACTGTTTGGGATCTTTGGTGTGTGTACCAACCCCCCTCAATACAATTCGGTTTGTAGAGTTGCTGGGTGATCACCTCCATCCGTTTATGCTGTTCTGTTATCCACACGGTAATGGCGTTTTCCAGCAAGACAACTGTACCTCTCACAAGTCCCGGTTATCTACTGGTTTGTTGGATGAGCATTCCTCTGACTTTTTTGTCATAAATTGGCCACCTAGAAGCCCAGACTTAAATCCTATTGATCACCTTTGGGATGTTTTGGTACAAGGCGTGAAAGGCCATCACACAGCACCAAAGAACCTAACTGAATTATGGACAGCTTTAGCCCATATTTGGCAAGTCATTCCCGTGGAACGTTTCCAGAGACTTGTTAAATCTATGCCTCGTCGTGTGGCAGCCTTTATCAAGGTCAGAGGAGGCGCAACTCGTTACAGGGTAGGTATCCCTAATTTAGTGGAAGTTCAGTGTATATCATTTTAAAGAGAATTGTTTACTGAATGCATACAAAAAACAAAACTCAAATATTTCCAATACAAAAACTTTCAGCTGCAATAATTATCAATATACATTAGATACTAATGATTGCAATGAGTTATCAGTACTTAGTAGGGGTAGCCTTTTTTTATTAAAACTTCAAATCGATGTTCTATTGAGCTGACGATAGTTTTAAGCTCTCTCTTTATTTATTACAAGATGCTAGGAAACAATTATAGCCTCGATTAGTTCTGTTTCATTTGATAGGCAACATATTCGGATAAGTGTTTTTAAACGGTGCCACAAGTTTTTGAAAGAAATAATATCAGGACTGTTTCCTGGAGATGACAACAATAATATTTATTCAAGAAGCTATGATATGAGTAGATTGGATACGTAGAAAGAAATGTAAGATGATTGTGTTACGAAAAAGTAGTCTTTTCTATGCTGATATCGTAAGACAGTTGGGTAATTCAGTGACTATATCTGGAGCCCGAAAGTTTTGCTTAAGATATCAAGGTCACAATCAATAAAAAAGCAAAACAATAGATAAACAAAATTTTGAATGAGAACTTATTGCTTGCACCCCTTTACTTTCAAATTGCAAAATCAGTATAAGTTGTGCTTTTCAGTTTGACACGATTCTGACCATTCAATTAAACAATTTCTCTGCGGACTAGAAATGTTTTTCATATAAGGAAAGATTTGTTTGGTACTTAGATATGTGTGTGAGCATAACCAAAAGTGGAAAGCAGAATACAGGCAATGTTCCCACTTCAAACAACTAAATATCTCCAGCAATCACATTTAATAATTTACAAAATAGTTGTAAATTTATCTTTAGTTATCTTTCAGATTTTTTCGTCATTTCGTAAACGTCCATAATTCTGAAGAGGTTTGTCAAATAAGGCCCATTAAAACTTTATCAACTTCCCTCCACTCAAAAATTGACAAATTTATAAAGTACCACTGAAAATCGCACCACGTGCCACATGTGGCACGCGTGTCATAAATTGAAGACTCCTGCTGTAGATAATTTAAATTTAGTTTTCATTTTCATTTTTTTATATAATATTTCAAATTTGTTTTTATAATTGTATGAAATACAGTGTTAAAAAGCAGTCATGAAAATTGTATAAAAGCATATTTACGATTGGTACTTGAAATGATAATAAAAAAAAGGCGTTCCTCCACAGATTGTTTTCTAGAGCAAAAGAAACACGTCTTCCGAAATCTGTCATCCTCGATATAATTGAGAGAGCGAAGGCGTCAAGCATCTCAGATACTTCTATTATCAAATAAGAAAGCCATCATGATCAAAGCACGATAATGAGAATTCTAAGAACTAATTAATTAGAAAGTAAGAATAATGAAATTATTTTTAGATGTTTGTTTTCGTCCTTTTTTATCTTTCGTAATTAATTATAAATAAAGTTTTTGATATTTTTTCATTGATTTCGATTAATTTATTTAAAGAGTTGAAAATAAAAGTTTTTGTAATTATTATTCTTATACAGGAGGGTCACCGAGTCCTAACAAACGTCCTCAAAGCACTTGATTTTTTTCCCGATGGATTATAATACTATGTATATAGTATGTAAAATTTAATTAAGTTTTTGTTATTAATAATTAGTTTTACTAACTAATGCTAATTTATTAATTCAATAATTAATTTTTGACTGTTTTTTGTTCCCGAAAATCGAAACAACTAAAAGAATATATTGGGCGGCGTACTGCTGCATAAGAGAAAGGTGGACTTTCGAATTTTGTCCCCCCTTTGAAAAATTCCGGTGTGTGCGCCACTGCCCTTAGACATTAAACGAATAGTTGTTAAATATATATTGGGACGAATAGTGTCATGTAATAAAAAAAAAATTGAAGAATTCGATATTGTAAATAACTTGTCAAATTGAATTTATGGTAAAATCGTTATTTTTTCAAAAGCTAATTCATATAAATATTTTGTCTTTTTTTTATTTCGGTTATAATGTGTGTGAGGAGTTACTATAGCAACCTTTTCTTCTTTTTAGTTTTAATTCGAAAAAACGACTTTGACACAAATGATATTTTCTTTTCTCCTTTTTTGCACGAATATTAAAAAATAATCGAGAAGTACTGGAAATATCGTTTTTCTTTATTATAACGTTTATTTATTATTAATTATTAATTTGAAATAAGTGATAAATTATAAGGAAAAGATGCAAATTTTTAATCAATCTATTTTTTGTGGAGGAGGATATTTCCGATACACATATTAAAACTGTGTTATTTTTTTACTTTCGTCATCATTATGAATATTTTTGGCTTGGTTTTTGATTTAATTTATTAAAACCAGACTTTTTTTTATATATAAAGTATTTATTTAAAGTATTATTTCATTTGTTCTAATAATAGCTGAAATTATTTCTAAGCTTTTTTGTGTATGTGTGTGTGACAATATTATTAAATCAATCAAAATGTAATAATACCTTTATTTAATTTAGAATGTATTACAATTCATCTGATTTGCTATCGATAAAACAGTAGTAAGCTGATTTGATAGAATTTAGAAGTTTTTTAAAGAGTAATTAATTAAGTTTTGGATTACTGTCATTAATAATGAGAATACAGAGACATGAATGGAGGCTTTTTTGTATTCCGATTTATTCTTTAATTTAATTTTTGTTAAAAAAATATTCCACTATGTAATTTATTTTAAATAAATATATCGAATAAAAACTTGAATCATTCATTTTTACCAAAAAGTGTTAAAATTATATGCTGAAACATACATACATACATAAGAAAAAAATGGGACAATTTATTAATGATAAAATCACAGACCATAGCATTATTTATCAAAATTTAGTAAATAAGATTTCAGCATTAATTTTTAATCACTCATTTCATAACTCAGTTGTGTTATACTTTATAATTTTTTTTCCGGAACTACATAAACGATTTTTTGAGTGTTAGAAACGTTTTTTTTCTTGAGAAGAATTTATCTAAAATGATAATTTAATTTCTAAGATCCAAATATGTCTAATTCTTTATTCGTTGAAATAATGATTTCTCTTTGGAGAATGTAACTACTTTGAACTGCTGTTAAACAAACATAATTACTTTTAACATTATTTTGATTCAAGAGTACTCACGTATTATACCGTCGACCAATATCTCCAAACGAAAAGACATCGCCAATTCAAAAACTTTCGCCCAAATGCTGTCATCGTTATTATAACTGTATTTAAACGTGTGCGCTGTAATGGTTTCCACTATTAGCTGTATATCGTGGCATTTGGCGATGTCTTTTTATTTGATGAAATTGGCCGTGGGTATAATTAGTCAGCATCAAATGTGAAGTGACAATAAGGAAACCATTGGAATGCTTAAGCTTCTGAAAGCTTTACGATTCGATGAATAAAATAAGGCTTTAATAACTTTAAATTCCACCCTCAGTTTTTTTCGCGTGTAAATGAAATGTACAGAATTATTTAGTTGAAAGTATTGAAGGAAAGAAATTTACACATTTGTAGAATTATATTTATGTGACTTTATCTAGTCATTTAAGAAACTTTAAGGGGATTAATGTTCTAGAACAGTTATACACTCAACTTGCGGCTCACCGAGCCTTTTTAAGTGGCTCGGTCATGGTTCATTGCTCTGAGAAATTTACTTATTTAAGAACATTGTATTAAAAATTTGATGGGAAATTCTGTCAAGGAATCAAATGTATCAATTTTTCTTTTTGCTGTCAGGGTTGTACTGGTACGAATTGATATTCTTTTTCTATTTGGAATGGTTACGGTTAGTGATAACAAACAACAGTACAGTAGCGACAATTTTATGGATGGAACTAATTTTTAACTATCGTTCATATCTTGCAAGCGAAAAACTTTAGAAGGAAATATATCGTTTTAAGACGATTGGAAGGTCGACTATTTTGTAGTGAAAAACAAACATGGATCGGTAATTGTTTAATTTGTCACGAAAGAGATGTGTATAAAAAATACCAATAAACGGGAATCATTCAATGACACTTTTCCTCGAAGCTCTCTTTCAAGAGGTAATAAATAGGCTTTCTTGAATAATCTTTGCAACAGCAACAAAATGTTTTGTCAGTGGTAATATCCCAGCGGTAACAAAGACATCCTAAGAAGTTTGTTATATTATTGGCAATCATATGAAACCGTTTACTGATGCAGAAATTGTGAAGGAGTGTTTCTGAAATGCTGCTAATTTAGTTAGTAACAAAAATAAAAAATATAAAAAACAATGATTAAAAAAGTAAAACAGGTGTTATATAATATTTTGATCAATTTTCCACATTTTAAATTTCGAATGTTATCTTGGTCTTAAAGGTTGGTCATGCTGCGGCTCGCGTGAAATAACTAACATATGTATGCGGCCCTCGTGAAATAGTTGACATGTGTATGCAGCCCAGCAGAAAAAAAGGTTGGAGTACCCCTGTTTTAGAAAGTTGAGCCATGATGTCCATAAACAGTTTGAAGAATTTTTCGAGGTACATGAAAGATTACTTAATCGATTATCGCGGCCTAGATTTTGTCCGTTTTGAGCTACCTCTCGAAGATGTCAACAAGAACTTCCACTTTGGCAGAGTCAGCAGTCGTCCTTTCAAGTGGGGCACCTTTTTATAGCGGTTGACTGCCCGCCAAAGTGAATTTTTTTCTGTAAGGAAATTCAGAAAATATTCATTCGGTTTATATATAATTTCGATTTAAGTTCCGTTCTCAGTCATTAGTGCCATTGAGGTTTCTTATATCAAAAGGATCTCAGGTTGTTTGCCAAAATTTTTTTTAGAACAGTTTTGTCCTGAATGCGTTTTTAAATGAAACGTGACAGTTTTTGAGTTTTTTGCAGGATTAGCTACATTTTGAAATATATAGTGGAAGAGCATATACACTAAGCAATATTATTCCATCCTAGCTAATGTTTAAAAAAATAATGTGTATGCTCAGTATTTTCACGCAACATTCTTCTGGAAGATAATTTTTCCATAGATCTATTATAGTCATATTTCAAATACTTATATAGCCAATAATTTTCTTATAATTATTATGTTATACAAGCCGTTACCCACATGCTTCGCTCAGTATTTTATGATGTTGTATGATTATATATTGTTTTGAATTCATTGATATTTAAGTTGTAGAATTAAGCTTTCAATTGTATTAAAAAAACATTTTTATAACCCTCACCTTTCGATTTAGAAAGAACTTGAATTTCTAAAATGGAAGACATTTCTCTTTTATGATCCCGTAACTCTTCTTGAAAGTCGAGATCTTTACTCAACAAAAGAAACAACACTGTCAAATTTCAACTTTATAAGTCTATTAGTTCGCAAATGCTAATATTGGTCTGTAAAGCCCTTCCTCCTTGGTTGTCGATTTTCGCAAAGCTCATTTTTAGCGGATCCCTACTCAACAAAAGAAACATGCTTGCTAAATTTTTATGTTTCTCTAAATTCCGTATAATAAGTCAAACATATGTATGGTGGTGATGAATAGATTTTGAATCATTTCCTCCACTTACATGGATATTTCCTGATTTAAAATTGATTACTCCTTAATATTATAGAACGTATATGAAAAACCATGCTATACAATTAGGTTCTGACTTTGTTTGTATAATTATTACGAATAATTATAAAAATAAATCAGATAATAAGTATATAAATTATTATCTGATTATTTATAGGAAGTTTAACGCACAAATCAAATCAAGAACTAGAATAGTTTTTTTTTATTGAGCTAATTAATTTCAACTCAGCAGTTTGAAGAGAAAAATAAAAATATATAGAATAACTAAAACAAAAAAGATATGTGAGTTACTCAACTATTCTCGAATCTTTACCTTTTATATGAAATGTAAATTGATGTTAAAATTTTATTGAACAAGAAGATTACATTAAGGTATCCGACTAGGTTCGGAACCGTGATTTTTAAAAAGCGCATAAATGGATAATTTTCATGAGATTTAGTGTCACTTAGATTAGAATACATGTATAAAATTGTTTTAAGGATATTTTGATAAAAAACAATTATTTAAAAACAATATTTTGGCAAAAAATTAACTTAGAACAATCTTTTTTCAAAATGTTCTCCTTTTATAAAAAATGATTCTAAAATAATAATATTTCGCGCGCTTAGATAAAGTAAAGACTTCTTCAGAGAGTTTGAACTAGGTTTTTTGAAAAATTCACATTATTTTCAGTTACCACCCATTGAAATAATTATCGGCGTTTTTTTCTTAAAATTGCTCCCCTCTGTTGTCTTAAAATATGGATAAACTCACTTCTAAGTTATATATTTCAGAAATTCTAGTTGAACCTCTGTAGAGAGGTGTGAGCTATATACAGGCAAATTATTATTAGAATAGAAGCATTTTTCACAAAAGGAGACTATTTTAAAAATGGGTCATTCAATGTTCATTTTTTGTGAAAATATTGTAAATAATTTTTTATTGTAATACTATTCTTAAAATAGTTTTATATACATTTTCTAATCTAAGTGACACTCAATATTATAAATATTATCCATTTATATGCTTTTGCAAAATCACGGTTCCGAACGTAGTCGGATACCTTAAAATTATATTCTTATGTAGAAATTAAGGCAATTCACGTGATCAAATTGTTCTGTAGATTGACTTCTTATAAAAAGCTCATTATATATTAAACCAGAAAATGTAGTTTATTTTACTTCTTGCATATTTACATAAATAACTTTGGGGGAATGAATATTGGTCTCTTTGGAAAATAAAAAAATCGATAGAGTGGAATAAAACAACCATTTGCAAAACGTAAAACTGAAAATGCGAACTTCACGACCCGAAGTATAGATTTGAATTCATTTCAAATGTATATTTCACGATGAAGTTTCGTTACAAATGCTTCTTATTGATTTTTTTTCTCCTTCGGGTGCTATTAACTCTCACAAACTAAGAAGTATGAAATATAGTATCAATCTGATCGATACATATCTTATACTTCACATGACCTCTCATAACTTATTGACTTCTCTCTCAGTTGTTTTTTCATTAAATAGTATATCATCTTGTGTGTTACCATAGTAACCATTTGAGTTCAATGATAAACAAAACTGGAAAATAAACTGTGCTTTACATTAATCAGTTGATTTTGTCAAGTTCGTGACAACATTCCCAATCATTTAATAACATATTAAATGTTTTATAAAATGACATAAACATAACTTTATTTCGTTGAAAAATATAATTTTTAAGGTAATTTTTTTAAAAACAATTAGGGAGATACTCCCTGAGCGTCTAACGGTGGACCAACCCTTATAGTATGCAAAATATACACTTATTCATACTCATTGCTCAAATTGTAAAACTGTAATTTACATGCATTATGTGGTTCTATTTATTTGTTTTCTTTTCACAAATTTGGTTTTTGACACGCCTCTTCAGTTATAGTCTTTACTGAAGATGTATATTATATATATATATATATATATATATATATATATATATATATATATATATATATATGTGTGTGTGTGTGTGTGTGTGTGTATTATGTATATACATACTCGTATATAGCAACGATTGACTCAATTTTTTTTGAAACACAAAAAAGGGAAGTAAGTAGGGTTCAGATTTACTTACAAAATAAATGAATATATTTGTAAGAATAAAAACACTCAATTTGATAACAAAATATTTAGAGGATGCATGAAAAATTATGTAAGTTGATTGATAAATAATAAGTAAATTTTATAGACAAGTTAATATAAGAAATATGTTTGTGACGGATCTATCCGCGTTTTTTCAATTAATGAGCCTCTTGGGGGAATTTTGGGTCTTTAAAAATTATTTTATTATAAACCTTTTCCCCAAGAAGATGTGAGTATGTAAATTAAGACGTATATAAAGATAAAACTTTCAAGTTAGAGGAGAGAGAGGTTAGATTGCTAATGGATAGCAGTGATTGGTTAAACGTGAAATGAGGCGTGGGTACTTCGTAACTTATTTGTATAATATTAAAGTTGACGATTTGGTCAACTATAGATTAAATTGGACTTAATTGCTTGGAATTGGAAAGTGTATCGTTTGAAAGAAAGTGATTCGATTAATTAAGACATCTCGTATCTCGTGTACCTCGCTATTGCTTTCCATATTTTGTAGTTGGAGATCTTTACATTTTCAAGTCGTATAGATTTTAACCTTTCTAAAAATACCTTTAACTTCTAGGATAATTAGAAGCCCTTAAAACCTATTTTTAAATAATAATTGAAACCGGGCCACGCCTATTTAAATGGCAGAAAATGTAAACAAAGTATTTGTTTTTGCTTAAAAGTTGAATGAATGATGGGAATCAAAACATTTTTTTCAGGATTGCTAAAAAAGTGTTTACATGGAGGTACACAAAATCCCAATGAAAGTGTAAACAATGTAATATGGTCTCGTGTACCGAAGAAAATATTTGTACAAATAGAAGCATTATCATTGGATACATATGATGCAAAGGCATAATTTAATATGGAAAATGTATCAAAACCAGAAATTTTGAGAACATTTAATACTGAGCCTGGTGATTACAGGGCACAGGCAATGGAGCGCGTCGATAAACGGAGGCTGTTAAAGGGTAAATACTCATAATTACGAAAAACAAAGGAAGTTAGGAAAGAAAAAAGACTTAAAAGAGAGAGGATGATGAGATTAAAAAAAATGTAGATAATTTGAAATATGGGGAGGAATGTTTTAATAAAATAGTAATTATACATTAAAGGTCATTTATCCCAAAATGTAAATTTTTGACGTTCGATGTACCTTTTCTGGGAAAATAATATTCACAGGTATGTAAGTTTTTTATGACATATTTATAATGATAGCTAATATATACTGAGATGAGTTTTTTTTGTAAAAAACTCAAAAATTTATTTTTTACAAGTTTTTTTATGTGAAAAATGGGCCGAATTTCACTGTTTGATAAAATATTTTATAAACTACTAAAAAATTCAAAATTAGCTAAAAACTCATTTCAACATAATGAGAAATGTATTTGAATCGTATGAAAATTTTCAAGCATGTACATATAACAGATTTTGAGTAAAGGTACATCGAAAGCAGCCAATTTAACATTGTCGGAATAGAGGTTTCCAACTCGCCTTAACTTGGTTAATAGAATTTGTGTTGTTCATAATAGTAAATAAATAGAAGTTATTTTTTGAATATGGCTAATTTTTCTTTCCGACTCTCCCACACTAATGGATTTCGTGGGGTGACCATTACATGTTTATATTTAAAATGAAACTTCAGATCTTATAGGTTTTAAGGTAATTAATTTGTAGAATATTATGTTTTATAAGATTATTTTAACAAAATGTTAAAATTTTTTTTTAGCTTATAACCAGTTGAACAACTTCCGAAAGAGTCCTTTTTTTCTCAAAATACTAACACAAAGTAAAGCAAAACAGCTAAGTCAAATCTTCAAAAGTGAAATAAAAATATCTTGATAAATATTGTTTTTTCTCAAGCGATATGAGATCACTCCTTTTGTGTTGAAAAATTTACATTAATCCTTTGCAATTGTTGAAACGCAAAAGACTCACGTATGATTTAGTTTGAATTAACATTACTAGAACTGCACAAGCAGCGATATTTAAAGATTTCTTGTGAGGCCCTGGAACCTTATGCGAAAGTGGTCATACCTGCAATTCTTTTAAGTAGAAAGTACAGGGTGATTTACATAGAAGTACACAATTTCTAGATGCTGTAAAATAATAAAAATCAAAGACAAACACCACCTCAACGAACTCTAAGTTGGATGTACACTTAAAGTTTGTGCCTCGTCACTGACGAAAGTGAAGTAGGCAATAGTATGAGTATTATGTGACTAGTCAATGAAAATGTCCGCGTTTGCAGTGGAAGAGGTTTTTAGTGGGTTTGAATTTAGCAAAATGTCACGGTTGTCACTTTTTTTTGTGGATATGTTAATTCTTTGGTAGATGCTACAGGTGCAGGACGATATTGATACCACAACGCTGGTCGGCCAACGTGCAAGATTACCTCGATGAACATCTCCCTCACAAATGGATTGGACGAATCGCAGACAGCAACATGCCACTTACCCAATGGCTAACCAGAAGTCTTGACTTTACACTTTGTGATTTCTTCCAGTGGGGGTACGCCAAGCACAAGATAAAGTATTCGTCCCTTTCTTCCTGTTGATCCAGCGGTGCTGACACAACGTATCACAGGTCGCTATTGATGGATTTGATTCAGATACCTTAACACTCGTTTGGGCGAAATGGATTACCGGATCAATGTGTGTCGTGTGATCAGAGTTCACACATAGAACATCTGTGACTGTCTCTAACTTTTAATAATCCCACACTATTCTGTTACAAGTAACATATAATGTTTTAAATTATTCTTGATTTATAGTGCATTGAAACTATATACTTTATGAATCTTTCTGTGTTAATAATCGAATGGTAATACTGAAACGCCCCCTCACCACTTTACGCAATTTCAGCCATCAGTCTCTCAATGTACCAGTAAAGCAGCGTTTCTCAAACTGTGCGGCGCGCCCCCCTAGGGGGGCGTGATGATTTTACGCGGGGGGCACGAGCATATTGAACAGTCGAAAACAAAAGTTTATTTAAAAATTATTAACTTACTGAAAGTAAACAAACAAAATACATTTTGACATAATAAAACTTAAATACACATTTACACTGATAAATGTATCAGCACTATACAATGCATTTTATGATTAATTTACCAATCACCCTATGGGCTTGTCACATATAAAAGATTATATACAAAAAATTAACACACTTATCTTGCTAATTTGTGCTGTTTATAATTAATGCCTTAACTGCCGATTAAAAGTTACGTGATTCACTCCCCAATGCCATCGTATTCCACGTAGGCGAGCGTACGGGATGCATTGGGGAGGGGGGGGGGGGAGGGAAGAGGAATAAATAAGCAAATCCTCTGAAATAAATAAATCCTTTTCAAACACGGCCAAAGATCTTTTATTGCATTCCAAAAGCCTTCGGAATAATTTTATGGGTAGTAAGTGCATAGAAAAGATCGCACTTCGGAAAGACGTATATATACCCCGGCGTTACTAAGGCTTTAGCTGAGTGAGACGTTTATATACGCCGGCGATCAGTAGCGCACACAGGAATTTTTCAAGGGGGGGGGGTCCGGGGTTGAAAGTTCACCATTCTTGTATCATTTACGTATTATATACTTAGAATTATAACCAATCGGAAAAAATCAAGGCCTTTGAGGGGGGGGCCCGGACCCCCAGGACCCCCCCCTTGTGTGCGCCACTGCCGGCGATACTTAAAATCCTGAAGTCGTACTGTAGCTTTAACGTCAAATTATAGTATTATTGAATTAAATATATCGTTTATTGTATGGAGGGGGGCGCGATGAAAATTATGATTGAATATTGGGTCACAAGTATTGAAAGTTTGAGAAGCACTGCAGTAAAGAACAGAAACAGTACTTACAGTCATCAAAGATTTTGTGCAGTCTTATTTGCGGCTTCTACCCCACCCCCTCACTCTTAGACCCTTGGTGCTCTACCCTTGGTGCTTTCGTCTACGTGTTTTTTTAAAAAAGTAACCCATCCCATAAAAGAGGTCTGTCTTGATCTTACTCTCAAAATATATAGCGAGGAATGTAATTTTGTCTTTTTCATAAGGCCCCGTTGAGTGTTAGCTATTCCCCTCTGTCGAAATCTCAAGAACACCGCTCAGGAAAATTCTTTGCTTAAGGCATTTCTCACCCACAAATTGATTGAATTGAAAAATATTTGAACAATATTGTTTTGGTATCAGCACTGGCGTAGCTAGTTCTGAATAGGCCCTGTATCAAAATTCTTTCGGGTCCCTTTTTTAGATGTAAGAACCCTGTTAGTAGGAATGTAGTTACGCATGTTGGGGGCCCTGTAGCTTGGGGACCCTGTATCATTGATACGGCTGATACGCCCCTGGGTATCAGTAACAACGTTTACTTTCTGTACGTATATCTTATTTGAAATAAATTATTAATTGAAAAGAATTTTGTTTAGTGATTTCCAAAGAGGTCTATATCAACCCCCCGTATCCAGGGAAAAAAATAATTTGGGGGTCCATGTGGTGTGATTGGGGGTCTGTGATAGTGGCTCTCATTAAACCAGATAGTGACTTTAATTTTAAAAGAAAATTTATTCAAATGGAAACCAGAATTTACCTATTTAACAGATTTATATACTTACTAAATTGAATGAGGTTAATTTGCAGGTACAAGGTGACAGCATTAGTTTTATCGAAACAAAGACCATCATTTCAGCGTTTCTTGCCAGAATTAAGCTAAAGGAGTATAATATTGAAAGTCGCGAATTTTCCCAGTTTCTCGATTGACCACAGACAATCTGCTAGTAAAATGACGTTTTAACCTATGTTCAACATTTAATTATCCTTTATTCAGATTTTGGAACTAGGTCTGAGAATGTTTTAACTATAGTAAGACCACAGTAGACAAAGAAATCTTATGGTCACATTGAAAACCAAATGTCAAATTACAAAAAGAATTGATCGAAATAGGCACCAATGGTGATCTTAAAGTAAAGTTTAGAAGTGGATGTCAGCAATTTTAACTTTAAAAAGACATACCTGTTGTTTATACCGAATTATGGAGTATTGTGAGAAAATTTTTAATTGCTTATCCTAGTGAGGAGTTACAGCGGGGAGTTGCTGATCTCCAAAAGAATGAAATAGACTGGACACTACTAACCAAAGAGGTTTAGGATTGAATCTGACAAGATTGATGCCATTAAAAGCATTAAAAGCTCTCCCATTAAAAGCATTTGTTTGTTGATCAGTTACTTTATGTATTAAGGTATCCGACTACGTTCCGAACCGTGATTTTAAAAAGCGCACACATAGATAATTTTCCTGATATTTAGTGTTACTTAGATTAGAATACATGTATAAAATTGTTTTAAAGACATTTTGACAAAAAAAATTATTTAAATACAATATTTAGGCAAAAAATTAACTTAGAATAACCTTTTTTCAAAATGTTCTCCTTTTGTGAAAAATGCTTCTATTATAATAATATTTTGCCTGTATATATCTCAGATCTTTCTACTGAGACTCAACTAGAATTTTTAAAAAATTCACATTATTTTCAGAGTTATCACCAATTGAAATAATTCTCGGCGTTTTTTTCTTAAAATTGCTCCCTTCTGATGTAAAATATGGATAAATTCACTTCTAAGTTATATATTTCAAGAATTCTAGTTGAGCCTCTGTAGATATTTGAGCTATATACTGGCAAAATATTATTATAATAGAAGCTTTTTTCACAAAAGGAGAATATTTTGAAAATGGGTCATTCTATGTTCATTTTTTATCAAAATAGTGTACTTAAATAATTTTTTATTGTAATAATATTCATAAAAAACAATTTTATATACATTTTCTAATTGAAGTGACACTAAATATCATGAATATTATCCATTTATACACTTTTGCAAAATCACGGTTCTGAACGTAGTCGGATACCTTAATTAAATTTTAATTTAATGTGTTTCTTAAGTTTTAAACACTATACTTCACTACAGTTATAAATTTTAAATCTTTTGAAGGAAGTAGCTCTACACCAGCTGTCAAAAAGACGTTAAAGTTGATAAATTTGCAAAAATTCAATATTAGGTAAACAGGGGTCTACCCCAAACCAAAAAAACAAGACAAGAGGTCTATGAGACAAAATGTTTGGGAATCTCTGTTGTAAAGTAACGGGCTTTCTCGTTATGTTGATGAGTTCTGATCTCATCCATTTCCTATGAATTTTGTGTGGAGGGGTTGATACACATTAAACATGTTGAGGCTCATAGTTTTCAAGCTCGCATGATATTAAAAGTGGGATGTCAGGTATGGTTGGTCTTTTGATCGAAGCTCACAATTACAAGGTTCACCGACGTTTGTTCCCGATCTGTTTCCAATACGGCATTAAGAACCGATGTGGGGGCAT
This sequence comes from Trichonephila inaurata madagascariensis, assembly GCA_019973955.1. Taxonomy (NCBI): domain Eukaryota; kingdom Metazoa; phylum Arthropoda; class Arachnida; order Araneae; family Nephilidae; genus Trichonephila; species Trichonephila inaurata. The sequence goes on from BMAV01007956.1 coordinate 61,524, forward strand.
TATCATACAATCTTGTTTAATCTATACACATTAAAGTCATTACGGTACAGTAGAGTCCCAAAAACTTGGCCTAATGTGGATCGAAGTGTGGCCGAGTTTGTGAAAATTTGAGGTTATCGAGAATGGAATTAAAAAAGGAATAAGTACGAGTGTTTCTTCTGAGAATACTGTACTGCACTTGAATGTATTGTTTGCTTGAGAATACAACAGAAAATAAACTGCCCAAATACCCTTAAACCATGGGTGGGCAGACTTTTCCAGGGTACGGGCTACTAATTTGTTCAAGGTGTTGAGGTCCACCCAATGTTAATGATGCCCACAAGAGAGGGAGGGGGAGGAGGAGGGGTCCATAGGTCAGAACTTTCCCTCATAGCCATTGATTTTTTTCCCGATTAGAATACTATGTATAAGGAACATAAAATGTAATTAAGTATTTGTCATTAGTATTTTTTATTAATTAATGTTAATTATTTATTCAGTAGTTTATTTGTTGCCCTTTTTTGTTTCCGACAATCGACTAAATCAAAAAAATAAAAGAAAAAAAAAATAGAAGGTTTGGCTACGTATTGGGGTATGATACATGAATGGTAGATCTTTGACCCCCTCTCCCTTGAAAAATTCACCACTGCCCAATGCCGTAGGTGTGTTGAGGTAAGGAAAAATTGTTATTATTATAACTTAGTAATAAATGCGGAATATGTTGTACTTGCCTACAGAACTAAAATAAGAGAACAACACTTTTAAAACCGCGTTTAAAGCAAAACGCAAAATACAAACATAGTAATAATAGCCACAAATATAATTATATCAAATGATGCATTTATTCTGAAACAATTCAAAATACATTAAAAAATAATACATTTTCATCTAAAGTTAATTTTCGTTGTTATTGTCAGTAGAAGACTCTTAGTCTGCATACTGTCAGCCACACACAATTTTGAATTTTCCGTAAATAATTACTACTAAAATCTTCAGGCGGTCACCCCGAAATGTTTTGGCGGTTCACCTGTCGATCGCGATCGAAGTAATGCCCACCCCGGCCTTAAACAAAGCAAAAGTACGTACTTTATGAACGCATAGAGCATTTACTACATGAAAATGAAAATTAATGAGCACACAGTATGCAATAGTTTACCTGATCACACCTCAGTTAAGTACTTTATGAAGGCATAAAGCTGTCCATAATGAAAATTAAGTAGGCGACTTTGCAAGAGCTGGCTACTTTTTGTAAAGAAATGCACCATGTCCTGTTGCCTCCCGAATTGCACTCTGCGTTTTGCTGCTTGTTTCATCACAAAAACGACGAAGGAACAATAAGTCCATTACCAACGCACCTTGTTGTTCAAAATATTGAAAGGCGGTTTCGACAGCCTTCAGTCCCTCACAATGTGATATTTTAAGAANTTTTAAGATGTCCTCAAAAAAAGTTAATGTCTTCATCATTTTCCGGAATTTTTTTTATTAAATGATGACACTGGGACTTTGAACGGGTCTGCAAGTAGGGTTTTCGACCTGCAAGGGCGTGACCGAGTTATCCGGCTGCTGGGTTATAGAGTGCCAGGTTTCCGCGACTCTACTGTATAATAATGTTACTTTTGTGATAACCACAATTCCGAATGATGGTTAATGACGATGGTTATACCTTTGTGTATTTGTATGAGATGTTATAATAAAAGATCATGAGCCTCACCAAGAAAAAATTATGAGTCTTCGTTACCTTTAGAAACATTCATTAAATGTATGTTACGCGTGACGTTCTTTGGTAGAGTCTAGATCCCGGGTGGGCATAACGTCGATCGCGATCGACCGGTGGACCGCCCAGACATCTTGGGGTGACCGACAGAAGATTTTAGCAGTTGGTAATTATATACGGAAATATTCAAGATTGGCTGAAGTATGCAGACTAAGTCTTCTACTGACTGTAACAACGAAAAGTAACTTAAGATAAAAATGCTTCATTTTTTATGTATTTTGAATTGTTTGATAATAAATGCATCATTTGATATTATTATATTTGTGGCTATTATTATTACATTTATATTTTGCGTTTTGCTTTAAACGCGGTTTAAAAGAGTTATTTTTTATTTTAGTTCTGTAATAAGTACATATTCCTTATTTATTATTAATTTATAATAAATATTGTAGACCTTTTCGTATTTCCCGACTACTACGATACTGAGCATTGGCGTACACAAGAATTTTTCAAGGGGAAAGGCGGGGTCGAGGGTCGAAAGTTAACCATTTTCGTATCACACCCCAAAACGCAGCCAAACATATTTTTGTAATTTTGTAGATTGTCGGGAACAAAAACAGTAAAAAATAAATTACTGAATAAATAATCAGCATTAAATAATAATAAAAAATATTAATAACAAATACTTAATTAAATTCTACGTACTATTACGTATTATACATGGGATTATAATCAATCGAAAAAAAAATCAAGGGCTATGGGGAAGGGTGTGGATTAGTGTGCGCCACTGACATTGGGTGGACAGTAACAGCTTGAAAAAATTAGAAGTAGCCCGCACCCTAGAAAAGTCTGCCCACTCCTGGTCTAGACTAACTCTCGTGACATATTTTAAATTAGTTCATCATACTTTTTGAAGAAATATACACTTTAAAATACATAATGTCACATTTCCCTTTAAAAATGTATGAGAATTAAAACTTTATATGAATAATTTATTTTCAGTTGAATATGTAGAAATGAGTTATTTTATCATTCAGTGTTAAAAACTGTTAATATTTAAATTATGTTAGAGATATATTATTATTAGCATTTCACTATGGGGGCATTAATACTACTAATTGATACATACTAAATATTTCTCGTAAGAAAATAAACTGCTTCACTCCCTTGTAATGAACATTTTATGTTGTTTCTTAAATATTTAGCTATAGGTTTAGAGAAAATAAAATAAGTAAACAATAATAAAAAAAATTAAAGTATATAAATTAGATTTTGTGTTTTTGTTTTGCACGAGTTTTTAATATTGTTGGACTATTGATGAAAAACTGCTAAGCCCATAATTGGATACTTAAAAAAAATTCTGTTCCTTCTTTGTAAATTATTTTATTCTTCATTAAACCATTAAATTAAGTTCGTTCTGTAAATCGAACAGCAAGAATTGCAAATTTTAATGTGGCAAACATCATGCTGCCATCTATTGAGAAAAAGTTAAACTACTACTGTGATGTAAATATTAACATATGTAATGTTCAGTTGATAAAACGAAAATGGAGTTCATTTTCTCTACAATTATTTGATTTTCAAAAAGCATTAAAATTAATCAAAATTTAAATAAATAAAAAACCACTTTTTTTAAATGTTCTAAATTTAAAGCAGTTTCTTAAAAAGGGTTTTCTTTTTATAGCGAAACATTAAAATTAAAAACAATATATATGTAGACATGGAAATTTTTTTACCTTTTGCGTGTCTCTGAAATTACATAAGATGTGAAATCACATTGTTTCATACGCGCATGTAATGAAATCAACGGAGGGGCTTTACACATGGGTGAAAAAGGAGCACGAATTTTATTTAAGACTTTACTTATTAAAAAGGATTTAAAAGTGTACTGCATTTTCATTTAAATTAATTGTTACATTAAAAAAACATGGGGAATTCATTTCTACATTTGCTGAAAATAAAAGTAGAATTAAAAAAATAAATTGAGTGTTTCAGTGATGGGTGTTTACCTAACTTAGTGAACACAAAATAAAAAAATTAACATTGAATTAGCATTTACGTATGATAGTTTATATCCTCATATCTCAAACATCGATTTAACTTTCATTTAAGTTGAAAGCTTTTATTCAAACTTGCATGAAAAAAAAGACCCACCCTTTTATTTGTTTGAATTACTTATTTTTTTCGTAGTATTTCTTGTTAACACCATTATTAATCGATTCAACAATCATTTCACGGCTTTGCAGATGTGTGTTCAGCAGATAAGATTACGCAAATACAAAATAAATTATCATCGAATATTTATATATTCTCATAATATATTGGGATGATACAGTATAAGTTCCTGTAGTTAAAGTGAATCTGTAAAAATGGAAAGAATAATTATTTATTTACGTCGCATTATGAAGCAACTCGTTGGTTATTAGTGACGAACTTCGAAATTTTGAACCATGGTCGAATGAAGAGGACAAAAACTGAGCTGGCTTTTCATCAAACTTCCACACCACATCAACAAGATGACAACATTGATCCTTCTTGACAGGGATTCCTAAAGTGGTCTGTGTCGACACCCAGGGGTCAATGACGATCTGCTAGGGGTCCACGTCAGCGAAAAAATAAGTTGGGGTCCATGAGGTATAAATGGGTGTCTACGATAGTGACTTTCATTAAAACAGGGGTTTTGAAAATGACTTTAATTTTAAAAGAAAATTTAATCAAATGGAAATCAGATTTTACCTATTAAAAACAGATTTATTTACTAAATTTAATGAGATTATTTTGCAATTATAAGAGGTGACAACATAAATTGTATTAAAAGAAGGACCATCATTTCAGCGTTTCTTGCCAGAATTAAACTAAAGGAGTATAATGTTGAACGAGAATTTTCCCAGTTTATCACATAGACAATATGGCAGGAAAATAACGTTTTAACCAACGTACTTTATTCAGATTTTGAAACTATGTTTGAGAATACTTTGACTATGAATGGTAACTACCACAGTAGGCAATGAATTCATATGGTCACATTGAAACAAAAATGTCATATTACAAGAGGAACTGATGGGAATAGGCAGTAACGGAGACCTGAAAGCAAAGTTTAGAAACGGATGTCAGCAATTTTGCCTTAAAAAAGACATACTGTTATTTATCACGAATTATGGAATATTGTGAGAAAGTTTTCAATCGCTTTTCCCAGTGAGAAGGAGTTTCAGAGCGATTGCCAATATACAAAATAAAAAAAAAAGAAAGAAAAAAAAAGACTGAACACTACCAATGGAGGAGATTTAGGGTTAAACCTAGGAAGATTGATGCCAAAAGTTGACAATTTGCCATTTGTTTAATTTCTTATTTGTTATCCCCCCGTTATAAACATTTCTTTGTTGATGATTTATTTTAAGAAACAGTTATTTAATATCAATTAAATTTTATTTTAATTAACATGTGTTTCTTGAGTTTTAAACACTACAGTATTCTACGGTTAGAAATTTAAATCTTTTAAATAAGTAGCTTTATATTAAGGCCCAGTGGTCGAGTGGTAGCGTATCGCGCTTCTACACCACAGGTCCGGGTTCTATTCCTGGGATGGGCCAGGTCGACTCAGCCTTTCATTCGCACTGGAGTGGGTCGATAAATGAGTACCAAGCTTGCTAGAGGACTTAAACACTAGGGGTCTCACTTCAGACTGGTTACCTGATTGGGACTTCTGCTCATGCACCTCAGTGGCAAATTGTCACTAATACTGCGATGGGCACAGTAGGCCCTGCCCTCATGGGCTGTTGAGCCACTGTGTGTGAGTTTGAGCTCTATATCAGTTGTCAAACAGACATTTAAGTTGATAAATTTGTAAAAATTCAATCGTAGTAAAACAGGGGTCTCTACCCAAAACCAAAAAAATAGAGCAAGGTGTCTACGAGACAAACATTTTCGGAACCTCTACTCCAGGGGTACTCAACCTTTTTTCCCGCCGAGGCACATGCACATGATAAATATTTCAAGTGGGCCACACACGCATGACAAGTATTTCACGGGGGCCGTAACATGAGGTTAATGGAAAAAACATCCTGTAAGACAAAACAACATTGGACAAAGCAAAATTAATTAAAATATTTAAACTAATTTTTGGCTTTTATTTTAATACTTTATTAACCTTTCTAAAAACACACAAAAAATATTTACTTTTATGCCTCTTTTACAGAGTTTAGGGATAGTTTTGATTTTCTTTCATCCATGTCCAAACCTTTCACTTACGTTTTACTATCAAACAAGTAATATAAATATATATATATAAATCTAAGTCAATTCCTACTTTGAATGGATGAATAGAAAGTATTTTATTAACGCGATTGAAAATTTGAATTATATATATTTATAAATAAATAAATATATAGAGAGAGTGAACTTTTTGTAGGAATTGAAAAAGAGCATGTGATTTGTCTGAATTTGTTGTAGCAATGCACACCCGGTTTGGTTAGTTTGGCTGAAAAACCGGTTTTCGACACCACCTTTTGTCATTGTTGTAACAGTTACATTGTTACAACAATGGAGAAGAATCTAAGTTGGAGTCAAAAACCGGTAATTAATTTAATTAATGAATTAATATTTGAAAAAACCATATTAACATCAAGTGTCATCCAGTACAAGTTTAAAAAAATTTACTTGAACTTGATTGGATGAATAGAAAGTATTTTATGAACGATTGAAAATTTGAACAAGATAAATATATATGTAAATATATAGAGAGTGTAAGCTAATAGTAGGAATTGAAAAAATAAAATTAATAGCAAAAACGATAGATTTAATTGCTTATTGATAGAATTTCCTGCTAAATTTTTAGTTCATTGTTCTCCAATAATTAAACTTTTTAGTGCAATGGGCCATTACTGGGCCAATCAGAAAAGGCCAGTGGGCCATATGTGACCTGCGGGCCACAGATTGAGTACCACTGCTCTACTCCATAAGTTCAAAACGCATTTTCTTTTCTATATGGTGTGTCTTTACTCGTATCAGAGCTCGAACGTACGACTCGACGCAAGCACTATAAAAAATTAAGCTCGCTTAATTAAATGGGTTATTATGCGCATACTAGCATAACTTATTAAAAAATACATTTGTTTTATAAAATGAAGATCTTTTTTCTTTTTTCAAAAATAAGTATTCTTAATTTTACTTTGAGTTTTGCGATACGTACATGAAAAATGTATTTGTTAAACGTATAACATTTCATTGCATTTATTTATGTGTTTGTGAGTAATGCATAGTTGCGTCGTTTATATCAGGGATGGGCAAATAACTACCCGCGGGCCACATACGGCCCTCAAAGAGTTATTTTGCAGCCCGCCAAGACTGTCAGAAAATCCACTTTGAATCGAGATTTCTTTTGAGAGTGTGATCAGAGATTCGTCTTGTAGTTTTTATTATTAGAAAAAAAATACCTGAAGGTGTTTATGCTAAGAAATCATCTGCAGAGTTCGGAGGACGAGGTCACAAGATCTCAGGATCTTAAAAAAAATTGAGCCTTAATTCGATGAGCTGTTTTATCCTTTTACTGTTGATATTGATACAGTATCCTAGGAGCTACAGCTTGAACTTACTAACTTGCAATCAGATCACAGTGTAAAGGAAATTGTGTGAATGTTATGACATTAATTGATTTTTAAAAATCTTTGTTTGCTGAAAACTTTCCATGTAGGAAGAAATTTGCCCGGAAAATTGTTCTTTGTATTTTAGTCGACATCTGTTCGTGAGTAAAGTTTTTCTTGCATGAAGATCAACAAGAGTAAATATAGATGCAAGTTGGCTGACATGAACTTGTGTGATAAAATACATTTGTATCATTAAACTGATTCTAAAATGATATATGCTTGGATCTGTAGATATTTTGAAATTAGTACAGCAAATAAATTGAATAAAACTGCAGCTATCTTATTTAACTTCTATATATTTTTTTATAATAAATACAATACAGTGGGTGATCGGTTAACGAACATAATCCGTTCCAAGACTATGTTCGGTATCCGAATTTTTCGTTAACCGATCATCGATTCACCATAGAATTCTATGTGAAATCGATTAATTCGTTCTGGAGACCCTAAAAAAATGAAATCAAAACCGAAACAGATGGTCTAATGTGTATGAACATTCTATTGGAATTTTTTTTTCACTAGAACTTTGAAGTTTAATAGGTAAGCAACATAATTCAGGAAAGACGAAAAACGATTTTTCGTCCGTTTCTCATATTTCACGTATTTTTACGGCGGTAGCGCGTCATCGGCACCTTTATATTTTATAGTCTGCAGTTTGAAAAAATTAAGAATTTGCTTAATTTATTTGAAAAGTCAGCAAATCCACTCGCCCATAACTTATCGGCTGTCAGAAAATATTGATATTCATATTGAAATTCAAGTATTCAAGTGTGTATTGATTTTAGTCATAATAATAATTATTGAATGACCTTTAAATTCATTGTTAATTCAAGTTTCATTTAGTAATTATCAATACTAAGCATGCTTTAAACATTTCTCCTTTCAGTGATCTTATTTTGTATGCAAAATGATAACAAATGTTTAATATTAATTTTTTTTCAGAGCCGAGAAGTGTTCGTTAGAATTCGTTTTGTTCGTTATCCGAACACCAAAATCTTTCGTGAAAGTGTTCGTTAACCGATTTGTTCGTTAACCGATCACCCACTGTAATTTTATTAAGGTCAGGCCAACCAGTATCCTCTGCTCCTACAATGTGCCCATCTCTAGTTTATGCTATATATATAAAAAAAAAAGTGAAAATTAATTCAGAGCAAAATCTTCTATGTAACGTTGAATATAAAGAGAGAGCGAGAGAGAGAATCAGGCAGATTTTTATTTTATTTTAATGATATGGCCCTTTTGAATTGGATGCAGGATCATTAAATTTACTAATACCAAAGTGAAGCAGTTTTTATTTTTTATTATACGTAGCTCGAGTAATGTTGATTAAATGAATATAATTATATTGTATCTTCTCAATTTCTTATTTAGATACGTCAGTTGCTAATAGGCATGGGATTCGCAATCGTGGATAATGTGTTATGTTAGAAACCATATTCCAATTAATATTCTGTTTAAGTTTTATCCACTTTGAACATTTTTTATAATTATTCACTAAACAAGGAATTTTTAACCTTACTTCTGTGTATTTGCAAAAAGGAAAAAAAAATTTTTTTTATCATAATTGTGTTTCTAATAGAAAAAAATTACTCTAGTATATTTTACATCTGTTGCTAGCAACATTATGCCAATTTTTTGCTCGATTCAAAATAAATAACATTAATTCATATTAAATAACCCCAATTTTATCTGAAATTTCCTCTCTATACAAGAAATACCTCTGGATATTACTATATTCTAAGATATTAACAAATATTTATGTTTATCTTATTTGTATTGTGCAATGTGTTAATAAAGAAGTATATTTTTATATCACATTTATGTTATGGTATATACAAGATATGTTTAAAGAGAAAAAAAAATGTCCCGTTGAGAAAATTCACTGAGCTTCATCCTGCCTATTAAAAGGGTTCACAGAATTAAAAAAAAAACCCTTTAAGAATGTCTCTAACTTTCAACTTCTTCTATATTAAACATGCAACACAATGCGTTTAGATAATGTAAAACTTTTGTTTAGATTTTTTTTCTCTTAAAAATGTATATACTTGTTTTGGTGTTCATTTTACGCATTCTTACCTTGTTTATTGGTAGGCTTTTTGCCAATCTCAATTTAGTTATCAAATAAAACGCGCAAAATATTAAAAATCACAAATGTTTTAGATACTCTATTTATAAAAAAAGTCATCTTTTTTTTTTGCAGCATCTTTTAGTAGAACTATATGCCATAGTTTCGGTAATATTGTTCTTCGTTAAGAAATGTGTGTCATTAATATCTATAGTTTTATTGAATCGTTTGGTAATGTAATGTATAATTAATATTTTATATCATTTAATCTTATGTAGTCATTGTATTTGTAACTATTATCTATGAAAAAAAAGGAAAAAGAAAATTCATTCCAAAAAGAATGACAAAAATATTTTGGATTGTTAATTATAATGTTAGATTATGGGCAGTTTTAGTCTTTTGCTTTCGAAATCCTTTAATGTTGTGGTTTCACTTACTGCTAACTGTAACTAATTTAGTGTCACACATCAAATCAAAGTCACATCAATATCACATTATAGTTAAGTAAATCTCACTCGTACTGAAATTTTAATAGTATGTTGCCCCTTTGTGTGTAATAAAATTAAGAATTTCGTTTTCGTGTTGTTTTCGTAGAACATTTCGTAATTTTTACAGTCTATGTATTACAAATAACCTCGTACGAACAAAACTTAACTATGATGCGATATGTAACAATATGGAGCAATCAACTTTAAAATCGGCTTATTTCGGTTTATTTACTCTTTAAATATTGGGATTTATATGAAATATTAATTCTGAATATCTTCACTTTTTTTTATTTAGAATTCCACTTTCCGCAAAGCATGGTAATGTGAATACATAAAATCTAATTTTTAATTTCTTTGCATTACATGATGTATTATTATCAATGCAAAAAACAAATTAAAATAGATTAAGTAATGCTTACGTTTAATGATGTAAAGAATTTTTTTATACGAGTCATAAAACTTAATATACATTTTTAGTAGATTTTCAATTCATTTGTTTTTATTCAAAATATATAAATGACATTTTTTAAAATTTGCATTTGTATTTTAACTAGAATATCAAAAGTGATATATATTTTTCGTTGCTTGCCTCATATAAACTGAGTATAAAATTCTATGGGTAAGTTAACTAAATTTTATCTTAAAAAAAATTCTCGAATTAGAATATTCGTGATAACTTCCTCATTGTTTTATGCTTGTGGACAATATAATTTGTTTATTTATGATTTAAACAGAAACTTCCAGATAATTAATTATAAAATGTACTTTTAACAAGACTAATGGAAAGTATTTTAAGAGAAATAAATAAACAATTTAATACTTTAAAAATTACATGGACACCTGCCGGATTTATTAAAAAAAGATTTCATATATCTATACTTAACTATGGTAACTTTCACTTGAAAATTTAACATCTTTATATTTCATTCAGCATTTTTAAATTGCTGATTGTTTCTTCTTAATTTTTTATAGATAAAAATAAATAAATAACGTTAAGAAAGTGGTAAATATTACATGAAGATGTGTAAATTACTGTTTCATTTGAACTATTCAGCATTCATTAGTCCTATGTAACAGAGGTACAATGTAACAAGTTGCGTTGTGAAGTAAAAATTATTTCAAACTTCTATTATTAAAAAATCATAGGTCAGTATATCTGCTGAAACGATTATAATTTTTTTTCATTCAGATAATTTTTTGAAATTTAATTTTTATTTTGTCGAAAACTAATTGCGTTTATGTTGAACACAATAATGAAAATATGTATACGAATTGAATTACACTATTAACCTATTAATTTCATAAAAATTCTTATAATGATATGGATTAAAATTTTTCAAGAGCTTTGTTTAATAAGCGATTATGTACTAGGATAGCTTGACTATGCTATTTCCACGAACATTTAATGATAATTTTTTGTTTTCTCTATCACATTTCTTTAGTAACTTCTTTCTTTAAGCTAATTTCAGATTAAAAACAATGGAAAAGTATTGTATTTTTTTAAAACTTTTTGTGTACGAATCCAAAATTTTACTTATGATTATGTATAAAATAAACATAAATAATTAATTAAATCTAAATTATTTAATTGTTTTGTTTGAATTTTAAAGTAAATTATACGTTAAAATAAGAAGTTGATGAATATGGAAATTAATTATATGTTCTTATAGAAAAAAACAGGGCTGCGGTAGCCCAGTGGTCAAGATATCGGATCATGGCAGGCATGTCATGAGTTCGAGCCCAGTACCATTAAAGACCCGCCGTGTAGTGAAGCGATGCACGTGAAATCTGTGGAGAGCTCAAACGTCCTCCCGTTGGTGTGGTGTGGTAGTTAGGAGAGGTGGTGCCAGCTCAGGTGTCGTCCTCGTCACTTGACCATGGTTCAAAATTACGAGGTCGGTCGCCAAAAGCCCTCATGTAGCTGAACAGTGCGACGTTAATATTCACTCATTCACTTATAGAAAAAACGGTTCTTTCGTATTATGGCGACCGTATTGGCGACATTATATGAAACGAAGAACAGGTTTTCAATTCAGCGCGTACGACACATGGGAAATCAGGGTTACCAATTTGGCGAATCATCTTGAACGTTAGCATTGTTACTATATTACGTAAGTACTGAAAGTGCTTTTATATGTTAATACAATGGCGATCTTTGACGAATTATGGAAGAAAAGATATAGCCATATCAGGCTATTATTAATTCAAAACAAAATAGGTTGCCATAATTTGCAATATTAAACATAATTTACAATATTAAATATGAATTGCTGGCTCGGAGCTAATTCACAAGTACCGAAGCTGGTTTCTGAAGTTGAAAAGCGCACAATATAAATAGAAGTAACAGTATTTTTGACATTCACAGAAAAATTCGCCAATAAGATAAGATTGGGACTAATTGCCTTAGATTAATTCATACACGTATACTGTGTATCAATAGAAAACAACAAAAGAAGACGAGTCGTTGAATAGTGTACAAACTTTTTATTCTATGCATGTGCCTTTACAAATGTATGAAAAACATAACCTTGTCAAAAAAGCCACATTTTCTTCTAAGCGCCGGAGAATTTCTCGACGCATATTTCTCATTCGAAGTCGATTTCAGAAAACAAGAAAGAAAGGAATTTCAGGTATTTCCAAACATGGATATAATAGAGTCACACTTATGTAATTTTCCAAAGAGTATATTTTTTAAGTATAAATCTGATTAAATAAAAATAGTTCATTGTTGATTGTAGAGATTGCTGGTGTTTATTCCACTTGTAATTTCTTTTTTTATTTCTACTTAATAATTGTCTATAAGCATAATAATAGAATAAATATTAAGCGTAAAGGTTTGTTTAAAATAAAGAAATGGAAAAAGCCCATTAGATACTAGTTATAATTAAAATATCTATTTTCCGTAGTACATTAATTTGAAATGAGAATTATTTTAGAGGTGATTTATAAGCAAATATGGAACATTTAAAATCTTTAAAAGTTGAATTTTGAGAAAATGTTTCAGTTGATTAATTTATGACATGATACCGCAACATTTTCTCTAGTAGCATTAAAAAAAATTATTTCGATCCTCTCATTTAAGAAGTGACGAAAATATAAAACTGTAAAAAATATATTATTATTATTACTCAACTAATCAGTATTACGGTTAAAAGATTCAAATTTTTTAATGAAAACAAGTATAACCGACAATTAAATATACTTTCTTTCAATTAAGATGCATTTTGGCTGGTTTGCCTTCACAGATACATTAAGTCCTCAAGTGTGGGAGCCATTTCATTGGTGGCACCTTCTAGTGGCGGCTCCTGCTACCAAATTTTGACGTTTGAATTCATATAATTCAAGTTGTTATCAGATATTAAAAACTGCCGAGAATACTAAAGTCAAATTGATACGCAAAGGAACTTTAACATGCCACATAATCATGTGACATGCGTGGCTACGATTTTCGCATTCAGAAAATCTATCGACAGCCAGGATCGAACCTGCAACCTTAGGCTTACAAGGTAGGCACTCTACCTCTAAGCCACCGAGCTAACACAATTATATTTTATCACCATTTCAAATAGGAAATTTTGAAAAGAACAGTTTTTTTCCATTTAGTCAACAATTCTAAATTAAATTAACATATTAATGCTAAATTACTTATTACGAAGTACTTATTAACTCTAAATTAAACTAACAATAGTTTTGCAAGCATATTCCTTTTTGACTCTTAAAACTTAAAATCAAAATATTCGAAATGGTAATAAATGTATTCAAATTTTAGTAAATGAATACATTTTCAAGCATCTTTTTACAATCAACAATGAATTTCGCTCAAAAAAAAAATTTTTTTTTGTTTTTTTTTTGAGTATAATCAGAAATTTACACATTGAACAAGACAATAAGTGAGATATGTAACACATTTAAACGTCTGTTTCGATTAAAGAATTTCATTTTCGTATCAACAATACTCTTGACAGATTCAGCACATCTCACTCCATTCTTTCGGTCCTTATTCTTCTTTTATTTTCATTCACTTAATGCTCGTGATGAAATAAATAAATAAATGAACTAAAAACAACACAGAAAAAAAACACTAACGAGTTTTTTATGAAAAAACGAAAGGAGAAATATTCTATCGAATGCATTTTTGTTCTTTTTAAGTCCGTACACTGTTTGAGGTCCTGCCTCGAAGAATGCGAAATGTTTGGAATGTTTGAAAGGAAAGACCCTTTGATATGATGAGTGAGCCGATCCCACCAATAAGAAATGGATATTTGGTGATCGTTTTCCAGGAGATAACGGCGTCCTCTCTTCAAAAATATAACGAGATGAACACCTGAAAAACAATAAAGTAGAGAATGAAATATCAATGACCATTTTTCCGGAACCAAAGATTTAAAATTAAAAGTTACAGTTCACAAATAAGGTTTTTACATCATTTAATTGATAATTTAATCAGGAAATAAAAATGAAACGGTTTGAATTAACCCTTAAGGTATCCGACTACGTTCGGAACCGTGATTTTAAAAAAGCGCATAAATGGATAATTTTCATGATATTTAGTGTCACTTAGAATAGAATACACGTATAAAATTGTTTTAAGGACATTATGACAAAAAAATTATTTGATACAATATTTTGGCAAAAAATTAACTTAGAATAACATTTTTTCAAAATGTTCTCCTTTTATAAAAAATGCTTCTATTATAATATTTTGTGTGTGTGTGTGTGCTTAGATAAAGTAGACTTCCCCAGAGAGTCTCAACTAGGATTTTTGAAAAACTTACATTATTTTCAGAGTTATCCCAAATTGAAATAATTATCGGCGTTTTTTTCTTAAAATTTCTCCCCTCTGTTGTTGTAAAATATGGATAAATCCGCTTCTAAGTTATATATTTAAAAAATTCTAGTTGAGCCTCTGTAGAGAGGTCTGAGCTATATACAGGCAAAATATTATTATAATAGAAGCATTTTTCATAAAAGGAGAATGTTTTGGAAATGGGTCATTCTATGTTAATTTTTTGTCAAAATATTTTACTTAAATAATTTTTTATTGTAATAATATTCTTAAAACAATTTTATATACGTTTTCTAATCTAAGTGACTCTAAATATCATAAATATTATCCATTTATACGCTTTTGCAAAATCACGGTTCCGAATGTAGTCGGATACCTTAACTTCGCACTGTTGCATTTCTGCAACATATGATTTATTTTAATTTAACAGACTCAATATTTTTTTAACTACTTACAAATCACTTATCTGAGAAAAAAAAGATTACTGCAACGGAATACATGGTAATTTTGTCACTAGATGGAAGTACATTTTTTCCAGAAATCATAACAATTATAAAAATTTCTGATGCCACAAGAACTGTGTTTTTGCTATAAAAAGAATCCATTATATTTTATGCTTCCTCTTGTTTATTGACGAAATAAATTACCAGGTAAGAAATGTAAACATTTTATGATGAATAATAAATCCTCATATAAAAAAATTGTAATTTACAGCACTACTGCGCAATGTTCCACTTCTGCAACAAATAGAAAAAGGACTGAAATTCAATTTAAAACAGCTTCATTTTTTTATATATATATTTTCCTTTTATTATTACTTGAGAACTAGCTGATATAATTTTTTCATAGAAATTTAAAAAATTGGGAAGTTAAGGGTTAATTTCATTCTAGAGCTTAGTTTTCAAATTTGAACATTATAAAGGGGTGCTAGAAAGTCAGTCTTGGCATACACGATGTGACACA
>BMAV01007956.1:83560-119374 GCA_019973955.1 Trichonephila inaurata madagascariensis
CCTCTTTTTTTATGAAGAAACTTGGAATGTACGTGTGCAATGCTTTACATGTTGCAATCATTTATTCGAAGTATTATCCCAGGCTTTTGAAAAAATAGTATAATTCTAGAACTACAACTTTTAAAGTGCACAAGATAATGTCTCTCTCTCATTTCTTTTAAATAAACGGCATTTAGATACACATAGAAGTCTAATTTTTATTATATTTATTATTTTTTCTTTCATTTTTAAAGGTATCCTTTTTATACGAGGCATATAACGCGCATTCGCAAAATTCGATTTTATGTTTTGTGTTAAAAGTGCGAGTTATACGCCAGATTTTACGGTATATACCAATATCGTAATACAATTTATGTAAACAGATTAAAAGTACGGATTGAAGTTTAGCATCTAAGGGCAAAAGTAAATTTAAAATTGATATAAGGAGAGAGAGAGAGAATTCCTTTTATATCAAGAATGTTGAATATAAGATTTAAGTTAACAAAATTTGCACGAAAAGGAAAAGAAATCAGAATTTGAACACACGATGTTTAAAATTAATCTTCAAAATAGTACAAATAAAATTAAGAAAAGGACTAAAAACATTAAAAAGTCTCAGTCTTAATAAAAATTAAAATATGTTAACAAAATTTGACACATGTACTATATTTGAGTGTCATTAAATAAGAACTAGAAATTCATTCCATAAAAATATTCTAAATTTATTTTAAAAGAAAATAATAAAACGAATGTGTCAGAAATTTATATTTTATGAATCATAAAATTTATATCGTACGAATGTTGTTACATAAACTAAAAAACATTCATATAATGTGAATATGTAATTATATATAAAAACCTTACAAATACTTTTTATTTTAATGCAAGGGCTGAAACTCAAGTAGCAATTTGCAATGAGAATAAATATGAGTTTAATTGTAAAAAAAAAAAAAAAAAAAAAAAACTCTACAAAATTCATATTGAAAAGAGAATTAAATTAAACAAAAATAATAGAAATAATTACACAATCATATCGATGTTTGAAACATTTAGATACATAATATCAGAGGAAAAGAAACAAAAGCTGTTTTTCAGAAATTAAATCTAAAAGAATTAATAGCAAGGTAAATGATTTTGTATGAACTCTGTTAACCACGATATACCTAACTTTTGAAATATTATAATAAGAATCTTACGTTCTGGCAGGTCATAGATTTTGGGCGGGAGTTCATCGAAATAAATGTGATGCAAGGCGTCATTGGCTGATATCCTCAGTCTGGGTTGCAACTGTAAAAAAAAATGTATAAAAATTTAACAGCTATGATTAGATTTGACAATCATAGAAAATTTGCCTCACAGATATCCTGTTTTATCATCGACAAGTGGATTCAATAAAATCCATGCGATGATTCGAACTTTCACCATTCTTGCATGTTCTTAAAATATATCTCAAATCTTCGAACGATTATTTAAAATTTTTTGTTAATACAGTAGACTCTAGATTATATATAGCGAATAATAAAAATCCTGGTTAAATTATTATATATATATATGAAATTGGATAGGATAGGATAGGATTTTTAAAAGGCAAGCATTTATTTAGGGTTGTTTTTGTGGAAAGTTAAATAGAAATAATGATAAGAATTTGTTTCGATAAAACGAATATTAATATTATATCCTGACATCACTATACTTTAAAAAGTAACACATAATACTTACAATCCATTTTTTTATACATAAATTGTTTCGTAACTCGTTTTTTATACTGTAATGCTATCTAAGTTTTAAACTTCATATGTTTAAGGAAGGAAGTGCTCTTATTTCAGGAATGTTACAAAATTTTAAGAACACTTTACTCATGTATAACAATGCCGCTCTCTGATTAGTATGGAAACAAGAAAAATTTTCTGTCTGTAAATTGTTCTAAATTTAGGTCTGACTCCTGCAAAATCAAGTCAAGAAAAACTGAATTTAATACAGATTGAACTAAGATAGTAAGCTCGATTACTTCGTTTTTGAAACAGTTTTTCACCGGATGATTCAATGTAGATTTTTCAGGGTTACGTCTTCCATAAACTTATTGCTTTACTGGTGTTCTGAGGATAAGTGAAAGCAAGTGTGCCTTAATTTTTGCCTCCAGTACAAGGTTTTTTTCATTAAGGGCTACATCATTTTCGCGGAGTACTAATAACGCAATATACGATTTCAATATTTCATGTTCGACTATATTATCATCTTCATTTAATCAATCACGCACTGCTTCCTCGGAACATATTATATATATAACGCACATCTACGCCTTCTACAGAATATACGACTACGCC
This sequence comes from Trichonephila inaurata madagascariensis, assembly GCA_019973955.1. Classification (NCBI taxonomy): domain Eukaryota; kingdom Metazoa; phylum Arthropoda; class Arachnida; order Araneae; family Nephilidae; genus Trichonephila; species Trichonephila inaurata. Next base: position 85,864 of record BMAV01007956.1, read on the forward strand.
TTATTTCGCAGACACTGTATTCAAAATCAAGAAATTTTTTTATTACTAACCGGTAATATTTTCCGTCACGATCAAGGGCGTAGCTATCGCTTTATCAACCGTATCAATGATACAGGGCCCACAAGCTAAAGGGGTGCCAACATGCGTAAGCAAAGCAGTCCTCAGGTCCTCCAAGGAATTTTGATACAAGCTACACTCAGGACTAGCTACGCCAGGGGTCACAATTTTTCTAAAAGTTGACGATCTTATTGATTTTAAACCCTTTTGTGGGCCTTGGGAAGATTATTTCCCATCTACATGATCTTGCAAAATACACCTGTGGGAAGCGCGAACTCATTATATAATATATATTTTGGCCTTGCTATTATAATGATGGAAAGATTAATTCCCAATCTTTTATTTTCTTATTGATTTTGTCGCCGTAAATAGTTTCAGACTGTGGCAATGGAACAAAAGAAACAGAAGTTTAGACCAGCTAACATTCCGTATATCATTAGTTCGTCAGCTAATAGACGGATATTCCTCAAGAAAAAGGAAAGGATGTCCTGCTAGCTTCCAAGAAAAGAAGTGTGTCGTTCGGATGATGTGCGCTTAGCAAGTGAGGGAAATAATATGTCAAAGATGGTTTTCAATTATAGCCGATGTAAGAAATTTAGCAGAAAGGGACAAAAGAAATGAGAACTCTCTACATGTGGGCAGAATGTGATGTCCCCTTGTGCATTGCAACATGCTTCTCATCTTTTCATGGCAAATAATACTTATTAAGTTTAATTTTCTTTATGACGGTGAATAGTTTCTTGGGAAGTATTCTTCCATCTCTAAAATTTAAATGTAAACATAAAATTCGGCAAAACAAAATATATTTCCTTCAATGTTATCGTTTAATTGTGAATAAAACATGAAAAACAGCGAGAAATTCAAAAGAGAAAATAAATGGCCTGCGAAAGGATTAAGCAAAAGAACTAGCGTAAAGAATTTTCAACACTGCTAGATTCTTCCACAACACAAGCATATCATGTCGCGTCAGCTCCTGTCACGCATTTTATTTTCATGGTAGGAATCTGCATCAATGATATTTTGTGAGCTTTGAACAAACTCCAAAATGTTTTTTTCATAATTCTGACTGTACACACATAATCATCATCCATTGCAATGAATTCTTCCAATGATACAGTAAGACAGTCCAATAATAAAGAAACTTTCAAAATATTTCATTAAGTGGTTGAAGTTTTCCTTATTTTGTTCATTCCCAGAAGGGAAATTTTTTCGTGTTAAGAGAAAAAATTCATAGTAGCTAGTCGAGACCGTTGTATTATTTCATATTAACCTATACTTCGCCTTAAACGTTTTCAAGTTAAGCGCATTTCACTGTATATGAAAACCAAACACATTATAAATGAAGTACATTTTGTTTTTAATATTCAAGGGAAAATGTAATCAGCACTAAAAATTAAGGTAAAAATAAATGTACTTGATCACTTAAGAGAAAAAAAAAGCCCTTATGGTACAATTAAGTTACAAGCATTTTAAAATAAAAAGAAAAACAGCAGCACTTTAATCTTATTTTAATCATCCATTATATTTTACAAAAACGAATCATATTGAACTTACCTGTAGAAAACTGTTAGCTAAGATCTCTCCTTGAGTGATTTCTGTTATCCTCGGAAAGGCTGCTGACAAAGGTTGTGGGGAATAGTGGCCGAATTTTTCTGAGAATGATACAAGGTATTAGAGAGAGAGATATAGTGACTTTTTCATTATAAAAGTTGAATTTTAATCATGGAACAAAAGGTAAAGAAAGAATAAGAGAGTTCTTACGAGGTTTGTAGTTGGGAAGTTGTGAGACACCGTCCCAAGTGTCATCTGTTGGCGTTCCTATCACCTATAGAGTAAAAAATTTTAGATCACGAATTCGGTTTCAAATTACATAAATTTAACAGAGATATTTTCCTCAAAATATAGCTAAAAATCAACTTAATGTTAAACGTATTATATTGTTCATCTGTTAGAGTATTTTAATAGGTTAACAAATCTTTATAGTAGAAAAAAAATTGGAATTATATTTCTGTAAAGAATGCTTATTCTAAAATACTTTTGTATTCCCAGGGAATATTTTTACACAATCAAGAAAGTGTTCTTTTTATTGAAAGCTATAATAATTATTCGAAAGATAAAAAAAGGTGTTAGATTGATTTCAGAATTTTTAAAAAAAAAAAAAGAATTTGAAAATGAAGAACATTAAAAATTCAGTAACAATAAAAAAAAAAAGCTTAAACTTTTGTAAGCATAATTTCTATTAAGTTATCATTAAATGTGTATTCTGTAAATTTGCAGCTTCTAAGAAACGTAGTTCTTTTTAATAGTAATTGGCTGTTATTTCAGAATAATAGCATAATAAAAAGAAAATTGTGATGTATTTAGAATTGCTAAAATGATTTTTTTAGACGGATCAATTTTATATTTTCTAATAAATCGTTTGGTAGCTATAATTATTGAATTATAAAATTTAGATTTGTTCGAGTACACATTAATCGTTTGCGGTAATGTTTAACTGGTAACTGTTTACGTAACGGAATAAAAGTATAACTTGTAAAACAGAATAATTAGATAGTTTGAATTCCATTTTAGTATTTGGGGTATGATCTGCATCTTGTTGAAGCAATTTTTGCATAATAAAGGAGAAGCTGAATAAGGTTGGTGTTTGTACTTTATTTGATCTAAAAGAGTCTCATAGAGTAAATAATATTAAAAACATCAAATTTCGTATTTTTTTTAAAAAATAAATATTGATAATGATATGAAATTGTACTAATGAGACAGAGAAAGAGAATTTGATAAACTGCGGAATATATACATGTTTTTGTACTTGCAAAAATATATTTCGATAATTTAAAATCTAGATCTCGCTTAGTTAATTTAATAAAATCTAAATTATTTTAAAAAATAAACCAAGTGAAAAAATCTTTAATTCATTTTATCGTATAGATTAGAAATTCTTTAGAATACACATTTAAAAAAATGTCTAGAAATGTATGTGTGAGAATCAGAATTTGCCATTTAAACAAAGAAATCATAAAGAAAACTATTCATTTTGGAAATAAATATTTACAAAAATATGAGATTTTTTTTTAAATATAAGTTCAAGAATTAAGATGTATGAATATATACACATTATGGAAAAAATACTGTAATGTTCCAATCTTTGTAAAAACTCAAACTACACAGATTCTTTTATTCCAAACCAAATGTCTTTTCCAGTGTAATTTAAAGAAATACATTGATGTTTTTCAACATTAAAAAGATCACAGTTTTTTTTATTAAATTCGAAATTTTGAATAAGAGTGCGAATATATACGAGTATATATTAAATGTATACATGTCCGATTAATACCAATACATATTATACAAATAATTATCATTATTTATAAGTATTTATGAAATTTGTAACTGTGTAAAATAGAAATACATCCAACTCTTTTTTTTACACGGCAGGTACGTTTCTTAGAAAACCGTGCAAAAAAACCGTGTGAAAAATACATGCAATACATGGAAAATTTGGGGATGTGCTCCACAATTTTAAAAAATCATCTAAGATGAAAAATCTCTAAATATTTTTTCCAGAAACCGTTCAAAAAAGTAATACTACATAGTGCATATTTATAAAACAAAAACTATTTATTTATGTTTAAAAAATTAATATTAGTGTACAGTGAAAATTCAGTCAATAAGTACATACATTATATAAAAATTCAAATTGAAATTAGGAATAAAACTATTAACAACTATTCATCACTACCTACTTGATGATAAGCGTACACATTTATTTTGATGTGGATAAAAAGTGCTATTATCAGTAAATGTGCACTGCTGTCGATTTTGATTCAAATGAAGAATTTCGTTCATTATTTACGGCCTCTGTCTTTTTTTTTTTTTTTTTGTTGTTGTTACAAAGTCTTATTAGAAGCTGTCTTTTTGGTTGCTCAAGGATTATATAATTCTTGATACGTAAGATTACGTAGACATTTTAATGCTTGCTTTATGTCAGGATCATGAGCAATAAAATGATGTTCCATATTTGTAGAAAACTTCAAGCCCTCGCGAATTAAATCAGCTGTAAATAGCTGAACTTCACCTTCGACTTCACCAATATCCACTTCTTTATTATCATAAATTGTCATAAACTCGTTGAAATCGTCCTCATCTAAAGACCACGGGTTCCCCAAATTTTTTTAATTCGTGTAAAAAAAATCGTTTAATTCGTGTACCGAGTTATTTCAAAATCGTGTGAAAAAAGAGTTGGGTGTTTGAATATTAAATATAGGCTAATTGCATAATAGAGAAAGTAAGAGATAATATCTTACTCTAAATATTTTGTCTAATTGGTCCATCGTGTCTTTCATTCCTTGGAATGCAGCTTTTCCAGTTATCATTTCCACGAAAATACACCCAACGCCCCTAAAACAAATAATACGATATTTCAGGAAATATTCCTAATAAAAATTAGATTGAAAATATAAACATCAAAATTCGTTTGCTTATCTAAAATTATTTTTATATTTTTATTTGCATAAAATTATTTTATGGATGAGTATAAAACTTAATTGAATATTTACAATACTTTTGTTGAAATAATACAATGGGAAGAAAATTTTATTATTATGGCATTTATTTAAGAACAAAAATGGAGCTCGTAACTCCTGTGTAAATATTTGTTTTAACAAGGTCGAAATAAATTTTTGTAATTTTTCTCGCCATTAACATATCTTTCAAATGATGTTTGTTATTTAAATTAAGGTTCATTACACGAATACTGTTTTATGAAATATAGGTAAATATTTCCGTAAATATTTCTGAGAATATTATCTGTATTTTAGAAAAATAGATCTCTTTCAAAACAAGATAAAATTAAAATTGAGTAAAAACATATTCTATCAGGAATTTTTCAAGAGATTCATTATTCAATAATAGGACCCTGAACTACAAATTTCAATAAAAGAATTTACTTTAGGTATCGAGTTTTGATACAAGCATGTACAATTACTGTAAAATTAGTTAAATATTCATATTCATAATTGGAATGAATAAAATTTTTATGCAACTCACAAGCAGAGATATTTCAGAAAAGATTAAATTATTAGTTCAATAATTAATAACGGAATGGAACTTACAAATTGCGCTTTTTACAAAGATTTTGAGAAAGAAAACATTAAGACAAATATTTTTTAAGTATTATATTTTTATATGAGTTTACACTCTAAATCAGGGGACCAAATGATCTTGCGGGCCACTTCGAAAAAACATTATAATCCCGCGGGCTGCATATAAAATACATATATCTTTATATTTGATTTGGATCCATTATAAACATTTATTGGAGTGAAAGTTTAAAACGAAACGAATTATTATTACTATTTTCATTATTTTTCATGTATACAAACATAGATAATTTAATAATAATAATGCAATGATCAAATATGTCTAGCTCTAGCAATAAGCAATACGATAGTTATTGGAATCGAGCGTGATCCGGCGGGGTTAGAAGAGAGAGATAGTATGCAATACAGTTCACTTCTAAGTATGTATAAAAACAGAAGCAACGTAATAAAATAGAATCAGTTATGAAATATATTTGTTACAAAACACTGTACTAAAAACAAAAATATTGCACAAAATAATCGTATTTTGTAAAGTTGTAAAGAATCTCGCAGGCCACAAAATTATTTAAGGCGGGCCGCGGTTTGGCCACTCCTGCACTATAAATCATACTTAATTATAATCATACTTAATTTGTTCTGTGAGTAGAACTGAATTGTTTTCATGCAAATGAAGTTCAAGAATAGGTTTAAATATTTTTAATGTGTAAGTATATTCCTTTTTTTTGTGGAGTTTTTGGGGTAAAGGGGAGCTAAATGTTTGTACTATTTTGATAAACAACAATGAAAAAGAGAATGGATGCTCACCACATATCGAGGGATGTTGAGTAATTCGTTGAGCCTAACAAAACATCTGGAGGTCGATACCATAGCGTTACAACTTCATGGGAGTACGTTCGACTAGGTACAGATTTCGCTCGAGCCAAACCTACAAAAATAATTGAAATATTGCAGAATATTGATTAAAAAACATAGTATATGGTTTATACTATTAATAATAATTAAGGAGTTCAAATAACAACAACAAAATCCTCAATAAACTAAAAATTTCGGGGAGATTTAACGATTTGGAATACGGTAATGTGAAATAACCAAGGTTAAGTACTGAAGACTTTTTTTGTACATCCTTTCACCCTTTAACGTTAAAACACTCACGCACGCACGCACAGGAGAAGCGAATTAAACCCTTATTTTCTTTTCGAGGTTTTAAGTTTCCGAAGCAAATTTTGTTTTCAAAATGTTTTCAGCCATCTAGTAATAAATACTTCGTTTGCTTCAGTAAAAATTATAAATATTTTGTATAAGTATTCTTTTGCAAATGTTAATTTAGTAAAGTTAACTATTTAATATTTTGCTAGTAATTAACTAATAAAACACTATTTCCTTAAAGATAGACTTTTTAAAAATCAATAAAAAGCTCTTTAAAATATGAATTTCATTTTTACGTCAAATTCAATTAAATTGTAACAGAAAAATCAATTGATATAAATATCAGAAACCAGCGGAAAATATTTTCATGTTTTAAGTTACATACTAGCATTATTAGAAAGTATTCCTGTTGACTTTTTTTTTCTGCATGAGACTGCGTTCATCAGCAAATGAAATACAATTTTTTAAAACTTTCACATGTTCATTTTGCCATTTTTTTTTCTTTTTAACACAACTACAAATATTAAAAATTATACATTGTAAGTGGAAACGACTTCTTTCAATGGCGAACATGCCGAGAATAATTAGTTTTTGTTTTTTAATTTCGAGAAACACGATTGAGAAAAAACCTCATTATCCTCATTCTTTGGTTTTTTTTAAACTACTGATCCAATTTTTAAGATCTGGTGAAGTATCACTCTCTTTTTTGCAGTGTTTAACTAGGATATTTGTTCAGGGTTTTTAAGCAGTTTTTGTTACTCTTGACAACAAAGTTATCTGCATATGATCTCAAGCATAAAAAGTGCCGCCAAAATTACAATGCTCTGTTAACATAAATCCTTCTCGAATATGCAGTCAAAACATTGCCTTAAATTATATTTGCGTTTACATTCTAGCTGCCGTCGATGCATTGTTTCGCTTTGTTTGCTATCCTCCGATCGAACCACTTTAAAAATCCTTCATTATATGTCTAAGTAAATCATGTTTTAGAGAATGACATTTCTATGTTTGGAGAAGATTGCGAGTTCCAAATAAGTGAAGTATGAAATTAGTTTCTTTATTTAAATAAAAAAAATTGAATTTGGATTGTAAATTAACTGTTGTATGCTAAGTTTGAATGAAGTAAAAACACGTTACAATTTTTTTAGTTAGTAAAGTATAGAAGTGAAGTATTTACAAATGCATACAAATGCTGCTAATTATAAAACACGTAGAAGCTACACAAAAATAAAAAAAAGCAAGTTCACCTTTTTACTAAAATTTATTTTATATCTTTAAAATGAAAATGGAAGATAATTTTTTAAATTATTAGATTAATTTATTTAATGTTAATATAACGTTTAATTGAAAGTACAGTAAAGTCCCGTAAACTCGGCCTAATATGGACCAAAGGGTCCACCCGAGTTTGTGAAAATGCCGGGTTATCCTTTTTATTTCTTACCAAAATCTGCTAGTTTAAGCTCCCCAACTTCACTGATCAGTAGATTTTGTGGTTTCAGATCCCTAGAAAAAAATTTTTAAATAAACATGAGATAATTTATTTTAAAGAAATAAAATGAAGTGAAAGATAAAATGATTTTAATTTACCTGTGTAAAACTCTTCGCTGATGACAAAAGGCTAAACCTCGTAATAATTGAAACATGAAAAGCTGAAAAATAAGTTTCACATTTTAAGTATTTTAATTTATTATAAAAACAATACGGTTTTTTTCCGATTGTTACAAAAGAAACACACACACACACACTAATATATTGTTTTAGAAGAATTATAATTAAAAGTTGTACAAACTTTAAGCTTGTTTGAAAGTTAAACAGATAAAGTACAGAAAAAATTTAAAATTATATATTTTCTTCAATTAATACCTTTTTTAAATTTTCAATTTAATTTTATAAACAAAATTTATCCTTTATTTTTGAAGAAAATTTATAAGACGCAAAAAGTTATAAAGTATAAATTAATGTATTTCCTTCTGTATGTGGTCAAGGTTAATTCTACATTTGGAGCTTGACCATTTGAAGCACTCATCGATCACTATAACTAATGGTCCTCTAAGCCTCATTTTTCACAGAAAGTAGTCTCTTTAATCAAAAGAATAACTTATGAGTGCAGATCAAAGGAACATACACAGAAAAGCTCTGCTACTATAAATATTCTTTGGAATGTGAGAAATTACTCATGGTTTCTTAAATATAGAGTTAATTATCAATATATACTTAATAATTGTTAGAGGAAGTAGTTTTAATATTTATGAAAATATGTCTGACTTGGAGAGGGAGATTGTCGTTACTGTTGATTAAAAAAAAATCACTTAATGGCAGTAAGAGAAATATGTACCGTTTTCATATAAAAATATTGAAATTAATAATGAGACAGTGAATTACATTGCCGATCACATACTCATGTGATAGAAAGAACAACCATTCTTTTTTTCGAGTTACAATAGTTAGTACCAATTATCGGAATGATTTTTTCTTTACTTTACATTTTTCATGTTTACTACAGCAGTTTTTTGATAACTGCTTGTTGAAAGTGACTCATTACTGTGTTGTTTACAGCAATTGACAAGTAAGAAAAATGTGTTTTTTCTCTGCCAGTATTTGTATGTTACAACGGTAACAACTAATTTAGTAAATTCTGAATAACATACATAATATATACATTGTATTTCGAAAAATCGCTTACAAACATCACGGGCTAGGACGAAAAAGTTTACATAGGAGATTGTGTTTGAAAATCGAAACTTGCGGGGCTACAGCAAGGTGATCGACACGCAATGAAAAGGAGTCAATAGCGGCTTCCACATGACTTTTGTTGATAAAACAAATTTAATGATAGAGATAAAAGAAATAATCATATGTACAAAAACTGCTAAAAATTCTTTCTATCCACTGCAACGCATGTTTCACGGGTTCGTCACGGACACGTGCCAACACTTCCACGGTCTTGGAGACCAAGTCAATGTCAGATATTACGAGTGTCTCGTATACCAGGGACTCCCTGTATCCTCACAGGAAGAAATACATGGGCATGAGGTTAGAGGATGATGGTGGTCATGTGACCATACAATCCTGCCAATCCAACAATGAGGATAGATCCTGTCGAAGTAGTCTCTACATTCATGCTGAAATGGGAGGGTGCCCCCATTATCCTGTAGCCAAATGTATCAACGAAAAGCTGCTGGAGCGTCCTCCATCGAATTTGGTAATACTTCTTCAAAAAAGCCTGTCTAAGCACTGAATTATTACGTAGGGTCAAATTAAAACGTCGCTTATAATACGTCCACACGTTTATGGTGAATAGTTGTTAGTTTGCATGGACACGTATGCTGGATTTGTCCTGCACCTATACATGCAAGTGATGTGAGTTCAGAACACCATTCCATTAAAAAGTCACTTCATGGGTTAACAGATTACACGATAAAAATTCTGGCTCAAGATATGTTCAAGTACAAACCAATGTGCGAATGCAACAAGTTGTTGATAATCGGCTTCGCCCAAAGTCTGTAATTCTTGGATGTGTACTCGTGCAATATGCGTTTATACCGACGAAGCGTGGTACACCTAAGTCGTGTTCAAATGTTACGTTTCATGTTGTTCTCGAGTTCTCAATTTTCTGCAGGATTTTTCCTTACAGGTGTACATTAAAACGTTGTCGACCGATGTGGCTGCTTACTCGGAAAGCGCCAGCCTCACTCAGACTTGGCAGACGTCTGTTTGGGAAACGTTCTCGGTGTCGAAGTTTTTACATTTCCATCTACGGTCTCATAAGTGTTATGCATAGCGGCCTATTTACAATCCGCCTAAACTAAAGCATTCTTTTTTTTGCAACGTTCTTACCTGAAATGATCCCACTTCCCACTCTCCGATTTTCCAACGGACATAACCCTCTAGCTTTGGTTAATCACGTTTACAGACACAATTTCCTATGGAAAATTTGTTCGTTATGGTCTCACAATGGTTCGTCAAGAACCATCATGTGAATTTTGTACATGGCCTTTCTGGACAACGTTTATACTCAGTTTTAAAAATATTAAAAGCAATTATATGAAACTCAAGCAGTAAATCCTTAGAATAAGTTAAAGCGATGCTACTTTTAGTACCTAGATTGAATTCTCTCTTTCTCGTTATATAGTTTTCGTATTGAGCTTGAATGCAAAGCTGGCAACAACTTTTATAAAAACTTCATTATACTTTTATGAATCTCATTTTTTGCAAAAGCAATTCGATAGAATTAAAAAGGTAAATCCACGTACAAGTAAGAGGAAATATCTTTATTAAAGGGACATTTTTATTGATAAGATTTTCAATTAAATTTTGATAAATCTATACAAAAGCAATAATGTAAACAGAATTTTATTGATTTTTTAAAGTAAATCCATAATCTTGTGTAATTGCACAAGAACTCGTTATTCAAAGAAATAACCATCGTTGTTTTAATTGGTTAGAAAGATAGTTTACATGATTATAACGGCTCCTAAACAGTTTAAAAATTCTGCTTTCATTAAAACATATTTTCAAGTAAAGGAATGTACAGTGTGAGTACAAATGATGGACCAGATTTAAAAAAATCATATTATCGAAACTACTGAGCATATTGCAAAAGAAAAGAGATATATAAAGAGAAATGTACCAGGTTTTTTTCCTTTGTTACAAATGTTCGATGTGTTACATGGTATATATATATACGTCCAATCTTTATTCCAGTTTGTTTCATACATTTTATGGCATCACTCTATCAATGGTTCGTACAAATGTTTACTTTGCCGTCCTTTGTTATTTATTGTGTCCATTACAAATGATACGGCTTGAAATTTAACTTTTTTTGTAAAATTTTCCATGCCATTTTCTGGGGCATTCCAAGTTTAGGTGGCAGCTCTCGTAGACTTCCATGGACTTCAAATAAAACTCTGCCTCACCCTCTCCACCGTTTCTTCCGAGACGCTTGGCTGCTTTCATAAATTGATGATATCATCGCAGAATCTTTTTGGTGGTTGGTGCTTCTTTTCCTTACCAATTTTTAAATGCACGTTGCACCGAAATAACTGTAAAAACCCGTGTATACTCTAATACCTAAAAATTCTTCTCTGTCATTGTCGCCATGTTTGGATTTCAATCACAGCGATCTTGAATGTGCTGGGGATCATTGGTGGGAAAAAAACTTGGTATATTTTTCTTTACATTCACATATCACTTATTATAATATATGCAGTAGTTTCGAAAATATGATTTTTTTGAAATTGGGTAAATCATTTGTACTCAGCCTGTATATAATTAGATGCGTTTTTAATGATAAAATATCTAGAAAGTGTTAGCTTACACACACATGTTCTGATAGTTTTAAAGTACTATATATATTAGAGTATCATTGCGTTTTTTCTAATGAATATGAGATTAATTATTTTATAAAAGTATATACATAAGTTGTTATATTTTTTATTATGAGGAAATCTATCATTTAGAATTTATAAACTTACTTTTATGTTTTTTGGATGCAAACCTCCAGGGTGTCTCTCTAAATATTGACTGAGATCTGTATGCTATAGAATAAATGAGACTGTATTGACACACAAATAAAAGCATATAATACGCGTGTGTACCTAAAAAAATATTCATATGCACACTTAAAAAAATTAAATGGTACAGTTTCAATAAAATATAAAATTGTGTTGTCTGAATATAAAAAATTCTCTTTCTCTAAAAAGACTCTTGATATTTTTATAAAATTGAAAACGTCAATATGCATCGATATATTTTCCGTAATTTATTAATGAACAATTTCTAATTTCGGTTACGGTGATTTAGAGATAGCATAACCACTTCGTAAGACCAACGTAGCGGGCTTGACCCGGCTGTAGTCGATAGATTTTCTGGATGCGAAAATCGTAGGCACGTATGTCATATGATTATATGGCATGTAAAAGATTCCTTGATCCCTTATTTAGCTCTGGTACTCTCGGCAAAATTAAAACCACGGCAATATTTAGCATCCGACGAGAGCTTGAATTAAAAATTAATTCAAGGTCAAATTTGGTATAGCGAGGCCGCCACTTGATGGTGCCATCCTAAAATAGTTATCACATTTGCGGCCTTGCTGTGTTTGAAAGGCTAAGTTGCCAATATGCAGCCCATTAGATATAAATTTTTTCTAAATATATGCATTTAAAGATATTTGGCCTAGTACCTATTTTTTAATGAAACGTTGAATTTTATAGGAAACTTTTTATAAACTTTCTTAAGCGACCCTTATATTTATGATTTTAACGAATGAAATAATAAATAACATCATCGCCACAGTACAAATATTTCTCAACAGAATGATATGTCTTAACTAGTGCAACTACTATTATCACCCATATTTTTCTACTTTTTTCCTCTTTCGCATTGGAATTCGAAGGTAGTCAATTCACTAGGAATCTGCTTTCAAATTACTTATATATGCATACAAAATATATTGTGTCAATTATCCTACAGGGATAATTATAAAAATAATCTGTAACATTACTTTTTAATAACATTTTTTTTAAAAAAAATTGTAGTTAAAATGATACTTAAGGATTTAGTTTTTATAAAGTCTGCAATTAAGAGTGAAAAACTTTTCTTATTTCATATGAGAAAACATAAAAAGGGGTGCCTGTATACTTACTACGTATTCAAAGACGAAGGTGAGTGTTTCTCGGGTGTGGATGATATCATGAAGGGTGACGATATTTGCATGCTTCAAGCCACGGAGAAGGGAAGCTAAAATGAAAATATCAAAATATGAAGGATGATACATGTAACAGGATGGACCGAAATTTTTTTTAGAATATTAAAACTAAAGATGTTTTGTAGTTTATAGAAGGGCAAAGTAATATAAATTTTTTTATGATAAGTACTGCAAACTAGGGGGTGGGATGAAGTTTAGGTATTTGAGCATTTTAATGGTAAAAAGCTAAAGTAATTCAATTCCTACTATTAGCTCACACTCTTTATGTATTTATCTTGGTGGAATTTTCAATTGTCAATAAAATACATTTTAAAGAGCTCCATTGAGCTGATATTTTATATACATGATTATTTTGGATGGCAACACAATAATTTAACTATAATTAATAAAAATTAATCGATTAAAACTAATTATTTAAAGAATTACAAATACAGCCACGTTGGCATCATTTTTGGCGACTTGTGTCAAAACTTGAAAAGGTTTTTTTCTCACGTTTTAAAGCATTCAATTGAACTGAAATTTTATACACACGATTGTTTTGGATGACAATACGATACTTTAATGATAATGACTAAAAATTAGTTACCCCTTAATATTGTGATTCTGTCCTATGTATATACATATTTATATTAATTGTAACTATTTAATAAAAAGTAGCTAAAATAAAATTTTCTTTGTTGATCTAAGGAGGAATTGACTTAATTTTTTTTATATTACTTATTTTTGAAAAAAAAAAATGAAATAGGCATTTTAGTACTTTTCAACGTTTATTGCGATCAGACGACACACTCGAAAACAGTTTTAAGAAAAAAATGCATAAGGTACATTTAACAGTTTCTTGAATGTAAAATTAAAAAAAGAAAAACGTACAGTGCACGATAAAGTAGATAGAGAAGAGATTAGATCGGTCTGATTTTATGATGCGCGGAGACAGAGCTGGGTTATGAAATGTTGCAGTGTTATATTTTACTACTCATTACTAAGTATTCACTAATCATTAACCATCGCTTTTGATTATTTATACTGTAAAAAAATAATTACCAGTGAGTCTAAAATCTTGTAACCAAAACTAAGCTTTTTACCATTTTTTTTTTCTTTTCGAAAATTAAACCCCTTTGTGGTAGTATTATATATATATAAATTTTGAAATTATTTTTTTCCTAATCTCCATATTATAGAACATTTTTGGATGTCACTAGTATAGAGATAACATAAATATATATGTAAGAATACTGCATTTAAGGCCTTGATTATGAGATTAAATCATTATATGAAGACTCTTTGGGTCCATAGAGATAATGAATGCGAAGCAAAATTAAACCTTTTTATGAACCTTTTATGAATCCATCTGATGTAATTATATGAAAATGGCTTGAAGAATAGGGCTAAGGGGTGAGGATTAGTAATGATTATTGTTAATGCCCATGTAAACTTTGGCATGTTGGCGCCACATCTTGGCGAATTTTAAAATTGTAAACAAATAATGGCAACGCTTAGGGTTGCCGCAGCAATGTGTTTTGTATCAACTCTAATGCTTTGAAAAAAATATTTCACATCGTTCGAAAGACTTCATATCGGAAGTCGCATTAATAATATTTGGATTTAAATAATAATTTCGAGTACAGTCCATTAAATTAATAATCCAACAATTATTATTTTTTTACATTATATGTAGACTCATTATCGGCTTTTCGCAAATCTTAAAAATATTTCTTAATGGAAACTTTTTATGCTTTCCTTATATACTGAGCAAAAAACATTTACTTAAGAATGTATGGACATAATTTTATTAAACCAATTTGTCAATTTTTTGAATGATGATTTTATGCGATGCTAATCCCCTACATAAAAACATGCTTGACTGTAATGTAAAAAAGCCTAATGTATCTTTTAAAGATAAACAGTGCTCCATATAATTCTGAATTTTGGGGGACCGAGTTGTCAAGTTGATACATAAAAGAGGTCCGCGGCATTCGAAAGTTTAAGAACCGCTCTTAATAATTCTAAGGGTTCCATGAATAGAAAAAGTTCGAAGACTACAGAATAGATCTTCCATTTTTAAAATCCACATTTATTATTTTATATTAGTGAATTGAAACAGTAATACCTAATGAGAACTTTTTTTTTTAAAGTCACTTTTTGACTTCTGCTCCTGTAAACCAAATGAACCTGAAACCCAACAAAATAATAAGCACGGGTTTCACATTCCTACTCAATTAAAAGTCCCCAAAGGTATTTCTGTCCCCGAGGACGCCGATAAACCTTTCCGTCACGCCACGGAAATCAGTCGTCCTCCGAACCATTCTAAATGACCTGTCACCAGAACTCTTCTCTTCAGGAAACTTTGGAGAAGACGGCGAAGGACTTTTCGGGGCAAAAAGGGGGTGGGGGACAGGAAAAGGTGAACTAATCGATTACCTTCTCGGATGGCCGTGAAAGGAGCGCCCTCTTCTGGCTGAAGGCGGATTTCTTTGAGGGCCACTACTTTGTTGTTCAGCCTGCAAGGAAAGGAAAGACAGAAGTTGAATAAAAACATAAAAAGAAGTTACATGATACTTTGTGCGATGATATGGAAGTGAAGTTAATTAGTACAGAAACTTTTTTTCATGGAAGAAACTTGAGGTTTAGAGCATGCAGAAATGAATAAATTACTCTATAAAAAGTCTTTACGTCGTGCATCAGTATATAATTTCAGCGTCTTAAATATATTTTTGTTCCTAAGATAGCTCAATAATTTATCTCTGCATTTTAATTCAACATAATGAAGTTTAAAGTTTATAATAAAATGATAACAGCATAGTGAAATCCCACAGATGAGATTTTCCTGATATATCTGGTAATCAAAATACGAGTTTATACTTAGAAGTAAGTTTTTTCGGTACTTACGTATTATCGCAATAATTGCCAACCAGGAGCGTAGCTACCGTCGTATCAATGATACGGGGCCTCAAAACGTGTAGGCAAAAAAATCTCAAAATATTAAAGGGCCTCTTGAAAGGCACCCCTAAGGAACTTTGATACAGTGCCCACTCAGGACTAGCTACGCCAGTGTTGACAACTCAATTAATAACTCGCCAGGTTGACAGCCCAGATTTTCTTCGTTTTATATAATGTCGTCAATAGGTTGCGATAATATAAGTAAGTACTGTTTTTTCTTATCAATATTGAAATTAAAAAGATTTTGTAAGCCGAGGAATATTAATTTGGTTTTTCAGAACGGATTTTCTCAATTGGACTTACAGAATAATTTTAATATTATCACTTCAATATTAAATGCTTAATCAAAACATTTGGAATAAGTAATTGTAAAAAGCAAATTTTAAGTATTTTCATCCTCTACTATTGTGTTAAAATTAATTTTAGAATGATTGAGAATTTCGTTTGCAACTCATTGGGTTCATCATCCCACATAAATATTATAAATTTTATTATTTAAGTTAAAGTTTCAGATGACAAGATTATGGTAAATGATATTAAAATCATTATATTACACAAATTTTTTTATTTCTGTGATGTTGCCAAAATTTCTTCCGTAATGTTACTTCAGAAACAATGTAATTCACGAGGCTATTTAAGAATGTATCTGGTTAATAACAAGTTGATGAGAGTCACACACACACAACAAAACATACTTATTATGATAGAAATATCCATACATTAATACATCTTTTTGTATAAAAAGAAAGGGAAGTAAAAGAAAGTAACGGTAAAAATATTTGGTTATTTTTTTTATTTCACCGACGAAAATCTCACCAAATAGGCTTTATTGGAGACAACGCACAATATACACATAAAAAATGTTAATAAATATTAGTTCTTATTGGGTTTAATCCATTTTTTTTGGTATAATGATAAAGATGTTACAGATAAGAAAAGATCGCGACTTGTTTTGAAAATGTGGTGGTAAAAGGTTACCAGTGGAAATGTTCAATTTGGCGTTGCTCGTATCATTTTTGGTTATTTTATCTCTTGTGCCGGTAAAACGGAAAAGTACCAATCTTTTTCATCATTTTTTTTTATATATTTGATTGAAATAATTAAATTATGTGCCTTGGCTTAGAATACCAATTCAAGTTTTTAAAAGAGGGAACTAACATTTTAAACTATTAAACTAAAAGAAAACACTTAAGTTATATATTTTTAACATAAATAAGAAAATTTAATTTTTTACTTTCTTGCTAGTATGTTTAATTTTCCCCAAAGTTTAACATCGATGTGAAAATTCATGTACTGCAGAAAAACCATATTCTTTTATCAGTTTTATAGAAATCCACATTCACAATCCATTGAGAGATTTACAGTTGCAAAGAAAGTGATAATAATAATTACTGAGTACATGATATACTGGATTTAAAAATTATTTTTTTCTTCTTATTATTAAAATTATCTTGTTCTTATTTTTTTTAAAAATAAAATTATGTTTAAAATAAAAAAATAAGAATTTGTTTGGAAAATGACAACATAGTAATTTGAAATCAACATAAAATAAATTAAAAATTGTATGAAAAACAACAATTACGTGCATTTTAAAAATATCATAATGTAAAAAAATTCTTATTTGAAAAATTGGAAATCTTAAAAAAAAACTGGATACTGTTTGTTTCTTCTCAAAATCAAACACCGAAATTACCAAATCCGCTAAACCTCTATCGCCTAGATTAGTTTCTCATAAGTTCTTTCCATTTCATATGTTTTATAAAAATAAGAAAATTATCTCTTAAAATTCTAAATAAATAAATCAGTGGAAAAAATAAATCTTTTAAATTCAATTAAATTGTTCAAAATGTTTAAAGCTATAGATCATTGTAATTCTACGAAAAATAACAAGGTAATATAATTTTTGATATTTCGTTAAATAATAGTATTCCCAATATAAATAATTTCTAATTCTTAATTTTTATTAGAGCAGCTATTTTTATCCTGAGATGATAATATAACATATTTGGGGTTTCTTTTTTCTACGATTTAGTTAGGTATAAATAGCAACGCGTTAGCGAACTGAAATAGAACTTTAGGAATTCTCTAACAGAGCCAATAATTGAAAAACATGGTATGAAGAAGAAAAAAAGAATATTTCAAACGATGAAAATTAAAATAAACATTCATTTATTTAAAAAAAATATAATATCAGACATCTCAGAAGTATGATCTTTAATGTCTGACATTTAACCCAGGTAAGCTTTAAAATCAATTTTGTTTGAAACTCTTCTTTCCTTGTAATTCCAAATAAAACTAAATCTCATGATTTCTAAAAAAAGTTCTTACAAGATTACTCGTAAACAAATGTACAAATGTAAGAAAATACTAGACATAATACATTTCAAAACAAAAACTTTCTAAGATAAATTACAATTTTTGGGCTGTATCTTTTTATAATCTGAATGCAACTGAATTCCACGTCCAGCATAAAATTCTACGAAGCAACTCATAAATACCATTGCATCCAAAAACTTTTCGTCGTCATATGACATTCCAGACTCATCCTACATCACAAAATAGCAACATAGTTTCCATCCACTAGCCAAACGATACAATCCTTGGTTCCTCATCAACCATAAACAGAGCAAATTCGAACACCCCAAGAGCCTAAAAATGCCAAAAGAACCATCCAGCCAAATCACCTGTCCCATCACGGTCCATTTCGGACACCAGTCTAAACAAATACATGTTTGGAGATATCTGGGGAGTGGCTGAGATTTGGGCACCACAGTCATCTTTGCATTCATTACGTCCCAAATCGGAGTCGTTAGTGACAGCCGTTGCTCGTGAGGGAGGCGTCCATCCTACTTTATATCCCCGTTTAGCCAGAACGTGGATATTCTCACGTTCAGCAGCTTTATGGCATCGGCACGTTGTCCCGTGCCATCCGAATTTATGAATGATACCGTAAATTGTATGGTATTGACTCAAGTGCGGAAGTGAATAGGTAGTGGTGGGTCTTATCTGTACATTGGAAGCTTGTGGTATTTTTTTTAGGGATACGGAGATTTAAAGATTGTTGTTTATATTCAAAATATGAATGCAAACAAATACCATTTGTCAGGTACTATAATAGGTATTTTGTTTCTTTTTAAGGTATATGACTACTTGCTACAACTTCTTTTGAAAAAATGGAGATATGGAAATTTTTTTGGGAAAGTTTTAGAATTATTCAGTACATTTTAAGAAATAAAAATGCTAAAATTAAGAAGAGAAAGATCTTCAGGATAAGAAGGATGTAGTTTCAAAATTCCCCGTTTGTCTGGTAGCTAGTTAAGATAATTAAACGGTTGTCCTCTGAAGGACTGGACCATAGATAAATCAAAAGCTGTTAAAGATTAAATTACTGGGAATTATTACGTTTATATATATGAAATAAAAATTTATTTATCGATTTTACGACAATAATCCCCAAAAATAATTTTACGTAAAAAAGTTGAGAAATTAACTTAACCAACTTATAAGTGCAAAGTCAATAAATCATTGATATTATGAAATAATTTTGAACTTAATTCATAAAAATAGTTATTCGGGTAAAATAAAATAAATTTTTTTTCTTTAAAAGTTCTTTTTTCTAATAATAAAAATACAAATTTGTTTTTGCCCTCAAGTAAATAAAAACCAGAGGAATATTTTAAACATTGATTTATTTTTTGCCTTTTCATAAAAGCACGAATTGTGAGTTTTTACTTAAAAAAAATTGTTTTTATAAATATACAACTTCCCATGCTTCAAAGCAACTTATGTGTACTTCGTTAGGAAAGTAAAAATTTATCAAATAATATTTGGCGTAGTGACAAACTTTTAATCATTCTTAGCAATTCTACTTCTACATAACATTAGGTAAAATAAACAACTATGATTAAAAATTCACGTGTGAAATTTATTATCTATTAATTTCAAGAAAATATTTCAATTCAGGCGGGGGAAAAATACGAAACAAAATGACATTTCAAAAGCAATTCTTAATTTTGGCACTCTTCAATAAATTAATCCTAAGCGAACTGTAAGTGGGCTTTAATTAAAATTTACCTTTCGACTAATTATCCGTCAGTTCTTTGGCGTTCTTCAGTTTCCTTTCTTTTTTTTTTGTACCTTCATACAAGATGAAAAAACAGCCTATCTTAATTTCAAAACCTTTGTGTAGCAAATAATTATTCGCGTAACAATTAGGATTTCACGAGAAATTAAAAAAGTAATTTCGTGTAATTTTTCACTGCAACCCCTGGAAGCTTTTTAGATTTACTGGTGCTTTAACTCAAAGATAAAAAATGCGAAATTAGAAGAATAATTACCGCGTATAGGAATTACAGAGGGAAGTATGGGAATTTCTTCCTTTTGTTTTTCAAAAGGGCTTTTTAGTGAATAACTTTTTCTCTGCTATTATTTAAGGTATCAACTATGCTTCTTTTTTACACGGTAGATATGTTCTCGAAAATCAGTGTAAAAAATTTACGATTTGTTTGGAAAAAATGTGAGTAAATTAAAAAAAAGAAGGAATATATAAATGAATAAGTTATTAATATCACAAAACAAAGATATTCATTTTGACAGATTCTGTACTTTTACTTCATGTATGTGAAAAAAATATTTTGGTAAGTTATTGAATTTATGTTTGCTTATATATTGAGTGCATTTGTTTGAAACTTAGACCATATATACAATAGTCATTTTTTAATTTAATTGTTTAATAGATTGTAAGTGTATATGTGTGTGTGTATTAGGCTTAAGTCTTTGTCAAACTTGGTTTATTTTCTACAATTTTTCTTGCATATTTTCTACAATTTTTCTTGCACTATTATGTATAAATTTTCTGCTAAAGGGGACGGTTAGGATCCCTTAAAGCAAGGTTAACCCTATTTCACCATCCTAAGTCGATGAGATCTCAAGAAAACAGAATATTTTGGTCAATTCACTTTATAAATATAAGTTTGTAGTGTTTTTGGTTTTCGATTTCATAATTTTAATAATTTTTCCTTTTTTCTGTGTTATTTAGGATAATTTATTTTGCTTATATTTATTTTTGCACACCCACACTGACCCACAGTTGTAGAAAAAGGACTGTATTATTGGGATTTTTCGGAATTTTTTTTTCTTGAATATATTTTATGAACTACATATAGAATATATAAATAAAAGAAAAAAAATAACTCACTAACACATTTAAGTTCAAATGAAAAATAAATCGCAATTCATTGCTTGATTCATAGAACATAAGAAACTTAACTTAACTCTTAAGAAAAGCCTATATTGTCACAATATTTTGTCTCAATCCTACATTTTTTCACATTTATAATAAGGTGATCAGTGTTGATAGCTTTATATTTTCATTTAGTACGTTAAATAAAAGCAAGCAAATATTTTTATTTACCATCGAAATTAAAAACATACATTATTTTATATTAAAATTCTTTATTTAAATATAAGTTAAGCATATTAACTACACGAAAAAAAATTCCTTAAAAAGCTACATCTATCATAAGCGTACACAAGGGAGGGATTTAAGGGTTCAAATCCCTCCCATACAACAAGAATTTTTTTGAGGGAAGTTTACACCTCAGCTTCTCTCTAGCACACCTACTTAATATATATATATATGACAGGCCCCAGGACTGCTGGTAAAATGAGGAAGGCATCATCTCTATAATAACTTCTTTATTTTGCTTCAATCACATAAAATCCAACATGGCGGCCCTTTGGCGCGCAACCGAATAGAACAATAACAATACTTCGGACAAGAGTCACCAGCTAAGCCTTTTCGAGTAAACTTACTTAATTTTGAACCTAAACTTTTCAAACCTGACATATATATATATATATACGTAAAAGTATATGTGTGTATGTGTATTAATTTGAAACAGGGGCATAGCTACCGCCGTATCAATGATACGGGGCCTCCAAGCTATAGGGGGCCCAGCATGTGTAATATTTTGAGCTTTCAAATAAGTTTTATTATTGTGATCATTTTTATTTTCGAAAAAAGGGCCCCCGAGGAATTTTGATACATGGCCTACTCAGAACTAGCAACGTCAAGAATTTGAAAGTAATGTGTGTATTTGGATAAACAGGTATATTAGAAATTATACTCGAAATAATTTTTAATAATTCTTTGAATAGCCAGAAATATACGTAAATGTAATAATTAAAAAAAAAATAGAAAAATTATGCAAAAATTGAACATATATATAATGCAATATACTACAACTACCTTAAATGACTGTTCCTAACTATAAGTTTGGTATTATTTAAAATAATTTATAGTTTTATTCCAAGTTTCTTATCGTTATTAATAATTTAAATAACTGAAAATCTACATTAAAAAATAGAATTAAACTAAACTAAAATACGTAAATTTACGAAAATTAAAACTCCAGAAGTTGCATTACATTTGAATTTCAAATAAGAGTTATAGCAAACAGTTATGGTTTGATATTTTAAAAGAGGAAAGTTGAACTAGACTTTTTGGCAGGCTACAAAATATTTTCTTATATCAAGAA
This sequence comes from Trichonephila inaurata madagascariensis, assembly GCA_019973955.1. Taxonomy (NCBI): domain Eukaryota; kingdom Metazoa; phylum Arthropoda; class Arachnida; order Araneae; family Nephilidae; genus Trichonephila; species Trichonephila inaurata. The sequence goes on from BMAV01007956.1 coordinate 108,348, forward strand.
TATTTTTGACATTCTTTTTATTCCCACCATAAAATGCTTTTCTTATCGACACTTTGCAACAGAAACAAAATGTTCCCCGCAATAGAAACAAATACTTACCATTCTCACGTCTGGTTGATATCAGGAGTTTTCTTGGCTCATGTAAAGGGAAAATTTCCAATTTTTGTGGGGACCATTGTGTAGGAGCAGGGAACTGACCGGAAAATTTTCATCCAGACGCTGCATGCATAATCAATGACTTGGAGGAGGGAAATCTTCACTTCCGCCTGTTTGGTCAGTGGCCACATTATTCTTTTCATCTCGCTTGCCAAGAGGGACCGACTAGTCCATAAAAGTCAACGGTAAACCGTTCTAATCCTGTCCTAAGCCTGCGGACTCTTTGATATTCAGGGTAAAGTGTTAGAAATGCTGGTGATATTTTGGTATTTCAAGAGCAGATAGCAGAGATTTTTCATGCTTTTAGAATACCGAAAGGTGAGAAAATGGATGCCAAAAAGTATTGAGATGAAAAATTACAGCTGATATTTGAATAAAAAGGCAATCGAGTTTTCTTTTCTGTTGAAGACACTCTTTTATGTCCCCTCTCATTTAAAAAACTAACAAAATCTACAACCCTTTGTTTTATGGTTTTGGTGGAAACTGTATATTTTGATGCGATCTTTTGGACAAAGGCATTAAAAAAAATATTTTTGTAAAATTAAGGTATCCGAATACGTTCGGAACCGTGATTTTAAAAAAGCGCATAAATGGATAATTTTCATGATATTTAGTGTCACTTAGATTAGAATACATGTATAAAATTGTTTTAAGGAGACATTGTGACAAAAAAAATTATTTAAATACAATATTTTAGCAAAAAATCAACTTAGAAAAACCTTTTTTCAAAATGTTCTCCTTTTATAAAAAATGCTTCTAAAATAATAATATTTTGCTTATATAAAGTAAAGATTTCTCCAGAGAGTCGGAACTAGGAGTTTTGAAAAATTCACATTATTTTCATAGTTACCACCCATTGAAATAATTATCGGCGTTTTTTTCTTAAAATTGCTTCTCTCTGTTGTCGTATAATATGGATAAACCCACTTCTAAGTTATATATTTCAATAATTCTTCTTGAGCCTCTGTAGAGAGGTCTGAGCTATATACAGGCAAAATATTTTTATAATAGAAGCATTTTTCACAAAAGGAGAATATTTTGAAAATGGGTCATTCTATGTTTATTTTTTGTCAAAGTAATGTACTTAAATAATTTTTTATTGTAATACTATTCTTAAAACAATTTTATATACATTTTCTAATCTAAGTGACACTAAATATTATAAATATTATCCATTTATATGCTTTTGCAAAATCACGGTTCCGAACTTAGTCGGATATCATAAATAAAATATATTTTCACTGATAATTGTTCAATGGGTCTTCAGTTTCTTCATTTTTTCAACCAATAGCGAATATCAAGGAGTATTTTATCTTTGATTTACAATTTTCTTTATTAAATGCATAAGGCAGTTGGACAATAGCAATTTGATTTCACAAATTTTGTTATTCTTTGTAAGCAATATTTCAGGTTCATTCATTGGAATTTTAGATTGTACAACTTACACATCAGTTGTGGTTAAACTAAAATTTTCATTCCTTCAGCATACTTTCATTGTTTTCTTGAAAAAATGTGATTACTATGCATATTTTAAGCTAATGCTGATTAATGTTGTTTTTGCTCTAATCCCAGATTGTCTAGCAATCTCCATGAATCCAAAAATTTCTAGAAAGAGTAAAAATAGAAGAGGGTCCAGAAGGACCACGTCCTTTTTAAATTCCAAATAAGTCAAGATGTGGGAAGTAGAGACTAACTCAGAATAACACCGATGGAAATATCTTCTGACCTTGACGAAAAGTTGAGAATTTTTATACAGCCTCTCACAAAACGCGAGAAGGCAGTATGATATTTCCAAGACATAAGATTGAACCAATCTCTTGTATTTTTTCCGAAGTACCAAGGATGACTACGAGGAGGAGTTCTTCCAAGTTGATTGAGATCAATCTTCTTAAGGGAGGATAATTTGCCTTATCATGATATATGTACGAATAGCAATAGGTTTACTCTGCATTGGTGGGAGAAAAAAGCACACAATAAACTTTATTAATTATTTACAAGTAATGTATATATTTGTGATGAAAATGTTAGGGATTATAATCGTTGAACGTGATAGTAAAAATTATGTATTAAATTCAACAAAATTCTGACATTTATAATTTGCAGAGAAATGATCAGTAAACGAACTTTTGAAATTTTGAAGCATGAGTGAGATAGTGTTTATTAATGCCGCCCTTAAAACAACATGAGGGGTATTGGCGATGGACCTCGTAATTTAAATCGCGTGAGTAAGTTGTCTAGACCTGGAGGTTGTAGGTGTAGTTTGGGATACAGAAGAATCAGACATTCTATAAAAATAATTACTTTTATTTCAGACTAATCAAGTTATGATCAATTAAAGATTTCAAACCGTGGGAGCAATCTCTATTAGTTTCCTACCTTAAGCTTATAAGGCAATCAAAATCAATTAAACACTTATCTGCTTTAGATTCTACGGTAGAGCACTTGTCGGATCTCTCCTAGGTTGCTATAGTCCGCTTCAAAACCTTTTCTCTGTTATTTTAACGCCTCCGAAATGCAATTCTTTTAACTCACTTGAATGATAACGTAAGGACTAAGGACTAACACACCTATTGCCAGAGTTTAAATAACACTCAAATTACATAAAATCAAATTCTCTCAACGGAAAATTCAAACCACAGTTACAGAAGAATTTCCCCAAGAGGTTTAATAGAAGGACCACGGATAGAACCAGTCACAAAGTGAGTGAGTGTTAACGTCGCACTATAACGCAACACGAGGGCTATTGGCGACAGAAACTCGTAATTCTGAACCACGATCAAGTGATGAAGACGGCAACTGAACTGAAACCCCTCCTCCGAACTCCTGCAACACGCCATTAGGAATAATTTAAATCATAGTTAAGTGACGATGACGACACTTAAACACACAGATTCTTTTATACTAATTTCCACTCCATACCATTGTGAGGAATTGAATCCACGAAAGATTTATAGTGCATCAACCCTTTTATATGGCGGGTTTTCAGTGGTATCAGGATTCGAACCCGCGACTCGACAACGTAGGCTACAAGCAAATGACCATGAACACTAGACTACTAAAATTCAGAGGTAAAAATGAATTATTATTCGTGGAAACTTTTTATTTTTTAAAAAAATGAAATCTAGTTTAAAAATTTAGAAAATAAAATTGATCGCATCAAATCAATCTAGGTGGTTTGATATATCTTGTTTATTTGTATTATATGAAAGTCCATAAAAACACTAATGAATAAACACATTGTCAATACAAACGAATGAAAAATATAAAAATAAACTTCACTTTTTCAATTGGAAATTTGGAGTTCGTCCTTCAAAAAATAAACATAAGTTCTCTATGGGTAAGATGTGTTCCCTATCAAATAAAACATTTCTCTTTTTTTTTATAAAGATAAATTTTAAAATTCATGAAGTAGTGTATGGTCCCTTAAAAAGCCTTCAATAAAAGATCGCTGAAAACAAAAACTTGTTTGAAAAACTTTTGATCACAGCTGTAAGGAAAAGATATTTTTTCTTTTTAAATAAATATAGTTTTCTTATAAACATTTTGCAAATTAAAAGGTAAATTTGTGTTTAATGCTTCAATAAATTTCCTTACAGTCTACCCGCAATTTTATCCTTATTCCTATAGAAATGTTTCTATTTTGTAACGATAAAGATATTTTAGTTTGAATTTTTCTTCCCCATTTTCCTTTAAATTCATGGACATTTTCAATTGGTTATTGAAATCGACTAGTTTGAAATTACAAGGATGAATTGTGATAAATGAAATTTTTTTTAAAAAAATTCTTCAGCGATGAAATTTTCCTGGTTTATCACACTTTAAATGTCTCTAAAACTCATGCTTATTATTAATAAATAATTTTCTAGTTAATTTTTAATTTTTGAACTTTAACTTCTAAAAAACTTCTTATAGACACAATAATATTTGCTTTCCATAAACTCTTCAGCATTATAACATAACTCAAAAATATAAGTATTTAAATTAATAAAAACTATCAAAGTTTAATCATTACTTCCTATTTTTAAAATTATTCCCAACTTATTTGAACTATATACTCTATGTGCAACCTCTATAAGAGTAAATATATTAGAAAAGATCCTTATATATATATCTCTCTCTATTTTTTCCACAAAGAATTTAAATAAATTTAATAATTTTTCGACAAATTCACATGATGTGAGAGTGATATTTTTACACAAATGCTATTGTAACCACTCTTGTCTTAATAACTGTGTACTGATTGTTCCAGGTAGCAAAGCGCCCTCTGTTACCCAACCAATTTCAGTACAGGCCAAATGAGGGATAAATGTAGTAACTGAAAAACCAACATGTTTTTTACCGTTAATTATTGTTATTATATTTGTCGACTGTTTTTAACTCTACCTAAAATAATAAATAAGTGTTACACACTTTATAGTGTGACTTCACTAAACCCAACTTCGAATCTATCATATTTGATTTAATATCTAACGTCCAATGCTCCATACTATAGACTATAATTTGGGCAACTATTGATTATAATTTGAATTACATAGTATTATGATGACCATAGTAACAGATTAGCTATTGTCACTAATTCTTGGATGGCCAATAAAAAGCTCGAGCTTTAGTGTCACAGAAGGCCGACTTGTAGAGGGGCCGATATACGTTAAATCTATCGAAGCTTTAAGTTCTCCTGTTGGGAAGGTCTGGTAATTTGGAGAGATGAGTGCCAGCTCAGGTGTCGTTTTCGTCACTTGACAGAGGCTCACAGGTACCAAGTCCATCACCAATCCCCCTCCTGATACTTTATGGTGCGACACTTACTCATTAAATAGTACTAATTTTATGGGAATAAACTCACAGAATAAAGAAGTGGTGTTAATTAAACGGATATCTGATATCCAGACATGGGGCAGTGGTAATACAGTGGCTATGGTCACAACCTCGTGGCCGGTGTTGGCAAGCTATGGGTTTAAAACCTTCTGCCGTCAAAGACTCAAGGGGTAAGGGTGATACACGTTAAATCTGTCGAGGTTCTAATTTCTCCTATTGGCGTAGTGTGTGAGTTAGAATAGGGGGTTCTCGCTCAGGTGTCATCCCCGTCACTTGACAGTGGTTCAGAGTTACGAGACCCGTCGTCAATAACCCTCGTGCTGCCTTATAAGAGCGACGTTAACCTGTTAGCGGGAGCATGAAACGTTTGAGTTGAAAGGAAAATTTTCAAATGCAACCTGAGCAACTCCATCAAGAAAAATATAAAGCAGTAAGTGTACCACAAGATACACTTCGCCCTGTTAAAAAGACACAAACGAGAAAAAGTTCAACATGCTATTTATCGATCATCAAAGGACAATAGAACTACAATAACTTAAACAAAAGGTGAGAGTTTTGCATACAAATAAAATTCTTGTAATGTTAGCGAAATGTGTCTGTGATTTGTGTCCTTTATTTGTCACGCACATTTGAAGCTTCTTCGTTCAGTTTGATTGATATTTTTTCTTAAATTACCGAAGAAAAATTGAAAATCCTTAAAAGTAGGTGTGTACTTTCTCTTACTTAAATTATTCACTAGAATAATTAGTTTTGTCGTGTACAATAAAAATTATTTTTAAAAAGAAAGAATTGAGGGGACTCAGTCTAGAGGGATGGTGATCTGAGATCGATTAATCGAAAAATCGATTTCTTGGGCTAAAAAAAAAAATCGTTTTTTTAAAATCAAAATGTAGCACTGAATCGATTCAGTGAATCGATATTTCATCCTGGAAAATCGACATTAGATTCTTTCTGTTTTGTGTGGTAAAAACCATAAAATATATTATTTACAATTAGTTGAATGTACTATCTTTAAAACCCGTAATATTACGGTGTTGGCGCTTAAAGGGTTAATTACTCAAAAACTTGCGAGATGCTTGCGTGCTTAGTGTCCTTCGTCTCTCTTTAATAAATGAAAAAAAGTTGCTTTTGTAATCTTTAACTTTTTGTATTTGTTGATATTGCGTCATTTATTTATGCCTTGATTGACTGACTGTCGTAATGTATTGTGATTAGCGAAATAAATATTTATTTTTATGTAGTGTTTTTTATGGAATAATAAGTAATTAAGTGTAAGTAAATCACTGTAAATATCATGGGATCATTTGTTCCATGTGAGCGCCTTTTTTCGATTGCCGGCAACTTCGCAAGTGATGAGCGGAACCACTTGGATCCCAGTAGATTTGACAGACTATTGTTTTTAAAAAGCTTAGATATTAAGCATTGGGAACTATAAGCTATATTATCTATTTTCTAAACTTTTTAATGTAACAAATACATTTAGAAAAGAAATCTCTTCTTTTATACCTGATACTCTCTGATATGGTACTAAAAATAATAGTAATTGTCAAATTCTCTGAACTAAAAAAATTCCCTGGTTTTACTGATAAGGGATCATTTATTATGGTATCTTTCTTTTTTTTTCATAAAATGGGTTTATATTTACATTGTAAAAGCAGACTTGAAAAAAAATCGATTTTTTTAGAAATCGATCTCTTAGACCTCGATTTTTTTGTGAATCGATTCATCAGGTAACGATTAGAATCGATTTAAAAATCAATCTTTTTCGGAAAGAATCGCCATCCCTAACTCAGTCACCCCACGTAACCGTTCACGTTAGCATTGAATGAGTGTCTTCCCTCGGGTTAATAAATATTTATTTATTTATTTCACGCAGAAAGTTGCAATAATTATCTGCCATAATAATGTTTTGACTCTTACTCTTCCCAGGAGCCCTCGTGTTGCCACACAACGCGACGTAAATCAAATCAAATCTGATATCAAGAAATTATTCTTTTATGAACACTAATAAAGAAATTTAAGATGTGATTCAGCTTGGATGATGATGATTGTGGGTTTTTTTGGCGCAAGAGCCGATTTCGGCTATACTGCGCCAAACATTTGTTGTCTGTGATCTGGACGTGAAAAGAAGAAAAAGAAGAATGGGATGACAAGAAAGAGGGTCGAAAATAGAGAAGGATCACTAGGGTACCCCGGGTTCGTGAAACCCGTGTTTACCAAAGACAGTAAATCCCTTGGGAAAAGGAAAAGTTCACTAGGGTACCTCGGGATTGTGACACCCGTACTCACCTAAAGAAGGTGAGCCCCCTGAGGGGGATTCAGCTTGGAAATGATCCTAAATACAGTTAAACTCAGATTTAATGATCCTTTATTTAACGAATATTTTCTTTTCTCCGATTAAAACAAAGGCAGGAAACTTTATTTAACGAATAATAAATCTTGAATTAACGAATTATTTCAAAAATCGATTTTTTTTGTACTAAGTTTGGATTAAGAAAAAATTGGATTTCTTTTCAAATGCCATCTTTTTTTTTCTCGGAAAAGAAAAATACTTTTCCTGAAAATAGCAAATTTCGATAGCGAAGGGTGCATCCCATTATTAAGACTTTACAGGTGCAGATAAATCCTTACTATAACCTACTGCGAGAGTTTTGAATAGGACAAGATATTTCTGTATCTCATCACACTCCACAATGTAGGGGTTATTCTATGAGATTTTACCAGTTGCTCTCTCTCTTTTTTGTGAGAAGTGAGGCTTATTATACGTACGATTTTGCAAAAAAAATTTAGTTTTTGAAAATTTCTGAAGCGTGGCCTATTGTTGTAAACGAAAGTGTAGCGATTTTTATGTATAAATTAATAATGAAACTCCTGTCAAAACTATTACATTTTTTAATGCCTTACATTATTTGGAAACTTTGAAAACATACCTCATGCAAGCAGAATGTAAAGGACACTGTATTTTCTTTTTTGCATAAAGTCGAAAAAGAAATCTTTCGAGTCAGGAATCAAAAAGATTCTCTGGAATCTATTAATCAGTATTTTAAAATTTCTGATTAACTGGTGCCTAATAGTTCACTAATAGTATTTTTAGCCACTGAATAAAAAGTGTATAATTCTAACTATGGATATTTTTTGCTTATAATCGAATTTCAATAAGTAAGTGAAAAAATTTGTATTTCTTGCACCCCAATATTACGAATAACCCCAATTTATTAAATAAAACGTTCAGTCAGAGGATGAGTTCGTAAAATCGGGGCCAGACAGTATATTATTATAAATATGTAATGTGTGAATTATATTCTTCCAATAAAATAAATATTAATAATTTAACAAAACAAGTTCAGAACCAAAGGCAGCAGTAATACATTTTAGTCGAGTAATAGGCAGTACCTTTATATATAAGACATTAAACTGTAAAATATATAAAAACATAAATATCTTTCAAGAGGAATCAATTAAAATATAAAATCTTTTCAAAATTTATAGTCTAGAAAGTATTCCTATTCAAATAAAGCTTAAAAAGGCACGTTTGGGCTGCATGCAAAAGAATTCAACTCTTTTATTTAGTATGTTCCGTTCTGCTACATTCTAAGCAATATATGTTGCATAAAATTTGATATTTCTGCTGAGCTGTTTCTTTAAAAGAGAATAAAAAGGTTTTTTATAGCGATGCATTTCTCAGTAGTCTGAGTTTAGTGACCTCGTAGAGCAGTTACAGTGAGTAAGCATTCGAGAGAAGAATTTTATTCTCCCTAACATAAAAATATCTTTTGATTGAAAAATACGGATATTTTATGGTAGTTATGATATCTGTTCACACATACAAAAGCATTGGTAACACCGGTTCTAAAAATGCAAAAAAGGAAAACTGGAAATAAAACGTTTCTTTTATGCTTATTTCTACAATGAGAAACGATAAGTCTGGAAAAGTATTGTAGTATTATATGGAAACAATCAATAAAAAGAAGGGTTTGAGATTGCTTATTTTTATCTCTGACTTCCTGAAGCTTTTTTTGAGGGTACTTAATATCATTTATTGCTTAATATTTCAGCATTCCGGAATATGGAAATAAAGGACAATATTCGAAATGAGCCATTGTGGAAGTTAAAAAAAATAACCATAATACTTCGATCATCATATTAAGACAGTGGTCGGTAAACTTTCGGAAAGAGCCAAATTGTAAGGAAAACAAGCTAACTAAGGTATCGAAGAGCCATATACAGTAATACCCCGAACTTGCGTGATAGGTAGGACTGATTGATAACCGCGTAAGTCACACACACAAATTCGCGTAAGGCAAAATATAATTTCTTATATAAATACAGTAGAACGTCGTTTATCCGAATCAATTGGAACCGGACACCGTTCGGATAACCGAAAACCGAATGCGTTCCATGCAGTATATGAAACCGGACACTATACGAGTATTAAAAATCATCACATACGGGAAACGTGCTTGAAGAAAAATCAAAATAGGTGCAAAATATCGCAATTTTACCTTTATTGTGGAATAAAAATCATTTATTTTTAGCTGTATTATTGTATACCTTCGTATTTTCGCTGAAAGGTCTCCGATTCTCTTGAGCAGCAGCAGTAGTTGAGTAGGACAGCACTCTGATTGTTGTTCGTACCACTCCATATCTGTCTTTAACGCAGAAAAAGCGTCAGTATTTGATGGACCCTAGCTACTTTCATTGTTGTTGTTCTCGTCTTCATCATTTTCATCGTCGACAGGGTCGGATTCTTCTTGCACGTAAGTCACAATCTCGTCATCATTTAGGATTTGAAATCCACAGTTTTCTGCATCGCATGTCATCCAGGTTTCTACATCTTCTTCATCTCATTCTTGAAATCCTGGGTTCGATTGGACAAAGTCGGTAATCTCCTCCCTGTGAATTCCCCCATTTAAGTCTTTTTCGCCTTCTAAATCTGGCTACCGCTTAACCCATGTATTTTTCAGGCTCTATCTTTCGAAAACGTATTCATATATAGTACATGTAGTTGAAGAAAAAAATTGGTCCGGATATTTGATGCTTCGGATAATAAACGTTCGGATAAACGACGTTCAACTGTAGTTATAAAGTATTTCTAGTTGAGACTGGAGACGAAGGAAAATAATAATTTGGAACAAAAAAAATTAATAAAGTCTTAGTCAAATTGGCGAACCAAAGTTATTTTGGTGTAGAAGGCATAACAGAATCTAACAAGCTGTCTAGTGGCTCAAAGATTTTTTCTGCTCGAATTCATTATAGCATGCTAATAATTTTTTTATTCCCTGTTATGCTGATAAAAAGTACGCTCTTCGTTGGAGTATGTATTTTCTAAAATGTGTAATCCTTTTTCAGTTAAACTAAGGCTTTCCATCAAATTACCAACCGTCATTCGATCTTCTGACTGAACTGGTCTAAAAACTCGAGTTCTTTGATGTCTTCCTCTGGCTCCTGCATTTCTAACGTGTGTGTGGGAAATTATAGGTTTTATAATTTTTTTTTATTCCGTAAATTATTTCAGTAATAAATAATGAAGCATGCCACGTTTGTTGTTTTCCCTGCAGCGGTGTTCTACTTATAGGAAGGTCAGATTTACAAGCTCGTTTCCCAGCATGAATTCGAAAAACAAGATTATGGCAACCATAAATATCGCCAGAAAAATTAAATTGGTGACTTTATCACCTTTGGTGTCAAATCTGGCGACATAAAAGATATCACTCAGGAATCATCGAGAAGGCTTCAAGGTCGACCATTCTAGAAATTTAAATAAGGCTATATGAAGGATTTTTGAAGCAAAAGTCGAATCAGCATAGTAGAGAGCTTATTCGAGTTCTGAATCTGCTTGTGCGTTGACTGCGATATATGAGATTTTATCTCTCTGAGTTTCTACTAGTAGAACTGTTCTAGAAGGTTCGTCGTGCAAAGCTTGTTTATAATGAGTGCATTTTGCGTTATTGTGAATAATCTGTTATGATATATTTTATTTATATATACGTCGATTTGTCTTCGTGTAGTCATCTGTTCCTCCTTGTCTATTTTAATAAATCTGTATACATTCAAAT
>BMAV01007956.1:133098-181604 GCA_019973955.1 Trichonephila inaurata madagascariensis
ACTGTTTGGATGACTTTCGGCAACTCCAGAGTTTACTGAGTCCCTACAACTCGCAAAAGGAAACATTGAAGCTCCATTCTTTATCTCTTTCCCCTTTTGGTAGAATCAACAGTGAAGGATGTATTCCATGTGTGTACTCCTTCCCAACTGCAACTCAGAATGTATATTTTTCTTCCGCGGAGGGTTCCCTTTTTTTCCTCCAATACACGTTCAAAGCTTATTTGTTTCACTTCGGCTGTTTCTGGAACGGATGGACTGAGACTCCTATTTAAGTTTTGTCTTGTCTTTCGATACAATCTGCTTTTTTTTACCCCTGCAAGTTTCTGCTTTCACTACTGGTATTGCAATACTTTGGTATTTACCGTGTTAACATCGCATTGAAAGCGTAGTTGTGTTCTGCATTTTCGTCGCGTGCCGAAAATAAGCTCAGTTGGCTGTTTTCGTATTTCCGTGTACTCGCTGAACTTCTGACTAAGACATAATGTTCAAAGTTGGAATGAAATTTTAAATTAAATGGAGAATGGGACAAGTAAGGTGAAGATGAAAAGGTTTGTATTTTAATGAAATAACGAAGAAGTTACTCATTTATAAGTAAATGGATATAAGGTTTGAAGCAAGATCCTTTAGACTTTCGTATTCTGTTTACGCTTTTTTTGAAAACATATATAAGTGTTTGAGAGAGTAAAAAAGCTTGAAGTTGTGCAATATTTCTAGTAAATAATCCGTCGTTGAAATCTCAATAGATCTTCACAAAGAGTTAAATACATAATATTGTTACAAAGATACAAGTAGATTCCATTATACATGATTGTTTTGATAAATGCTTGCATTTTAGTGTTCATACTTTTTTAAATAAATTTTTCTGTATGTTAGATACATAATGACTAATATTTAAACTAATATACTTTGGTTTAAATATCGTTCACGAAAATGCAGAGCAAAATTCATGAAAAATTATACATATTTTTTTCCGTTTTAAAATATAAATATTTGGTACCTTTCCGTTTCCCCGGAGCAAATCTCGCCAAAAGTTACATTATGGTTGACAGCATACAATATATACATAAAAAACATCAATAACTATTGCCTTCTTAAGTTTTTCATCCATTTTTGATTTATTATGAAAAAACAACAACAACCCGTTACTGATAAGAAAAGACCCCTCCATGTTTTGAAAAAGCGGTAGTAAAAGGTTACCAGTGAGAATACTCCATTTGGCCTCTGTTGTATCCTTTTTGGCAACTTTATCGCCTGTGCCAGAGAGGCGGAAAAGTACCAAATATTTATATAGTTCTACAGAAAAAGCATTAAAGGATTTATGGCAAAAAAACTGAAAAAATGTTTAATACGTTTTATATAGGGAAAAACAATCTCGTCAAAAATAATTTTGTCCAGCATATTCGTGGCCATGGTAGCTTAGTGTTTATGATCACGAACTCGTGACTGGTGTATAGCGGGTTCGAGTCCTGGTGGCACTGAAGACCCGCAGCGATGAGGTGACCGTTGCACGTAAAATCAGTCGAGGTTCAATGTCTTCCCTTTGACTTGGAGTGGTAGTTACTGGAGGGAGAGCCAGCTCAGGTGTCGTCCTCGTCACTTGTCTGAGGCTCAAAATTACGAAGTCCGTCACCGATAGCTTCGTGTTACTTGACGCTAACTCACCCAGCATAATTTTAAAACAATTTTTCATCATTCATAACTTTTTAATTAAATAATTCAATTTACTAAATAATTTTACATTATAAATCATATTAGTTTTTACTATTATATTCTTTCTGTTTTAAATTTAATTTATTATTGTTGATTTTAGGAATCTTACAGCAAATAAGTTATTATTGGGTACTCTATTCTTTTTGAAATTTCTTATAACTATATATTTATTTTACTAAAATATAAAACACATTCGAGCACGAATAAATTTAAAAAAAAATAATTTAATAAACTAATTCTTTTACAATGAATTAAGTTCTGTATTGTAATTGAAACAACGGTTTACTAAAAGCTTAGAAGGCAAATTATTACACCACAAAACACACAAAAATGATAAAGGAATAAAAATAAATAAATTCTACTTTATAATATTAGTTTGGTAAAAAAATTAAATTCATGTACAAAGTTTGTGCAAGTAAAAGAATCAAAATAATTTTCAAGGCCTTTCTGCTTCGATATTGATTGATTACGAAATACACAATATTAGGAAAAAATTAGCAATATTAGTATTTTTGTATAAAGTATTTTAATTTTACCAACCACTTTTTTTTCTCGTTGAAATTCAGCTGCCCTTAAAAACGAACCAAGCCTTTCTAAAACTGAAGGGTTCATTCAAACACAATAACCTCTACATGTACAACATATATTTAAAAACCTTCACCATTCTACCAGATTTAATTCATACTACAGATTTGTTCTGAAAATTCAATTCATCCAAGTCTTTAAAAATGAATCAAAGCCTTCCAAAACTGAAGGACTCATTCTAAACACAATACCTCTACATGTACAAATGTATTTAAAACCTATCATTCTACCAGATTTAATTCATACTACAGATTTTTTTCTGTTAAAAATTCAACTTTCCAACCCCTTAAAATGAATCAAAGCCTTCCAAAGCTGAAGGACTCATTCGAAACACAATAACCTCTACATGTACAACATGCATTTAAAAACCTTCATCATTCTACCAGATTTAATTCATACTACAGATTTGTTTTAAAATTCAACTTTCCAATCCCCTTGAAAATGAACCAAAGCCTTCCAAAACTGAAGGACTCATTCGAAACACAATAACCTCTACATGTACAACATGCATTTAAAAACCTTCCTCATTCTACCAGATTTAATTCATACTACAGATTTGTTTTAAAATTCAACTTTCCAATCCCCTTAAAAATGAATCAAAGCCTTCCAAAACTGAAGGACTCATTCGAAACACAATAACCTCTACATGTACAACATGCATTTAAAAACCTTCATCATTCTACCAGATTTAATTCATACTACAGATTTGTTTTAAAATTCAACTTTCCAATCCCCTTAAAATGAATCAAAGCCTTCCAAAGCTGAAGGACTCATTCGAAACACAATAACCTCTACATGTACAACATATATTTAAAAACCTTCATCATTCTACCAGATTTAATTCATACTACAGATTTGTTTTAAAATTCAACTTTCCAATCCCCTTGAAAATGAACCAAAGCCTTCCAAAACTGAAGGACTCATTCGAAACACAATAACCTCTACATGTACAACATGCATATTTAAAAACCTTCTCATTCTACCAGATTTAATTCATACTACAGATTTGTTTTAAAATTCAACTTTCCAATCCCTTAAAATGAATCAAAGCCTTCAAAACTGAAGGACTCATTCGAAACACATAACCTCCTACATTCTTTAACAACATGCATTTAAAACCTTCATCATTCTAACCAGATTTAATTCATACTACAGATTTGTTTTAAAAAATTCAACTTTCCAATTCCCTTAAAATGAATCAAAGCCTTCAAAGCTGAAGGACTCATTCGAAACACAAAACCTCTACATGTACAACATGCATTTAAAAACCTTCATCATTCTACCAGATTTAATTCATACTCAGATTTGTTTTAAAATTCAACTTTCCAATTCCTTAAAATGAACCAAAGCCTTCCAAACTGAAGGACTCATTCGAAACACATAACCTCTACATGCTTAAACTATGCATTTAAAACCTTCCTCATTCTACCAGATTTAATTCATACTACAGATTTGTTTTAAAATTCAACTTTCCAATCCCCTTTAAAATGAATCAAAGCCTTCCAAAACTGAAGGACTCATTCGAAACACAATAACCTCTACATGTACAACATGCATTTAAAAACCTTCATCATTCTACCAGATTTAATTCATACTACAGATTTGTTTTAAAATTCCACTTTTCAATTCCTTAAAATGAATCAAAGCCTTCCAAGCTGAAGGACTCATTCGAAACACAATAACCTCTACATATACAACAACTATGCATTTAAAAACCTTCATCATTCTACCAGATTTAATTCATACTACAGATTTGTTTTAAAATTCAACTTTCCAATCCCTTAAAATGAATCAAAGCCTTCAAAACTGAAGGACTCATTCGAAACACATAACCTCTACATGTACAACATGCATTTAAAAACCTTCATCATCTCTACCAGATTTAATTCATCTACAGATTTGTTTTAAAATTCAACTTTCCAATTTCCTTAAAAATGAACCAAAGCCATTCAACTGAAGGACTCATTCGAAAACAGTAACCTCTACATGTACAACATGCATTTAAAAACCTTTCATCATTCTACCAGATTTAATTCATCATACAGATTTGTTTTAAAATTCAACTTTCCAATTTCCTTAAAAATGAACCAAAGCCTTCCAAAACTGAAGGACTCATTCGAAACACAATAACCTCTACATGTACAACATGCATTTAAAAACCTTCATCATTCTACCAGATTTAATTCATACTACAGATTTGTTTTAAAATTCAACTTTCCAATCCCTTGAAAATGAACCAAAAGCCTTCCAAACTGAAGGACTCATTCGAAACATAAACCTCTACATTACAACATGCATTTAAAACAATTTTTCCTCATTTTACCAAGATTTAATTCATACTACAGATTTGTTTTTAAAATTCAACTTTCCAATCCTTAAAATGAATCCAAAAGCCTTCCAAACTGAAGGACTCATTCGAAAACATAACCTCTACATGTACAACATGCATTTAAAAACCTTCATCATTCTACCAGATTTAATTCATACTACAGATTTGTTTTAAAATTCCACTTTTCAATCCCCTTAAAAATGAATCAAAGCCTTCCAAAGCTGAAGGACTCATTCGAAACACAATAACCTCTACATGTACAACATTGCATTTAAAAAACCTTCATCATTCTACCAGATTTAATTCATACTACAGATTTGTTTTAAAATTCAACTTTCCAATTTCCTTAAAAATGAACCAAAGCCATTCAACTGAAGGACTCATTCGAAAACAGTAACCTCTACTACAACATGCATTTAAAAACCTTCATCATTCTACCAGATTTAATTCATACTACAGATTTGTTTTAAAATTCAACTTTCCAATTTCCTTAAAAATGAACCAAAGCCATTCAACTGAAGGACTCATTCGAAAACAGTAACCTCTACTACAACATTCATTTAAAACCTAATACTTTTAAAAACCCTCATCATTTTACCAGATTTACTTCACACTACAGATCTGTACAGAAACCGAACGCCTCCAAGTCATTATTGTTCTTTTGTGGAAAAAAACTCCCCATCTTCTTTTTCTCGTTGTTGCAAAGAAAGGTGAGAACATGTCTTTTTCACCGACATCTGTTTCCTACGATTCCAAGAACATTCCCAAAATCGTTGTATAAAATGGATCTGGGTGCAAAGCTGTGGATTTTCTGGATCGCTCCCTCCCTAGGACATTTACGATGATCGTAAAAATGTCGCGTGGATTTCGCTTGCAGTGATTTAATTGTAGGTGATAAAACGACTCTAATGGCCTCACTATTTCATAAAATCTCCATTAAGGCTTCAGCAAAAGGGTGGGGCTATGGCATCGAAAAGATTCAGTTGGGGTTCTCCGGTACGTATGTATTTTCTATTGTTACCTGGTTGATAATGTATGTGGTATATGTTTTTATATAAATATAGCATCTAAGGATTTGCTTTTTCTGTGATATATGTTGCAATAATACTTTTGTTCGTTGACAGTTCCTTATTTAAACTTTTAACCCTTGCAGAACCATAAGGCTGCCAAGATAAATATTAGTATATAACTGTTTTTCTTGTCTATGTAGGTACGAACTAAATAAAACTTATAAGAAAAAATACATGAAAATAGTTTATAAATTTATAGTTTATAAAAGTTATTTTTCCCATAGAGTTATTTGTCATTATGAGACATTTGTTTTTATTTGCTCAAATATATTTTATTGTTGCACAAAATTATATACTTACCGAATAACATAAAACACTCGTGAGAAAACACAGTAACGTATTATTGCACGGTACAATTAATTGAAATAATAACACAGTACAGTTAGCGAATGTTTTATCATTGGCGCCAATTGATTTGACAGTTATTTTTTCCTAAGTGTTCCTGTTTACGGAGAAAATTGCATTCGACATGCCTTCTATTTTGAGATATGTTGACAAGATTATAAGTGAATACGATCGCCAGTAAGAAAAGGGGAGATGTTTCCCTTAGTCCTGAGAGGGGTTAAGGTGCTTTGAAAATTTTTATTCGTTTTAAATATTGTTCGAATATTTATTATGTTAAATTACAATAAAGTATGTGTTAAGTTTTTTTTATATATTTATCGTAAAGATTTATTAAATAAAACAGAAATGTTTGTTTGTTGAATATTACAAAAATATATGAAAAGGCAAAAGTGCTTGTTAGATGTCAAAATTATGTTACGAATTATTTCATTTAAGACAAAAGTTTACTGTAAAAGTTATCACATGAAAAATCAAGAAAATGTGGGCAATTTTATAAGACGATAACAATAACATGCTTAATAATAAGTATAAAAAAGAATATATTTTTAAATTTTAAAAAAATTGAATCGATGCTTTTAGAGAACAATTCTTTTAAACAATTATTTCCTTTTAAGAAAATTTAGGGGTAAATTAAAACATGAAAAATAAGGGAAAATTTATAGTTTTTATAAGAGATCTAATCATGTGTTAATAAGTGAAAAAAGAATCCATATTTTCATATGAAATGTTAACTCGTCCGTGCGCATTTTTATATTTTATTTTAAAAAATAATGCAAAATCAATAAAGATTATTACAATAATACTGTTATAACCCCTAATTATAATCAGTGGTGGTAAGTAAGTGAATCCATTGATTTATTGGGAAATTTTCTTACAATTTCGATTTGCATTTTTAATTTTTAAATTCATGTATAGAAAGTAATTACTTTATCAATATCAAACCCTAATTATTACTTTATTCTGGCTATTGTTATAAATTTTTGTGGTTCACTCTGTAGGCATGGATTCAAATCCCATTTCTGACACCAAACACTAGCAATTCGGGGCTCGTGGTCTTCATGCTAAAGAACAAAATAGTTCTCCAAGGGCAATGCAATTTACTGTCGAAAAAAAAGATCCTCAAAACAGCAAGAAACTCGCACGAAAGTTCCAGAAGATTTTCACATCTTCCACAGCCCCGAGGCATAACTATCAGTGTCTAAACATGCAGGCACGCATTGTTAAAGATTATCCGCAAGTAATCTTTCGATCGCAGGCAAGTGAATATTTCAAAAGTTGAAGCAGTACAACTTAGTTTCAGCAAGCGACCGGTATTTATAGTCTGCGCGACTACCTTCCAGTGCTTTCTAGAAAAATCCGCTTACGTCATAGGTCATGACGTTATGAACTTTACCAGTAATTTTGAGAAGCATCAAATGGTCGCCAAAAATGATGCCAACTTGGCGAAATCTGCAATATTTTGCCAAGCTCCCATTGAAAAGCTATTATAACATTAAAGACGGCGTTGCTTACGAGTATTACAGTTTTTATAATGAAATAAATGCAATTGAATGTACACACACTAATATTAAATGTTGACAAATATTGAAGTTTTAAATAAATAATTTACACTATTTAAGAAACATGAACTTTAATTACAAAATTACAAATTATTTAAATAATAATAATATCTATATAGTGTATGAACAACTAATAACTAGAAAGGGCTTCAAACATCTATGACATAATTAAATGAAAAGTGATTAATTCGTTAAAAAATAAAACACAATACAAAAAAGAAGAATCAAAAGGAATTTATTAATGGAAAAAGTGCAAGAAACTCCTATGAAAAAAATCAAAGAGTTTTTCATTAAAGCAATATTTGTGTCTATGTATATCTATTTCTCCTTCCATTTTCTATATAAAAAAGAGTATTAAATAAAAAAAAACTTTCTTCATCAAGGAAAATTCAATTTCACAACAAAAGCGGCCAACAACAGAGAAACATCAGAAAAAGTTTCGAACTCTTTCACCAGGCTCTGAATAGAATGTATGGGGTGAATGGAACAGTGAAAGGGAGGAGAAGGGAGTCCTCGGGGGGTATAAAGAAGCAGATCGGTAAAAAACCGACAAGGCGAAAAAGAATCGTTTGTCAAGCCTCCAAAATCGGACTGGGTTTTTATTGCTTTTCAGGCTGGGAAGTTGGTGGGGGTGTGTTGCCATTCGATGATGGCCGTTTCGTGTTCTCTGTCAGACGGTTCTTTTTCAACAGGCTTCCACCGAATTGTTTTCGCGCGGTTTGCGGTTAGTGTAATAGCCGTCGATATTTTATGAGACAGACCTTCCTTTAATACTACTCCATTTGACCAAGACCGTGGGATCACAAACCTGACAAACGGATAAAAAGGCATTCGTTCTCGGTAACATGCTTTATTCATCTGTCTGTCCATTTCCGCGTTTGCTCGTGATGTTATTGGAAGGATGGCGAATGCGTTGCCTATTCATAGTTTCTAGAGTATTTTTCTCGTTGTTGGAATATTTTTTATAAGACATATATATTTTTACTTCTGTTTTTATTTTGGAAATGTCAATATTGTTTTGGGAGTAAAAAAAAGTAGCAGAAATTCCATCAGAGATTTTCTTAGTCAACTGGAATAAAACTCATTATGGGGTCTCAGGGGTGTTAAATTTTTCTAGAGGTCTGAAAATATAAACAATTTTCAAACTGGTATAATTCTTTTCAATTTAAATTAAATGATTCGAATCTCTTACACATTATTTATAAAAGAATGGGGCTTCAGAAAAATATAAAATGTTTAAAATATAACAATAATTTTAAAAATCATAAGCATATGAATATTCTATGATAAGTATAAAGTATTTTTTGCGTTGCGCACGCTATTTCTAAAATAGTAGCTTCTGATGTATAAAACTTTATAGAATTATAAAATGCATCATACTCTTTAAACCCTACCTAATTTAAGTGTTATATATCTTTCGTATTTCAAAATATTTGTAAAACATTGCAATTCTTTAAATATTTTTAAAAACTGTGTTTTTTTTACTTATTAAAATATGTAAGTTATTATTTTATTTATATAAAAATAAGAATACAATTACTTTTATTAATCAACTTATAGCTAGTAATTAAGGCTACTATTTTAAAAAATAGCATGCGAGACGTAAAACTTAATAAATATCTCTTATAGAAATGTTTCTTATTTTCATATGATTATGATTTTTAAAATTATCATTATATTTTAAACATTTTATGCTTTTCTGAAGCCCCATTTCATTATAAATAATGTGTAAAAGATTCGAATCATTTAATTTAAATTTAAAAGAATTATACCTGTTTGAAAATTGTTATATTTTCAGACCTCTAGAGAAATTTAACACCCCTGAGACCTCTTATGTTACGAATAAGCCAAAACTTTTAAATACCGTAAAATACGGCGTATAATGCTCACATATTTTCAAGCAGCATTTTTTAATTTTCAGGTATAATCGCCCTATAACGCGCACCACCATTTTTTTACGAAGAAACCTGAAATATATGTATGCAGTTCTCTTATGCTTTGAAATTATTTATTCTAGGTACTATCCCAGGTTTTTGAAAAAAATAGTATATTTTTAGAATTACAACTCTTGAAGTTCATTAGGTGTGTCAATTCATTAAAACAAACAGTATTTCGATGTATGTATAAGTCTAGTTTTCTTTATGCTCATTTCTGTTTTTATTTCTTAAAGCTATCATTTTTATACCCGGCGTATAACACGCATTCGTAAATTTTGATCTGATTTTTTTGTGTTAAAATTGCGCGTTATACACCGAATTTTTTAAAAATCAACCGACAATGTATTACCAAACTCAATTAAAATTAAAATTATATCAATGCATTGTGGTCAGATACCTTAGTTAGAGCCCTGCTGCCATTGAAGATAAGCCTGCTAGGGGGGCTGATGCATGCTAAATCTGTCAAAGTTCAGTGTCCTCCCGTTGGTGTAAAGATCGGGGGTGCAAGCTCAGAAGTTGTCATCGCCATTTGACTGAGGTTTAAAGTAACGTGATCCATCACCAATAGCTTTCGTGTTGTTTTACAATGCGATGTTAATAAAAAGTCACTTACCCAATTACTGATAAGCTGCTTCTTGCATATAAAACTATAAGAAGAAATTAATTTTTCTCTGTTCATATATGTAACATTTGTTTTATAGTACTGTTATAAGGCTGTGTATCGATAGATTAATCTGTAACTCATGAATACATTTTAAAGTTTGTTATTTCATTAGACTAATAAGAATCAATTGATCTTGTTGAATATATATAGCAGTAAATAAATTAAAAAGAAGACTAATAAATCTAAAACATCTTCAGATCAAACCGAACGAACCAAGAACATGATGGAACCATTACAAACCAAAAAAGAGAAATATAGTTAGAGTGGAAAAAACTATTATTATTTTTCCGAGCTGTCACTGGTTTAGGACAGTGAAACAGGGTTAAACAGTGTTTTGTGAGATCTCAACCTTCCCCTACAGCGGAAATTTTCGACGTAATAGCACATGAGATAAACCAAGACGAAGGCCCAAAACCCACGTGGGTGAATATAACAGCAATAGAATAGAATTGGAATATTAAATTACTATAGGAATCCGGATATATATATATATATGACATGTCTTCTCCGAATTTCAACCTCATTCTAGGCATAGAGTGGTTATCAATATTTCACAAAAGTCTCAAAGAAGCAACGAGCTAAATGATAAGTCCAGAAATTATACTAGAAAGTCAATCCTGCAATTCGATATTATAAGTTTGTGTTTTATTTCTTCAGAAAAATAATCGCCTTAAAATGTCAGTTGATCGCAAAATATTTGGAGTTGAACTTATGAAGTAAAAACTATATAAAACACAAAAGTAACAAATTCTATTTTATTATTTGAAGTTTTTTCTTAATATGGAACCGCGTCGAATGTAGTTTCAAAGAAACTCAAGAATTTTTTTGACTAAACTGACTTCTAATAAAAAATGCCTGGTTGTGTTTAGTCAGTCAAAATGACCTACAATGATCATACTAATAACTTATTTAGAATTGAAGTTTAATGATAAAAATTGAATCACTTCAATAAATTTGTGAATTTTAGATTAAAAAAACATTGAAAATTTAGGTAGAATTTTTAGTGTTTGTTCAAAGTTTATTTAGGTATAGTGATCATATAAATGTAGTTCTAACTTTATATCATAAAAGCCAGTGCAGTAAAAGACGAAATAATATTAGAAACATGAATTAAAGAATTAGTTATATCATTTACATAATTAATTCAATTCAATAGTATACTAAATAGTTATAATATTAGTGCCATATGTTCAGCAGATTGATGGGGACTTGTAAAAACCCCCAAAACAAAAAAATCTTTCCTAAACTTAAAAAAAAATTGTAAAAAATTTGGATTTATAAAAAAATAAGGTTTTCTGTTTGAAAACTTTCATTTAACTCTTGAAATATAATTTGGCCATAAATTAATCATCCATTAATTACGAATTAATTAATTTAAGTATTCAATGAAATTAAAGAATACATAATAAAGTTGTTAAATTTATTATTATTATTATCTTTTTTGGTGAACTGGTGTAAAAATAAAAATATGAGTTTTTTGGAAATAGGAAACGGATTTTGAATAAGAAAAATAGGGTTAAAATATTTAGGTTAATTAAATCGATAAAAAAAAACACATTAAAATATTTACATTACTTATTTTACAATCTTTCAGACTTTTCTATGAAAATAATTTCAGAACTTAATTTCAAATAAAAAGAGTAATTAAAAATATTTTTTTATTTTGATTAAAATGTAATTAAAATTGATGATAATTGATATTCATTTTAAAAAGCCAATTGAAATTAGTAATTTAATACTAAAATTATTCTTGGCATTATATTGAACACACAGTTGTCTTTTTTTCCCTGCGTCAATCGCAGACGTAAATACTCTAAAGTTGTTTTCTCAAAGTACGTAATGTCCCTGTAAGGAAACAGTTTTACAGATAAGAAATAACGATTTTAGGAATTGTCATTTAATTTGAACACAGAAATTCATTCTATTGTACTTAAGGCATTTCTTTTAAGTGGTAACAAATTAATAAAATAATTCTTGCGAGTTAGAGAGTGATAGGAATAAACGAGATTAAGTTCTAAAGTTAAAATAGTAGATAGGTAATAATAATAATAATAATAATTAATAATAATAATAATAATAAAAAAAACAATCACCGATTATTTGTTTTTATTGCGACGTTAACATAAATTTTACATTATATTTTTTAACTTCAGCTGTGTACAAAAATTAATTTTGAAAATTTTATTTATTCGTAACTTAAACTTTGTGTAGGATTATTCTTTAAACATAATTTTTCTAAATTTATTTGTATAGTTTCCAGTTTTGAGGAAAATATAAAAACATTAACTGAATTTCAATCATGATATTTTAAGTAAAACTAAATAAGTAATTAAGTAAATAAACTTAAAATTCCATATTAATGATAGACGATTTTGTATAAAAAATTACTTAGATATAAAAATAAATTTATTTACTAAAATTAAATTTTTAAATGGCTTCAATTTTAAATACTTTAAAAAAATAATTATTCATCAAAAAATTAAGTAAATTACATAATTATTTCAGAATCAAGATATTTTATTTAAAAAAAACTATACATCGTATTAAATATTCAACTTAACTATCGGTTTGCTATTTTTTCATCAATTTGAAAACAAATATTCTGATCTGAATTTAAAACTTCCACTTTAATATTTTGCACAAAACATAATAAGTAAATTTATAACGTAATAAGTAATATAACGTTTTTAATTTCTAATACACACACTCTCAAATAAAAACAAATACCGTAAAAAATACTTCTACTCTCCCTTAAAAAAATAAAAGAAAAAAAGAACAAAATCCACTCTCTTCCACTTCAAAATGCAATTCGAAACATTTTCTATCCAATTTCTTAGTCCATAAATAAAAATGCCAAAAACCGCTGACTCTTCTCGCGACGAAGCCATAAAGGCCAATCTCATGGCTAAGCAACACAATTCCAAATTCCACGTCACGTGATACCGCAGACATTTGACCCTAAAAGCTTTGTGTTTTTGACTTTGCATCTTAAATAGCAACCTCATCGCCTTACATGTACCATTTTTACTTCTGGGAAATTTTTGTCTCGTGTTTTTGTGATCGATTCACATCGAAGTTCGAAAATGCTTTTAAGGTAATATTGAGTGGTATGGATGTCATTTCTTTTTCGTTTTGAATTTTCGTTATTTCACATTTTGTGATGTCTGTGGTGTATCTCTAAGTAAGAGATTGATATCCAGGAATGAAAGAATGATAGTGAGTGTGTTTCAGATGTTTTTGAATAAATTGGTATAATACTATCTTTTCGTTTTACGTTTAATGCTAGATATGAATGAATGTTTTTTTTAAAGGAACATTAGGGATTGTATAAATGCAGAGTTCGTTGAGTGGTAATATGAGTTGAGACAAAACAAGTGTTTTTCCTTTTTGAATTCTAATTTATGTACTTTTCTGAAATGCTCGTTGTATAATTTTGAAAAAAAATTTTTTTTCGTTGCTTTAAATTCGTTTTATTCTTAACTCAATAATGGCATCACTTGACTTAAAAATTGTTCTTCAATTGACTGCTAAACCAGATGACTGTAACCTATAGCACGTGTGCCAGATTTGGCGAGCGTTACACATTTCAGAGGCATTTTACACTACTCAACACTAATTTGTCAATTTTTGAGTGGATGAAAATTGATAATTTTGTAACGGATTTCATTGGCTTAACATCTTTAGAATAATGAAAAGAAACATTTACGGTATTATGAAAAAATCTGAAAGATTACTAACGATAAATCGGCAGCTATTTTAAATTATTGGATGTAACACTAATTAATATTTTGAAAAAATACGCAAAATTAATATATAATTAGAAAACCTATATTCTTGATCTCTATTCCCTAACTCTATCTGCATTATTGTGGGAATCAAATTGTTTAAAATATTTCCTTCTGTGTGGGACCCTGAATCATATTAGTAGATTGGTTTGACCCCCCGTAGCTACAAGGTAAGAAGATCAAGAGATCATAATGACAACATTTCTTACCAAAGTTACTCTTTTAGTTTCAAATATAATTAAGCGTACAAGATCTTAAGTTACAATTTTATAATAATCAGTTTAATCAGAATTCCCCGTATTTCCAAAATATATAGTTTCTTAAATTTTGACGAAGAATTTCCCGTTCTATGTATGAAATACAAAGTTCGTAATGGAACTTCATAGCTCGATATTAGATCACAATACCTTAGAATTTCTATCAAATCTCAGATTTCTGTCCCTACCATCAACGTAGTTAAAAAGACATCTTTTATTTCTTCCTATACTTATTTCTATGATTGAAAACGCAACTGGAGACCTACCTTTCCTCTTCTATAATAACTGTTTTTATATCTGGCAATTCTTCCAAACAATCATCAAGTGCCATCTCTCCAGTTTCAGTTCCATTATGGAATCCCCCATCTCGGACACAATCTTTGTCTTCGCCAACCCCGAAGATGGACACTGGGTCGGGACAAAAGGCTGGGACAAAGGGCCCGGCTCATAAGAGGCAAAGGACGAGAAGATAAGGAAGGAAACCTTCAATTGGTTACCTAGGTAACGGTTGAAATGAAAGACAATGACTACTTCGGTAGACGCACTCCAATTTATCTTCTAAGCTACGTCTCTGCTGAATTCTTGTCTTGGAGAAACTACATCTTGTTCGGGTTTTTAAGGGGGAGGTTTGCGGGCTGCTTAGGGGATTGAGAAATCAATTATGTTTTATTGTTTGCCATACATGTATTGGTTCTTTTGTCTAACTGAAAAGACTATCCATCATCGCTGGATAATATTGTTTTCGGTTGCAGGCAGTTCCCATATTGAATGCCACGAGTGATTTTATTTGACGTTTGCTATGTATTACATAAAATGCTATTCGAGAATATAAATTAAATACTCTTCAATAAACAAAGTAATGCATGGGGATGAATATAAAAATGTTTAACAAATTACATAATAAAAAATGTACAACATATTTCAAAGAATGTAGATATAAACCTCCTTTTAAGCGATCTTTTTTATGTAAATTCGAAATTAAGTTAATTAAACATCAAAATTATTTTTTCTTGCAAAACCTTAATAATTTTTTCAAGCAACCAAATTAAAATGTAAATTAGAGAAAACAATAATTTAAGAAAACTTGGATATATAGATTTGCATTACCTATTTAATTATGACACTCCTAAATTTAACGAATTACATAATTGATAGTAATAAAAACGACAAGAGAAAAAGTTCTTTTATGTTATAAAATTTGTTTCTTGAATCAACTTATAAAATTCACAAAAATTCCAAATAAATTACATAGATCGTAGCACACACACAGAGTAATTTTAAGTTTTAAAACTAATTAGAGTCCGCCATAAGCATGCGTGGTTTTTATGAAGATAAGCTTATAGAAGGTTATTCGCATTTTATGGAAACGATTTTGTAATTCATTTTCTCGTTTGCCTTTTGAGATAAAACTTTGGCAACTTTAGAATAATCATCTGCTAATATTTTCTTTTGATTGGATTGTAAAATAAAATTTTTATTTTAAAAGTGGATTCTAAAATTTATATATGGCTCTAAGGTTTCGTAACCGCGCTTTTCGAGAAGAAAATATTCGTATCAACAAATTATGAAACAGGTGTAAAATTCTTGGTCATTGCATTTCAATAAAAGGTATTTATAATATATTAAATTTGAAAGGGAAAAAACGGATAGCTGAAAGTAAAAATGAAAACATGATCACGAAATCTCATCCTAAGACTGTTCAAATGCAGGCAACTATCAAAAAAAAAAAGGGAAGTTTCCGATCCTAAAAAAAAAACATCCAGCACAAAGATTCATAGCATCCAAACTAGGAATGTCTTCTGGAAATGTAATGTAAAATCATTCACAAAAGTTTAAAATTCAAAAAATGTTTAAACAAA
The DNA here is from genome assembly GCA_019973955.1 of Trichonephila inaurata madagascariensis. Classification (NCBI taxonomy): domain Eukaryota; kingdom Metazoa; phylum Arthropoda; class Arachnida; order Araneae; family Nephilidae; genus Trichonephila; species Trichonephila inaurata. The sequence goes on from BMAV01007956.1 coordinate 149,199, forward strand.
GTTCATCTCTTTTTTTAAAACATCTTGCTAAATTGTATAAAAAATACCGAACTGCCGAAAAAAGGAAATTTGTGGTTATATTCGATGAGGCATGGATATATTCAAAAGAGACTGTAATCAAAGAAGATCTGTTACTCAACAGATGGGAAGGACCACACGAAATGGCTTCGTCTGGGTACAGAAAAGTTCCAAAAGAGATTCATGATAGTTGCAGGGTTTTCTAACAATGTTAAATTAAGGTGACTGCCTACCTTCGGACCCAATTTTTTTATAAAAACAAATTTTTGAAACAATTTGAGTGTTTTTAGGAAGAAAAATAAAAAAAAGTATGTAAATACATAAATTTTTTAAATGAATATTTTACTTTTAGAAAAATTGGTTGTTTTCAAGGAAATTTTACCAAACTTTTACTAAAACGGGTCACACTGTATGAAAATTTCTAATACAGTCATCATAATTTTCTTTTTTACACAACATACATTATGGCTCTTCAAAATGAACCAAATCTAAAGAAATATTAAATACAAAAATTTCAGACATTAATTAATTAAAAATTTTGATATTTTTTAAATTTTTTTTTTTTATAAAACACCCTTTAAAATTTAAAAAACCCCTTAAAAAATTTCAATTTTAAAATTTAAAAAATTCAAAACAAAAATTTAAACCCCCTTTTAAAAATTTCTTTTTTAAATTTTTTTTAAATTTTTTAAAATATTAAGGGGAAACTTTTGCAAAGAAAAAAAAAAACTTTTAAAAACTTTATGGAAAAACCCTTAAAAACCCACTTTAAAATTTTTTCTGTATTTAAATTAAAAATTGTTGGTTTTCCCCTACATTTTTTACAAAAAGAGGACCATTTTTTTTTAAAATTTCCCCTTTAAAAAAATTTCTAAAAGGTTTTTAAAAGGAAAGGGAAAAATAAAAAAAACTTTAAAAAAAACCTTAAAAATTTTTTTGGGGAAAAAAATTTATAAATTTTTTCAAAGAATAAAATTTTTTTTTTTAAAAAAATTAATCAAAGAAAAAATTTTTTTTTTTAAATTTTGATACCCTTAAATTTTTAATGAAATTTAAATTTAAAAAAAATTAATTTTCAAAAATTTAAATTCCAAAACCCTTTTTCTTTTTAATTTTAATTCTTTTAAAAATTTTTAAATTTTAAAGCAAAATTTTTTTAAAATAAATAAAACTTGAAAAATTTTAAATTTTCCCTGTTTTTTTAAACTTTAAAAAAAAAAGGATTTTTCCTTTTTTTTTAAAAAAGGGCCCTTTTTTAATTTTGAAAAAATTTTTAAAATTTTTTTTAAAAGGGATATAAATTTTTAAAACCCTTTTAAAAATTGTTTTTTTGGGAAAACGAAAATTTTTCAAGTTATTTTTTGAAAAGGGAAAATTAATAAAATTTGTTATTTTATTTTTACTAAAATTTTATGAAATTTAAAAAAAATTACATTTTGAAAAATTTAACCAAAACCTTCCTTAAAATTTAAACAATATTTTTTTAAAAAAAATTAAAAAATTTTAACCCCGTAAAGGAAAAAAAAATTACTTTTTAAAAGAAAAAGAAAAATTTTCAAAACCAAATTGGAATAAAAATTTAATTTTAAAACCAAAAACAAAATTTTTTTTAAAACCCCAAATTCATTATTTTTTAAAAATACCAATTTTTTTTTTCCAAAAATTTTTTTTAATTTTTGGGGAAATGATTTAAAATTTTCCTAAGGCGTGAAAGGGAAAAATTTCAAAATTTAAAAAAATCATTTTTGATTTTAAAAAATAAAAACGGGGAAAAAACCTTTTTGGGAAGAAAAAAATTTCCAAAAAAATTGTTTTTAAAACTGGGGGCCTTAATTTTTTCTCCAAGCGAAAAGGGCATTTTTTGGTAAAAATTTTTTTAAAAAGGGGAAAGGGGCCCAAAGGGTTTTTTGGAAAATTTTTTTTTCCGGGGTTTTATTTAATTTTTTTAAACAAATTTAAAAAAAATTTTAAAAATTTAAAAAAAGGCTTTTTAAATTTAATTTTTTTAAATTAATCATAAAATAATTAACATAAAAAGGGGTTTTTTAATATAAATTTTTTTCCATTTTTTTAAATTTTTACTTTTAAAATTTATTTAAAAAAAAAAGTAATTTTTTAAAAAATTTTTAAAAAAATTTGTAAAAAATAATTTATACTTAAAAAAAAAAATTCTTTTGGTAATTTCAAAAAAAATTTTAAAAAAATTTTTTAATTGGTAGTTTTTTAATGGCGGGAAAAAGGAAATTTTTGCAAAAACCAATTAATATTTTTTAAAGTTTAAAAATTTTCCCAAAAACGACCCCCCTTGGCCCTTTCATCAAAGGTTAAACCACTCAAAAGGCACTGGCATAAACTGGGCCCCAAAAATAATTTTCCCCTTTAGTCACCCCTTCTTTTTGTAAAAAGGGCTATCTTCACCAGTCCCGGGACCCCAAACTATCCCTTTACAAAATTTTTTAAAAAGGGGGAAAACCCCCAATTTTTTCCCAAAAATTTTTTTGCAAGTTTTGGAATTCATACATCAGTTCATAATACAGCGTTTTTAAAGTTTCAAAATATTTGGTGAATTATTTTTCCTTTTAACATGTAAAGGGACAGTTCAATTAGCATAACGGTATAAGAGAACAAAACGGAAAACACATTTTATAACAGAAAAAAAATTAGTAAACCCTCAGAAAAAAATGGGGGAGTATGTTGGTCTCATGGGATAGAAAGGGTGTATCCCAAAAATCATTTCCAAATTTGGAACTTTTAAACCCCAAAAAACTTTTCATAAAACTTTAACAAAAGAAAGATAGAAGATGACAAAAGATAGTCCAAGAATAAAAAAAATTTCTTTAATTTTTTCCCCATGATAAAAAAAAATTTTAAAGGGAAAACGCAGACATCAAAAAATTAAAAAAAATTCATTTTTTTTTTAGTATTAAAAAAATTACATAATTTTTTTAAATAAAAAATGTAAAACATTTATATTTTGTTTGATAAAAAAACCCTTTAAAAATAAAAAAAAAATTTAATTGGGAAAAAAATGAAAAAAAACCGAAAAAACTTAAAGTGTTTTCAATTTTTTCCCAAAGCAAAATTTTTTGCTTTTTTGACACTTTTTAAAAAACGGACTATGTGTTTCCCAAAATTTTTTTTATATTTTTATACAGGATACCTGGGCATAAAAGGTGAACCCGTTTTTTAGTCGAAAGTACATGGGTTTTTTTAAAAAAAATTTTTTAAAAAAAAGGGGAAGAAAATAAAATTTTAAAAAATTACGAATTTTTAAAATTTTTTTTTTTTAGGTTTATCTTAATTTTTTTCAAAAAATAGGTTCACTATTTTTGGTTTTGTTTTTATATTTAAAAAATTTTTTTTACATTTTAAGACATATTTTTTTAAAAAATGGGGTACAAAAAATAAGGCATGTTTTTTGGTGAGATCTAAAAAATTATGCCCAAACAAATTAAACTAAAAAATTTTTTTTTAAAAACAAAAAATTCTTTTTTGTATTTCTACAGAATGATTAAAATATCTTTTTTAAAAGATAAAAAAAGGACCCAAGCTCTTTTTAAAAATTTTTTAAGGTATATGTTCCAAAAAACAAACTTTTTTTGGCATTTTACTCTTTGGGGCATGTCCTACTACCCCTTACTAACACTTTTTTAAAAGGGAAACATGTCAGATGACTAAGTAAATAAAAAAATTTAACAAAAAAAAGGCCATTCCAAAAATTTTTAAAAAAATTTTCCCCATTTTATAAACAGTTAAATTAAACCCCCAAAGAATTTTTAAAGATAAAAGGGGGTTTTAACAAGAGCTGGTGATTTAACCAGAATGTCCCCTTATCCCACCCCCCCAGCAACAGGCAAAAAGGGGGCCCCCCATCCCATTTTTTTTTATTTGCTTTTCAACCCTTTTTAAGGGTTTTCCCTTTCAAAAAAAAAAACAGCAGGATCCCCTTCACCGGCATGGACTCCAAATCAGAATGAAGCGCCAATAAAAATTCCCCTTTCTTTCCCTAAAAACAAGCATCACGGAAATCCCGCCAAAACCCCGGGGGTTTGGTTGGTTTTTTAAAGGAAATGGACGATCCAAAAAGTTTTCAAGAAAAGGGCTTTGGGGATTTGGGGGGGTTTTTGGTGATACATCTTCGTATAAAACTTTAAAAGCTGTGCAATGGTTTTTAATTGGTCCCAGAATTTCTGGGAAAAGGAAACGTGTGTTTTTGGGTTTTTTTGGGGTATCTTTAAATAAATCTTTCTTTAAGTTTTATTGGTGTCAATGGTTTGCTTTATGGAGGGATAATGGAATAGGTTTGATTGAAAAGAGGAATGTGAGTGTTTGATATCCACTTGAAGGTTGAAATGGATATTTGTCTTGAGATATGTAGGAATGAAGAGTAAATATGAACCATAAAATAGAAAATTGAAACGTACTGAGTGATATTAGTGCTAAGATATGTAATTTTAACTCGTATCTCTTTAACTCATATTTTTCCCTTTTGGGAAATTTTTAAAAAAAACGATGAAAAAAATTTTGGTTAAAACCTTTTCAAGTATTGGAAATTTTGGGCTCGTAAAAATACTAAAGTATAAATGGGAAAATTTAAGGTACATCAGACTACGTTTGGAACCATGATTTTGAAAAAGCACATAAATGAATATTTTTTTAATACTGAATTATAGAATACACAAATCGGGAAATGTTTTTAAGGGCTATTTATTCCCTGAAAAAATTTAAAATGCTAGTTTTTGGTGAAAAATGTAGACGAGATGATCTATTTTAAAAATATTCTCTTATGAAAAATGTTTCTATAATGATAATATTTTGCTTCTATAAATCTTAGACGTCTATACAGAGCTGAAGTAGAATTTTTCAAATATATAATTTAAAAGGGTATTTATTCATATTTTTAAATTTTTTGAAGATAAATTTTAAAAAAGAAAATTTGTTTTTTATTCAATTTATTGGAAATTGAAAAAAAGAAAAGGGAAATTTTTTTCTAATTTCAGACTCTGTAGAGAAGTCTTAGTTATACATAAGAGAAATATTGGTTTTTTGGGGCCCTTTTTCTGTAAAAAAGGAAAGTTTTGTGAAAAAAAATGTCATTTTTTTCCTTCAGACCAAAATTTGACCTTAAAAAATTCCCCCATTGTAATACTATTCATAAAACAATCTTATACGTATATTCTTATTCAACTGACTTTAAATAACAAAAAAAAGATTTTTTTCCCTTTTTTAAAAAACGGGTTTCCCAAAAGTAATGAGTCATAAAACAGAAATTTAAATAACTTTCACAATCAATCTATTTTTTCATCGGTGACTAAAAAATTGAAAAGTTTGAAATTTAAATGAAGGGGAAAAACTTTTTATTGGGGGAAAAAAATCAAAAAAATTTTTAATAAAAAAGGGGGAATTTATTTTTTACCTATATATTTTTTTAAAATTAAAATTTTGGTTTTTCATCTGTCGATTCCTTTTCCCCCAAATTTTTGGGGTTTTAAAATTAAAAAAAAATCATATTTCTTCTACCAATGCAAAAATGAAAAAAGGGCCTACATCATAATTTTAATAAAAATATTAAGCAAATAAAAAATTAACGGCCTTAAAAACTTTTTACTTGGGAAAAAATTCTATAAAAAAAAAATTAACATACTTTTTAAAAAAAATTTAATTTCCCAAAATTTCCCTATAATTAAAAAAATCCCCCAAAAAAAACCCGGGTCTCTTTTAAATTGATTAATTTGGGAAACCAAAGGAAAAAATAAGTCCCAAATTCGATGCAAAAAAAGGGAGTATATAAAAGGAGGGGGGTGTCGGGTTTTTCCAGATGGGTTTTAAAACTTTTCCAATCAATTTTTTCAAATTTGGTCAGTCCCGGAGCTTTAACGCCAGAAAAATACGACGCAAAACAAAGGGGTTTCGAAGATTATTCAAACCCCTTTTTCCGGAAAAACGGGTAAACCTTTAGGCATGCTTACGCCTATCAGAAATTGCAGGGGGGATTAAATTAGTTCAATTTTGCGTTACCGGGGGTTTAAATAAGGATTGAGCAAACAATGGAAAAAAAAAATGGCGTTTAGTGGGAAAGATAAAACTTTTTCGCCGAAAATGAATAGACGACAGAAAATATTAATTTAGGGGTAATTATGTATTTTTGGGAGAAATGGATTCGGGGTTAATGTAATGAAAAAAAATTTTAAAGGGATTAAACTTTTTTAAAATTTCCCAAAATTTTAAAAGGGTTGGGAAAATTTTTAGATTAATAAAAAAGGGGTGAAAAAATAAAATTTTTTTATAAAATTTTACAAATTTTTGGAAATTTATAAAAATTATTTTTTTTTAATTCTTTTTAACACTTTTAAACAGGTATAATTTTTTTTAAATTTTTCATTAATGATTTTTTTTTTTACAATTTTAAAAAAGAAAGGGGTCTAAAAAACATTTTTTTAAAAAAAATTTTAAAAAAAATTTTTCCCAAAATTTTTAAAAATATTTTTAAAATGAAAATTTTTTACCAAAATTAAAATTTTTAAAAAATTTGGGTATTTTTTCTAAAAAGTTTTAATTTCTAGGTTAAGTTTTTAAAATTAAAAAAAAAAATTTATTTCTAAAATTTGGGTAACTGGGCTTATTTTTTTATATTTTAAAAAAAAAATTAATAACCTTCTTTTTTAAAATTTATTTTAAAAATTTTAATTTAAAAATAATTTTTTTAAAAAAATTTTTTAAAATTTTTGAAACCCTTTTTCCTTTTCTTAAAAATTTTTCTTAAAATTGGGAAGGAAAAATTAAAATTTTAATTTTTTTAAGTAATTTCTTTAGGGAAAGAAAAAAATTTTTACTTTTTTTTTAAAATTCAATTATATAAAATTTTTATACAAAACAGAAATTTCAAAATTTTTGGGGCAAAAAAAAAGCGGGTTTCCGCAACCAAAAAACTTAAAATTTACTAAAAATTTTTTTTATATTTTATTTTTATTTTTAAAATTTTTTGATTAATATTTTAAAAAAAATTTTTAACCCTTTTCGAAGCCCCTTCTTTATTAATAAAAATAATTGTTAAAAAAGGGGTTTTTAACCTTTAAATGTTTTTAAATGAATTTTTTTTCCCGTTTAAAATTTTTAATTTTTGGGTTTTAGAAAAAATTTTAACACCCCGAGGCCCCCCTTTTAAATTTAAAAATTTTTTTCCCCTTTTAATTTTTGTAGGAACAAGTAATATAATTTTTTTTAAGTCAATTTCTACATAGGTCAGCAAAGAAAAATTTAATTTTAGTTACTTTTTATTAAATAGTTACAATTCATATAAATATGTTTATACATATGACAGAATTACAATATTAAGTGACAAAATAGAAAGCGGGTTTCCTCGCAATTTTCCATTCTATATAGGGTGTTGGACTATTTTTTTTTGTGACTATTTATTCATTAATTAAATTTAATTATTCTGATAAAATAGTATAGTAAAAAGAAATCACATTCTCAGAAATTAGGCCACCCCAGGTAGGATTCGAAAACATGATCTTTGGATTAGAAGTCCAAAACGCTATCCATTACGTTACAGGGACACAACGAGTGATTTTCCTTTGTGTATATGTTGTTGGAGTATTATTTTTGTTTGTTACTATTTATTTATTTTTTAATTTAATTAATGAATTAATATTTGAAAAAAAATGTATTAACATCAAGTGTCATTCACTGCAAGTTTAAAAAATATATACTTGAACTGGAATGGATAAACAGAAAGTATTTTATTAACGATAAAAATTAAAAAAAAATAAATAAATATTATATATATATAGAGAGAGAGAGAGAGAGTGAACGAATAGTAGAGGAACTGAAAAAATAATCGAGGAAATATAAAGAAAAAATTTAATAAGATAAAGAAAGAGTAAGATATTTACGCTATAAAAGCGATGAATGTTAAACATCTGATATTAATCATTATTTTAGTAAAATAAGAATCAAAACTTTTCTGAAGATTGTGTATCTTTTTCTCAAAGTTATGTTTCTTAAAACCTGGTACATCAAAACCTTATGAATGTACATCTTTCATATTTGTATACATGCTATTTAAAGTATGGTAAAGGCAATGAACTAAGAATTAAGCTCTAACATCAATAGTTTTTTATTTTTAATAGTTTGTGGTTACGAACACCATGCATTTTATAAAATTTTCTATAAAAAATGTGCAATGATCCATAACCTTTTGGTAAATTTGAATATATTTTAGATTTTCGCTCATTACCTTTATAACTTTGTTAAGTATGTTGTATAAAAATAATTTAAGTGTAATCCATGTAGAGTGTTTTGAAATTCGGTATAATTTTCATCAAATTTTACCTAAAATACCTCATTTTAATAAATTTAAATTGCCATATAATTTTAAGGTTTTTTCATCATTGAAGTCTAAAACACCAAAAAAATAACTAAAATTACTAGATATTTTAAAAAACTTGTTCCAAACGGGCAGGTCCTTTTTAAAGTATATATACAAAAAAGCTTTATGGATTTTATTCTTTGCTAATTAAGAGTTTTTGAAAAAAAAAAAAATCAAATCTTAAAAGTATATTCTTGGGAGGTGAAACTGATTTTTGAAAATCAATCTTGAAAGTTTATGTATGATGCATGACAAAAACGAAAAAAATCTTTGGGGATGGTAATATATTTATATAAAAACTACAAATAATGTGGCTAAAGAACCCCCCCCGGCTCTTTAGAAGATACCATAGTAGCTGCTGAATAATCTAAAGAAAAGGAGGAACATTAAATAATGGTGTCAACCTTCCAACAGCCTTTTTAGCACCTTAGATTTAAGATTCTTTGCAGTAAATAGTCGTAATAATAATAAAAAAGAATTGAAATTATGTACTTGACACATGGAAAAAAAGAAATTAAATGAAATTGTTCCATTCTAAATTTTGAAGTGTAACAATTTCTAATTTGATCATGGATTCAAAACCTACTCGTAATTGAAGAATACAAGTACCATAAGACAAATAGGAAACGCTATAAGAGATAAAGAACACGGAATTTTAAACTTTGTAAATCTTTATGTATGAAAGATTTACAGAGAAAAGAAAACAAAAATACCATTTGACATAGATATCTCTCAATATTTACAAAACAAACAATACTTATAGAAAAAAAACATAATTCCTCCAAATGATAGTTAAATATTAATAAAAGATTTTCTGGCATTCAGCATTATTTAAACAAATAACATTTTAAAAATGAAGCACATTTAGTATATTATACAATTTTTATTAAATTCCTCCATCTGAAAGTTTTTGAAATTACCTTTAATTCGATTACCTAAAACTTTCCCGAGTAATAATAGTAATTTTATTACAATCAAAAGCAAAAGACATTGCTCATGAGCTTCTCAGACTCACCATTTATTTTGGTATTTCTAAAGCAGGAGTCCACCATTACTTAAAAATTCTCAATGGCACTCAGCACCACTCTAATAAACTTGTCAATTTTTAATGGATCGAAGTTGATAAATTTTTAATATACCTTATTTGACAAACATCTTCAGAACTATAGACATTTACAAAATCACGAAAAAATCTGGAAGATAAACTTACAGCTGTTGTTGAATGTCAAACTGGGGATTTTTGTTTAGAAGAGAAAATTTCATGTACTCTGCCCCCCTTTTTTGGTTTACATATCAAAAACTTTCCCATGGGGATATTTCGAGTTCACAAAGAAATTGTGTTTAACAACTGATCGCTTAAAATCGTTTCAAATTGAAAGTTACAAATTATATCACTGATTTTGCGATATGAAAGTAGAGAGGCACAAGCACTAGGTTCGCGTTAAAATTTTTATTTATTTTTTTATTTTACAGCAATGAAGGGAAATATCTAGATTTTATGTTGCCTATTTCTTATTTTAATAAATATGTGTTTTAAAATGTATAATATGTGTACAATTTTAATTTTTTAAAATTTATGTTGAAGGAATAGGTATATTTTATGTTGTTCATTTTTATGTTAAAAATATATTTAAATGATGCAAAATTATTACATAATGAAACTGAAAAATTTTTACTATTGACTTCTATTCTCTGACTCTGCATGTATTATCGTGGGAATCGAATTGCTTAAAAAATGTCCTACTGCGTGATATGCTAAGTCATATTGGTATAGATTGGTTTAGGAAGTACGTCTAAAAGGTTCCAACTCCTGTTCTAAAGTATGCGTATACGGAGTGAAAGTCAACGAATCAACATACATTTAAGCTATTTTTAAAGACTTCAACCAAACGAGTAATCCATAAAACGAAATCTATGTTAATATTTATTTATGATTTTACACATTGCACACAAAACAAAAATGAAAATAGTAGTTATGTTTAAATGTAAAAATAAAGCTATATATATATATATATATTTACAACAATATTATGTAATACAATTTTAAATTATAACGTCCTTTAAAACCCCAGACAACACTCGCTATATCATTATTACAATAATGATCTATTTAAAATATTTACATTGTCCGAGTTAAATGACAAACATTGTCTAAAATCAGTAACGACCTAATATCTTTACATTTTCAAGTATGTAGTTCTGATAATCTCTAAATGTATGTTCATAAATAAGGAAATTAACTATTCTAAATATCCAGATAATCTTAGATAGATTTCATTCTGGAACAATTCTAATTTACATCGATAATGAGGAAAGAAGCTGTTTATAATTTAATTTGCGCCTAAACTTCGATAGAAATTTCTGCATATAATGTCTTTAACAATTTTAATTCGTTTAATGAGTAACTGAGGCAATTATGGATGCGACAAAAGTTATTAATAATATATGATCATATAGAGCTTATTTGATTGTTGTTTTAAATGTATAGTAACATACAATAGGACATTATTTAAGCAGTAAATTGCAAACTATAAGGCAATTTACGCTACGGTATTATGCGAGATAATGGTAGTTTAAAGTATAATTCATTTATAAATGAATCTATCTTCAATTATTTTAAATAGTATCGGTTTTATTATATAAAATATGCAAATGGAAACTGAAAATTGATATAAATACATATTTTTTACTTTAGCTAATTTTTAATTAAAAAGAAACTCCGTTGCGATGATTATAATAAAGCAATTTTTTTAATAGGTTTTATGAAAAAAGTAGACTTTTGGTAATAGGTTTTATAATTTATGTTTTCATTAAAAAGTCTCTGTAAAAACAAATTATTTTTTGGATCTCATAGATATAGGTACTTATATATTATACAATCGATCAATTTCATCAAATCAAAAGACGTCGCCAAATACCATGATATGCACCCAATAGTGAGTACTTATGTATTATCGCAACCATTTTGGTGACATTATATGAAACAAAGCAGATGGCTGCCAATTCAGCGCCTACGACACATGCGAAATTGCGGTTGCCAACTTGGCAAGTTATCTTGAACGTTGGCATATTGTTTCCACGCTTACACAAAAACAACAATCTTGTTCGCGCATGCGATGACAGCATTTGGAGACGTTTTTTGATTTGGCGATGGTTTTTTGATTTATAATATGTAAGTACCTAAATGTATTATTTCCCTGTTTTAATAAGATAAATTTTTCACTACGAAATTTATAGATAAATTCTTTGTATGCATTTCAAATATGTTGAACAACAAAAATCTGGAAATAATTTTAATTAATAATAATAATTTAATAATTTTCTGTCATGCTTTTAGGTCGTGGAAATAACACATTAAAGAACTGGATTCTCCAAAGATGGTTGAATGAAATGATAATATTTATAGAGGCGCTCAAAAGCATGCGGAACTTATAGAAACAAGCACTATAGCTACAGTCTTTCTTAAATCTCAGAAGATTTGCCATTAATAATAGCTGTTGTAACAATAAAACAAAAGATTCACAGCAAGTTTTAATTACAACTAAATTTCTTTTTAGCTTTAACACCATCGATACAAGTGCCACAATACAAGTAATTGAAAGAAATTGTGGTACACATATCCACCGAAGTAATATTTTACCACGTGTACTGAATTCAAACCAATCCCTCCCCCATTTTTATTTACCCCCTTGGGGATATTGGTTCTTGATGCCACCTTGTCCAATTAATCTTTCTTCAGCAAATGTTGATCCGGAAGAAATATTTTCCTCAGAGTGCGTTTCTCCCACCGAATCCGGATCGCATCCCTGAAGCACCTGTTGTTGCCGCTTTGCCGGACACGAACATCATTAATTTTCGTTTTCTGGACCCGTCCGGAAGCCCGGATCTCAAAGATCGATGACGTAGGGTTCTGATTAGAAAAGGGACACTTCCCCAGAGAGTAGGACGTAGCAGGGTCTCAGTTTTTTTCGTCCTCCTGACTGTTAGTCTTCGAGACAGGTGTCGCGAGGCGTAAAATGCGGAGATGCGTTTCCTATCAATTTTGCATCTTTTCATTAACATTCATTAAGTGCAGAATCGAGTAAGCAGTTGGGATAATCAATGATTAAAAACTAGGAGAGGTGATTTATTTGAGGGTGAGTAATGGAAGAAGGAATGGAAGAGTGTGGCAAGAGAGTTAATCAACATATCTCATTTACACAGTGCGTCTTTCGTTTCTGGAATGATTAATTTTCTTGCGTTATTAAGATGACATCGTAGAAAGACACAAATAATTAAAGTATATTTATGCTAGTATACAGAGAGGGGTTTCTTTATGAATGCATGAAAAGGAATGAATGTTTCTTCGCACTCAGGCATCTTTTCTTCTCCTTTTTCCCCTCGTTGCAGTATTCAGGCTATTTTTTAACATATTTTTCGAGGATGAAGCACAGGTAACTCCGGTAGTGTTTTAACTCCAGTCATGTAAAAATAATGTTTTCTAAAAACATTAAGATTACACAGTACCCTTTTTCAAAAATTTTTGGAAACAGTAACAGTAAAACTAATTTATGTTCTATACTCAGATTATATTATTAAGTTGATTCTGAAAGTAAAAAGTCAGTTTGACTAGCCATTGTTTTATAATTTTAAAAAATTAAGATTTTTTTTTGAAGTTTTTTCAAACTTTATAAAATGCTCGCTTTTTAAAATTTTTTAGTCATTTAAATGATTTATGTCTCTTAGATTATTGTGAACAAAAATTAGTAAGGAATTGAAAATCTATTCCTTTGTTGATTTTTAATAATTATTTTTCTAGAAAACCTGGAAAAAAAAATTTTTAAAAAATATACTTTAGATTTTTAAAAAATAACTAAAAGGGTTTCACCCTAAATCCATACTATTTTTAGAACATAGGTTTTGGGAGTAAAACAAAAAAATTTTAAGACTCTATGAAAGAAAACCCTTAGGGATGAAAAACATCTATACCTTTTCAAAATTGAAAGTTTGAGACAAATGCATTTAAAGTTTGTAAAGGCGTAAAATCAAAATTTATAATTTCCGTAAAGTTCTAAATTGTTAATATGTTATTTTCCACAATTTATGTGTGTTCTACATTAAAACATTATTTTAATTAAATATGACTAATTAAAAATATAATTTTGCATAATTATTGATAGAATTTGTTACGACGACAGTTTATTCAGTTTAATCTTAACCAAATATTTTCACAATAGTTTTAAAACACAAAACATTTATGTACAAAATAATAATGGTACTAACTTAAGAAAAAAGTAGGCAGGTTTGTTTATAAATTTAATTTTTCTTTTCAGTTTTAAATAGAGCAATTTAGAAAGTTTTAGCTCTTGTTGTACGACTTTAAAATACTAAAATATAGTATTAAAATATGTTTAGTATAATGCGATTTGGTACATCAAGGAAATATTCAGTTTTATCTGCAGCACTTGAATTCAGAAAGTGGTATTCGGAAATCTAATTGCAGTATCAGCCTAGGACTGATTTTTAGATACATCATTTTCAGAAGTATTCTATCTCTTTGAAGAATTTTGTTTCTCATAACAACCGTAAGAATGTTTTAGCCATAGTATTTTCTCAACAGGAAAAATGAATGATAAAGCTTAAAAGTTATAAAAACTATTTTTTAATGCAAAAATTGGCCTTGAAATCAATTTTAAACTAAAAGTTATAACGGCATTGAAACCAAAACATAAAGAGCAGAAATTAGTTTACGTAATAAAAGATAGTTTAAAAACATTCACACTAAAAAAACTTGATTTTATCGAAACTGTTTCTATTAACAACTTAAAAAAAGTTTTGGAAAAATACTTTTTAAAATTGGGAAAACCGAGTTAAATTTCAAAACTTTAAAACAATTATACTAATAGATTTTTCGTTAAAAATTTGGTGCAAGCTTTAATGATATGACCCTCAAAAAGATAAAAAAAATTTGTCTTGAAAGTGTTAAGCACATAAATATAATGGGATTTACGGTAATTATTTATGAGAATTCTGGAACCTTTAAAACTATCAACAGAAATTTGAATGAAGTGACTTCTTCACTGAAAAACAATTTTTCAGAAATGACTATTAATTCGAGGTTAAGGGGCGTGTATGTAAAAATGCTTTTGAAACCAGTTAGAAAACTTAAATATTTAAAGAATGTTTATTTTTTAAATCTTTAAAATTTTGTGGCAAAATTCCAATGGAGTAGGGAGCCCCAAAAAGAAAATTTGCACAAAAAAACGATAATAATGAAATTTGTCTTAAGTTTCAAGCAACATAAATTATTAAGGAGGAAAGCGACTAATTCATTCCCTCATCATTAGATCTCTGGAACTTTTAGATCTATCTACTTGAAATTTGACACTGAATGACTTCTGCGAAAAACAGTTTTTCTGGAAATCGACTAACAAGGAGGTGCGGGGTTACAGGAGCATTATAGTTAAAAAGAATTACATTTTCAAATTATTAGATTTACAAACTTAAAATTTGACAAGAATGTTTATTTTTTTAAATTTAAAAATGGGTTTTGTGGGGAAAAATCCAGAGTGGAGGTTACGGGAGCGTCAAAAATAAATACATTTCCGTACATACAGAAATTCAAGCTCAGTTTATTTTTTAAATCATGAGGCAATAGCTAAAAGAATGTTTTTCAATATTTTCGAAAGCAGGAGGGTATATAAAGTCTGTATATTTGAACATTCACTTTTTAAATCAATACACTAGTGTATAGAATAAATAATAGTTTTCGATTCCGAGAAAGAAAAATCCCCCCCCCTCCCTCCGTTTGGATAAAAATAAACGATAGAAGTTTAATTTGAAAATATTCTTTTTAATGCTACGTTAACTTATAATATAAAAATTTTGTGTGTGAAGTTGAAAATTTCTAAAGGACTACACACGAAATGCTTCGAAGGGAATATTATACACAACACAGGCACAAAACAAAACAAAGAAACTATTATTGCTTCAAAAAGGAACATAAACTCACCTCATAACTGGAAGTGGAATTCTTGGCATATTTGTTGGGATCTCCGACATTGAAGAATTCGGATTTTGGCCTAGGTGGGAGTCGAGGACGGACATCCAAGTCACTAGTCTTCGAGAATTCTCGACTGAGATTGGACTCCCCGGCTGACCACTGGCGTTTCATCGGGGATCTCAGACCACCTACTAACCAAATAGAGAGAACAGAGTGAGTTTTTGCAATTTTTGTTAATTTTTCTTAAATATTTATTCATTAGAAGTGTTTTATTGGTATTTGAAGAATAATCCCAATATGTTATTTCAAATCCAATTTAAGTTCTTTGGTAGTGTTAGTGAATGTTTATTAACATTCCACGATACAGTAACACGTGGGTTGGGTTATTGGCAACAGATCTTGCAATTTTGAACCATAGTGATGAGGATGAATTTCTACATCACGAGAGGACTTTCAACCAAGACAGATTTAACATGGACATTAGGCCAGCGTTTCTCAAACTGTGGGGCGCGAGCATATTGAAATGTCGAATACAAAAGATTATTTAAAAAATTATTAGTTTACTGAAAGCAAGCAAACTAAAACTTTCTGGTATAATAAAAATAAAACACACACGTACACTGATGTAATAACTTATAAATGTATCAGTTCTGCATGATGAATTTTATAATTAATTTACAAAACAAAGTTAAGAACAATTTTTAAATTAATTACCAGGGGCCCGTCATACAAAAAAATTAACATTTATCAAAAAAATTTTGTACTGTTCATTATTAACCCCTTTCCACTAATTATTAAAAGTTAAGTTCACCCCCAATGGCCCGTTTTCCACGACGCATGCGTATGCAATGTATTGGGGAGGAAAAAAAAGGAATAAAAACCTTTCTGAAATAAGTCAATCTTTCGCAAACACTGCCAAGGGTTTTTTTATGCTTTTCCCAAAGCCCCCAGAATAATTTTTGGGAATGACGGTGCACAAAAAAGATCGTACCAAAAGGGCGTATATATACGCCCGGGTTTTTATTAATTTTTGGGAGCAAGAGGGTTTTATATACGCCTTTTTAGCTTTTAAAGAGGTTAAATTAAAACCGCTTCCAGTAAAAGATAATTACTAAATTTTAATATATTGTTTAAAAAGGAATTTGGGGGGGCGAGGGAAAGGGTTTAAAAATATTGGGTCGCAAAATTGAAATTTTGGGGAGAAGCACTGCGTTAAGGCTCTCAGCGATAATAAGGCTCGAACTCAGGACATGCGCACCAAGGGGGGGAATCCATGCCCCATTAGGTATCTCGGTCACCATTTTTTAGACTAATGTTCACGAAAAAATTTTAAAAGATACACATAAAACCAGTAATGTCAAAAAAAGATATCTGATGGTCCTTCGCCAAAAACTTTTACTCTGTTTTCCCAGAGAATTCTAAAGGCCCTTTGGGAAAAGGATTTTTTTTAGAAACATCGAATGAGGGCGGAAAACCGATTCATAGTAACGAATTAGCGATCGGCAGGGGGAGATTTGTTTTCTTGTTTTGATGCCCAGCAACGGTCTGTTGTGTAACGGATTGATGCACGTTAAATTTTCAAAACAGTCTTCTCATTAGCGTAGTGGGGAAAATTTAAAAGTGGAAGGGCCACCCTACAACCCGTTCCAATCAGAGCGTTATAAAGGTTTTATTGCCAACAGCCAAATGAAAAAGTTAAAAAAACAATTTTTTTTTGTGTGGATTACAAAGGTATAGCGAAAATCAATAAAATTCAAATGAAGTACGAGGAGGACCCAAAAATAACCGGAATCTAACTGTTCCCCATGCTTCGTAGTTATGTGTTGTGCTGCTAGATTTATTAGTTTGGGGTCCCCAATCTTAGTGGGGCTGGTATCGTCGGGAAGTTAGTGGATTGTTTTGTGGTCCCTCTTTGTGGTGTTCCTTTTTCCCACCCTTTTGTCAATGAATAAGATGATAAAAGGAAAAAAAGATTTTTGTTTTAAAACCGGTTGGGAAATCTGTCCCCAAGCCCTTTTAAAAATTAATTTTAAAAATTTTAATGGCGTGCTTTGGAAAAATCATAGATCTTCGAAGGGTTTTTCTATTCAAATCAGGCAGCATGCCAACCGAAGAAACGTCATGCCCGGGGCGCCCTTTTAAGGGCAGAAATGCCCAAAAAACCAAATGACCATGGGAAAATTCTGGGGGAAAAAAGAACGTTTATGGCGCATTTTCCCGAAATGCTCTGCTCGAACACCCGATAATTCGAAAAAGTTTTTGACGAACAACAACATGGTGTTTGTGCATCATCCCCCCCATCGCCGGGGTTGTTTTTTTTGTTTTGTTTCCAAGGTTAAGAAAGCCGGGAAAAAAAAGCGATTCGGTGATGGGGATAAAGAAAAGGCCCCTTTTCGGTTTTTGGGTATCCTCCCTAAAGGGTTGGAACTTTTTTGGGGTGGAAAAAGCGTTGAAAAAAGTGCATAAATTCCTTGGGACTACTTTGAAGGAGGACTAATGGGGGGTTTCTTTTAAAAAATGCAAAAAAAAAAAATAGAAAAAATAATTTCTGGTTTTTTTTTGGGGCCCCCCTCTTATATAATTTTCTTTTTTTAAATCGGGGGATTATTAGACAAAAAAAGGGTTTTTTTTAATTTCAGTACTGCATTAACCGGAATTTGGGGGAGGTTATGTGGGCTCTGGAAAGGGGGTTTAGGAAATTACCCCTTTTAATTGGGTTTAAGATCCTTAATTACCCTAGAAAATTCTTTCCCCAAAACATCTTCACAAGTTTTGGGCTGGGGAATTTGTAATAATACTGTTTACACCCTTTTTAGTTGGGTAGATTAATTGGTTAAAATACGTTTAAAAGGGGTTTTTAAATTTGGGGGAGTTGAATCATCCGAAAAGTTACGTAGGTTACAATTTTGGAGGAATCAAGTTACTAATTATATTTCCATGATACTTTAGTTAATGAATTTATAAGACTGAATACCCCCTTGGGGTTTTTAGATCTCAGTAGAAATTAAATTACAAATTAAGAATAAAAAGTCTTAGGAAGAGCTTTTGTTTCATTGGTTTGCCCAAAAATTTTCCCAAAAAGAGTACAAATAAAAATTTGGGGCCCACTAATTATGCTGGGGGTTTTTCCCTTTAAAATCAAAACCGTTTTATCTATAAGATTAAATTTAAATGAAGTCTTGATATAGAATTTGAGGGTTCGAAAAAGTTTTTATTACATAAAATTATATAAACAATTTCATGAAAAAGAAAAAGACTCACAAAATTTGAAAGATTCAGGGTAAATAAAAGAATGTCTTTTTTTTTTGGGTTAAGTCAAGAGTGGGTAAACTTTTCAAAGAGAAAGGAAAAATTTTTTAAGAAAAAACAAGATAACTTATTTTCCAAAGAGCCAATAAATGCAAAATGCGAAAAACCCGGGGGGGGGAAGCTCTCCGGTAGCGGCCCGGACTAAGACTGACGTTTTCTAATTAATATTTTTTATAATATTCAAATAAGGTTTTACACAAAGTAAGGTCTTTCATTCCTTCAAAAAACTAAATACTATCAAGGTTCCTTACGGGTGACTATGCAAAACAAACATTGTCAAAATTTTCATAATGGGGGGATAAAATTTCCCAAAATTTTTTATAAAAAAATCTCATACCAGTAATACCGCAAGTGGTTTTATTCCAAAAATTTTTTTTTTATACTAATTGCTAAAATTGATTTTTGTTTTTATTATTAACAAAAGTCTTTTCCCAACCCCTAGTTTTATTACCCTAAAAATATCAAAAATAAGAAATGTGTGTTTCAAACACTTTTTGTTGGGTTTTATTTTTTTTATTTCATAACAGCCCGAACCATGAAAGTAAATAAGTGATCGTTGCTAGGGAAAATGTCTTCCCATAGTGGCACGTTTACGAATAAATTGAATTTTTTCTGCTTTAGAACTAATTTTTTAATTTTTTTCAGTAAATTTTCGAAACTTTGCTCTCATGGAAAAAAGTTTGATACAGAAATAACCATTTTAAGTCAGTCAAATGTTTAACCCCCAAGGGAGGGAAATTTTTTTTTTTTCCCGAAATGTTCCAAAAAAGGGGTAATTTTTTTGCATATAGCTAACACTATATTTAAAAAGAATGGAAAAAAAATTAAAAAATTTTTTATTCATTTTTTATTTTAAAAGTCTTTACACTATTTTTTTTTTTATAATTGTGGAACACAAAACCAAGAAATGTTTGTTTTTTTAAGTACACTTTGTATTCTATGAAGAATGTTTTTTGGATATTTTAAAAGAATTTCTCTCATATTTACAAACATTTCATTTTAGTGCCCTCTTTTTCAAACCTTGAGGATTTTGGGGTGTGCTTTTTAATACTAAGTTCCCCCATTACAAAGAGGGCAGAATAATATCGGGTTTTGGGTTATCTTTTTTATTTTCATTTCTTATAAAGCAAAAAAATTCAAAAAAGCCTTGCCAATCCCCGTTTTGTATCGAAATTTTAAAAATTTAAATTCCTGGCTTCAATAAAAAATTCCCGCCTTCCCATTAAAAAATTCCGGATGAAAATAATTTTCTATGGCCAAACTGCTTCCCCTTTGAAACATTCGTACTAATAATCTCATAATAAAATTAAAAAAAATGTGAAAATCAAAAAATATAAAAAAGAAATATCAGTGCCCGTACGGACAAAAAAAAGGGGGTTCCCGTTTGGAGCCCGTACGGGGTACCGGGGAAAAGTCAAAGGGGTTTAAAAAGTTTCCGGGAAAAAAAGTGGGTAAAAATTTTTTGATTATCAAAAAAAAAAAAAGAAAAGGTTGTTTGTAGACGAATTTTTTTAAAAAATACATAGACGCAAAAAGTCCGGGGGTGCCGCCGTTTTTGCAAAGACCCCTGGGCTCTTTAAAAAAGGGTTTCCCCCACCTCTGGGTTATAAGATAATATATCGGGGAAAAATAATAATTCATCTATTTAAATGCATTTGCAAGTAATTCTGTAGTAATATAACTACGACTTTTTAAAATTTAAAATGAAGTACGATATACTTTATATATGTCTTTTCTTTTTAAAATATACTTTTTAAATAATACAATTGTTTAAATCTTCAAGACTACTGAAAAATTAATTTCATTAATTAATAGCTGAAAAAAAATACAACCAAAAAAAAGGCCAATTTTTTTTTTAAAATTGACGCGGTTGCCCATTTTTTAACGTTACTCTCTTTTGCAGTTTATTGCACTTTTTGAAAGCGTTTTTGGGGCAGTTTATACTATAATAAAACCTCTTCCTCTTATTGCTTTTTTTTTTTTCTTTTATTATTATACTACTTTTTCAAAATTTTTCCCAAAAAAACTATTAAAATTGAATGGTTACCATAGTAACTAAAATAAATAGACCTCATACGGGTTTTCCCCCAAATTTTGTATAGAAAACATATTACCGGAATCTATTAGTTATTGTCTAGCACAAAATTAAATTAAAATAAATTATGTGTCATAATAAATTTATTTTGGATTTTTAAAAATGTGAACTTTTTGGGGGTTTAACAAAAAAAATGTATTTTATTTTAATTTTCTTAAAATTTTCAATATATGTAGATGGATATAAAAAAAGGAAGGGTTTTATAATTTGGGGTATGTAAATTTAAATTAGAAATGGATAAATACCCCCAAAACTTTTTACTTTAAGGCCGTTTTACTTTACCCCCTTTAATTTCTTTTTATTTTTCATTTTTAATTTTTTTTTGCTTTGGGCATTTCCCAATTAATTTGTTTTATTTCAAATTTTTTGCAAACTTTTTTTACAACTTTTTTTTAATTGTAATTTTAGCGTTTTTTTTTCTTTTTTCAAAAAAATAATTATTTAAATTTTATTTTGTTTCTATATTTTCTCGTATAATCATTGTTGATTTCCCTTACCGAATATATTTATCAATTATTTTGAAATGCACTTTTCTTTTCCTTTAATTCTGGGGGTTCCTTTTCAGTGCATTTAAAAAGATTATTTCTTTTTCTTTAGGGTATAATTTTAGATTTTTTTAAAATTTAAATTTTCATATTTTCAAATTTACTGCATTATTTAAAAATAATTTACCTTTTTTTATACCCTTGGGGTTTTAAATCGCTTTAGATTTTTTCAAATTAATTTTTTCTTTCCAAAAAATTCACATTATTTCTAGCTGTATCTTCTTTTCTAAATTTTATTTCAGCCCAGCAGTATGGTCAAATAAGGAGAAGGATTGGCACCTTGAAAATATATCTAACCCTACAATCTTAACCCTAAGGTCAAGAGTTTAGTAATATATTACTGTGGTTATTTTATTTCTTCCTGTCCTTTTATTTCGTCCTGTTAAGTTAGACTTATAGCAATTTTGTTTTATATATGTATTTGTAAGCGGAACGGAACACTTAAAAATATATATTTACAATCTTTATGCTAAAAAATGCTAATAACAAATGAAATTTTTTCCCAGAGCTCTTTAAACACATGTTTTACCTTTTTCAATGCTAGATTATATATTCATTTTCCATGATTTTTCCTCAAAGTATACATCAAGGTTTTGATGTTATTTACATATTGATGATTTTATTTTTATATTGATTTTCCAAAAAATATGTAGACTGAATGATAATTTTAAAATTCCATGTTCATTAAAATAATAACATTTAGATAAAATATAATATAATAATATGCCTAAACAATATAATATATTATATCTATATATTATACGGTGGTTGTGTTGTAATACTCAACATTAACAACCAACAATAGAAGGCTTATTTATTCACAGAGATTTGAATAAATAACACCGAATTATGAAAACACATAATATAATTATGCAAAAAAAAAAAAATGTGTTACTTAAAGGGTTTAAAAAGTTTCGTATGAAATCTTTAAAACTTGCTGATAAAGCCATATTTATATTTTAGAAATTTTGTTTAGTGTAATGATGAGGTTATTAGTTTCAAATAATTCGGACACACATAACATACGGAAATAATTACTGGATACAGCCATAATAAGCTGCAATAACTGTTGCAACGGGTCCTGGTATTTAGTAAAGTTTGTTTGTCAGTTTGCGGCATTCAAATCATGCAGTTTCGATGCTGTGCCTGAACTCATCTTTTGTAGCCATAGATGGACTTTGTCATGACAATATCTGTAGTTAGATGTAAAATTAGTGAAAATTTTGGTGAACGCACCAGTCGAGGGACATACTGTCTATCAAAAATATGAAGGACATTTCATGCTACAAGTGGTCACGCGTTATACAATTGGTACGTCGACCCATGGAAACCTTCCAGATAAGGAACAAACACAGACTGAAACATCTCTGAGATATAAAGTTGTCTGGTCGCATTTCCGGTTATGCGTATTAAAATCGAGCGGACTGTTATCCAATGGCCTCTTATTGTGTAAATCCAGATGTTGCGTCAATATGCTGATAATATAATGCAAGACTCCATTAAAAATACTCCACTGCACGCCACAAACGGATATGCCCATAAATGTGCACCACGCAGATGTGGATTTCATCCAAATTATGATAATATGTCATTACTAAGTTCATGAGTAGTGTTCAAACACATCATTGCAGATGCAGAAGCCTGTGTTGTACAATTAAAAGTAGGCAAAATAATGGTTTCAAAACTGTGTTCGCACTATACGTGCCGATAATTGGGTTGGTGTGTCACACTTCCAAATTTCTGAGTCAGGGTCTGTGATGTAACAACACGATAAATGCAGATCATGCACTCAAGATGTCTATTCTCTCAGGTGTTGGTCATCGCTCCTTCATGTCTCTCTATCTGTGTTTATTAGAGCATACAGACTCCATATTCGCATAACAGTGGTCGCGGAATTTGACCAATGCAAGTAGCAATTTTGAGATAATATATCCCAACAGGATAATGCGCAACCACACGTGGCATGAAATGTTCGAGTTTTTCTTTATCCATCAGATTGAATTGCTTCCTAGGCCTGCTTGTTTTCCTGATCTATCGCCGAAAACGTGCTTGCACAATGAACGGCACGGGATACACCACCGGCTGATTCACCAGATCAACTTTGAATATGTATGGAAACCGCATGGGGTCTACTGTACCCCAAGGATACATTCAAAGACTCTTTGATTCTGTGCCGAGGCGTGTGGCCAACAATGGCGGCTAAATTAGCTACTGATTTTGTCATCATCCAAGCGTAACAAGAGACTGTGATTTTAATCGTTTAACCTTTGTACGACATGTTATCTGCCACATAAGTTTCTCTGCGACATCTCTGGTCTATCTTCTTCGTTTTGCATTTTGTGTGGCTAACAGTGTAGATCGAAGTCTTGATTTAAACGATTTTTCATGGCTCTATTTACGCCGTTTTCATTTGTAAAATGTTTTCATAGAAATAATTATCCTTGCAAGTAAAAAGACTATTGTCTATTAAAAAAGTGGAAATAATTAAGCATATAGAGTCATCAAAGTCAAAAAAGCACAAAGATGAAAATACGCTTTCATTCAAAACTTCTATATTTGATTTTTCGTTCATAACAGAAAAATACAATACAAACATTTTTGTAGCTCTTAATCATTTTAATCGTTTTTATAAATCCCCACGTTGAAAAAAATGCTATTATAATCAATCTCGAAGTTCAACTAAGAGATGGCCATACTCACCGGACTTTCCAAATTTCTTGAGGTATTTGTCTAGATGGCTGTGACTGGAACTGGTCCGCGGCAAAGGTCGGATAAAGGAAGCCGATGGAGGAAGGACGTTGCCATTGGGTTCCAGCAGGGATCGGATGTTGTCCACTGGCTCAACACAAGACGTGGGGAGGACGTCGGAGTGACTGGTGGTCACCCCATTCACGATCATCGCCTCCAAGTTCTACAAAGAAAAAAGAATTTCTTTAGTGTTTTGAAAAAGTAATTCATTTCCCCCTCTTTTGTATTTTGATGTGAAAGATAAGTTTAAAAAGCAGAAATGTATAATGTCCTGTAGATTATTTCAATAATTATAATTACGAGAAAGAAATGTTGAGACTAAAATTAATTATTCACAAATCATAAGACATAAGGTGTAAAGTCGGTTAGAATTGTGTTAAAAAATGGGATGCAATGTGCAATATGGAAAAAAAATAATAATCAAAGAGGTCAGAAATCACAAATAAATGCTGTATTTAATATCTTGTTTATGGATTCAGTTAGATACAGTCATAAAAAAGAGGTACCTTTAATAACTACAAAAAAAAAGTTCTTAACAGCTACATATAATGAGCGGAATTCATGTAAAACCATGGTAACATGATAGCTCTTCAATCACGTATTTCCAGCCAATCAGTTCACATTTACATGTGATATCATTGTCATATGATAAACATCATCACGTGTTTCCAGCCTATCAGTTCATTAGTTTTGCTGTCGCCAACTTTTGCTTTTTGTAGAAATTTTCTTTCCAAATGGGCCGGCTGGGTGGCGTATTTGGTTTGGCGCTGGCCTTGTACTCTCAAACTTGTGGCTTCGACCCCGGCCCAAGTCGATGGATTTTCGTGATTTAAAAAATCGACAGCGTCCATGTCGTATGATTATGTGGCACTTTAACTCGACTATGTGGCACTGTTTGACTCGTGTGCTCTCAGCAAAAATAAATTCCTGGTACAATTTCGCATTGTCAGAGTTCAGGTGGGAACTGGGCTTCAAAACTATTAAATTACAAAATTCAAAATTACACTAGGACAATTGATATCCACCTATATGGTGCCATACTGAAAATTGATACCTGCTCCAGGGGAATGTACTAGGTCTGCAGTGGTAATTACCAATCCGCAGCTCCAATAGAAAAAAAATTCAAAAAGCACATATTTGTCAACAATAATAACACACAAAGGCAAACAAATTGCACGTAATTCAAAAATAGACTTACAACATTTTTTTTTAATTTTGGAAAATGTTTTAAAGAATCTTAATATATATTTGCACATCTTTGCCCAGTTATCAAATTTGAGTTTTTATCAACATTTTACCAGCAGAGCAAATACAAATCTAATATCAGTTTTGAATTCAATGAACACACGTTATTGCATTAATCACGTGACAGTCATGAATTTACTCTTCGTATCATTGTTAATGTGCCACAGGGAACTAATTATTGTGTTAATGAATTAATTAATTAAATTTAAGGCCTCTCACAGGACTCTTAAATTGCAAATTTTTCATTTTTTTGAAAAAAATATATGTTAAAGCCTCAATATTTCTGAATATTTTGGTACCAAAATTGTCTTGATACTGTGAAAACTTTCGAAGTCATTGAGAAATAAGTAGTGCAATTTAAATGAAAACCCTATCTCCTTCTTATCTTTAACTTCATTTTTCGCGAAACAAAACATTTTAGCTTCCGCGCAGGATTTCTCAAAAACTATTTATGATATAAATTTGAAATTTAATACACGTGTTCAAAATAAAGCTCTTCATAACTCTACATCAATTTTCAAAAAAAATTAATAGAATTTTTTTTATTTGAATTTTAATTTATTTTTTTCTTAAAATTTTAAAATTTTCGTTATAATTGTATTTAAACATTCAAAAATTCAAAAATGATCATTTTTATACCAAGTAAAATTAATTTTGTAAATTTTGATCCAGTTTGTACTTCAGAATCCTGTGCGGCGTAAAATACTAATTTTGATATTTTTGATAAATTGTTCAATTTTTATTTCTTTATAACTTTTTAAATTTTTTCTCAAATTCTCTGAAAATGTTAGAAATATTGTTAATATATATGGATATCACATGGCAAAAATTTCAAATTATTCTTTTGTTTTGTTGTTAAGTTATATTGGTTTGAAGAAGGATGTTATTTTCGAGTGCACGGATAGCTTTAAGAGTCCTGTGTGTGTGTGAGCCCTTAATCAAAATAGTTAATAACTTCTAAAAATTTTCTCAACACCAAATGTTCACATATCCAATTTTTCTCATGAGAGGAAAAAAAAAAAACTTTTAATTTTATAAAATTCTGTTTCAACACGAGGCTTAAGAAATGGGTTCTCTATTGTTAAATGAGTGTCTCAATCATTTTGGCAGCAGTGAGTAAAAATAACAAAATAAAACAAATCTATTATTTTTATTTATATTTTATTTAACATTTACATTTTTTGCAAGAATGTGCTGAAGTAATCAAACATTGTTGAAACCGCAGATGTTTTTTATATTTATCATGTTTGTGCATTCATCTACAACATTTACGTCATTAGTAACGATGACATATTTCTATGATTAAGACATAACTTTTCAGAGAGTTTATTTTGGGGTGTTTTCATACAGTCAATACAAAATGATTCATACATTCCCATCTTATTCATCATATCTACAAGAATCCAAAACAAACACAATTTATCCACCCAAAAAACACCTCCATGATAAATATATCTTCTTTTCTACCCAAAAAAACATTCTACAGCCACAACCATTAGCAGCTCCACCCTTGCAAAAATCTCTTTATCTCAACATGCACATCTCACCAGCTTATACATCACCATCACCCCAAGTCCACACCATCCAAATTACACAGAATATTTCCAGAGAAGATATATTTCATCCTGAAAAATACACTCTTACCTACAATGTGCTTAGTGCAGAAGCAATACGACTATGGCCCAAACCTCATCTAAGGTGGCGTTTCTTTTTCTTGCCGGAACTTTCCACTGGAGGATTCCTGGAGCATCTCCATATTTATAAACACGTGTTTCGGGGATTAGGCACGTGTCCTGAGGGGAGGGAGGGAGGAAGATAGCATCCATTCATCATGCTTGATCTTCCTGTTATCCCCCCAGCTTTTCTCGCCCATCCTGCCTACCCTCCACCCCTTCAGAGAAAAGGAATTAATTTTCCTCTTCCGTACCGGAATGTACCATTGACAGGCAAGGGGAGGTTCTAAACAGGATTCGAACCCACTTCAAAGCTTCAAGGACATGCAGGGTTGTTATCCCGGGCTATCAGTAATGCGTATTATCTAAAGGGAGAGAGAGAGGCTGATGAGAAGAATGAGTGGTTGCTGTGTGAGGAAGAGTGAAGGGACAAGGTTGGTAATGTTTGAGCGATAAATTGGTGGTGGAGATTGGGGTGTTTTAAAATGGTTGGGATAAGTATTTATTTTAGCATTATGTATGCTGTTTGTCTAAGGTTACATCTGTGTCCCTTTTTCCCGCTTAAAGTATTAATCGTAAAATAGACACTCAAATGTAATCTTTGTCTAACGCGAGGTGGCAAACAGGAACGTTTCTAAAAAAACTGGGAGAATGCGATAGAGCTATTATCTCAAATCAGTATTATTAGAATTTTAACGGTTTATTTACATTTAAACGAATTTTAAATCACTACCAAACAAGAAATAATGATACTCCCTTCCTCCTAGAAACGTTTTATTGATATGTATATCGTCTAATTTGATTTACATGATAAGGAACAAAATCCCATTTAAAGTGGAAATCAAACATGGAAAGAGAATTATTTTTAAATGTGGATTCCATTCCGAACGTAGGAAGATTTAGAAAAATTCTCTTTTAAAACAGTGCAGCCCAACCTTTTTATCATCGCAGCCCTGTAAATACTTGATAATTGTACCACGGTCCACTGGAAGGGAGCGGGGTGAAGAGAGACATTGATTGTTTACATTTTAGATTGCTTTAATCTAATTGTACTTAAATATGCCATCAAAATAAAATCTAGTTACACCAAAAAAATGAATATAAAGTGATTTCCGTGGAAAGTGGCCCAAACCCGAGAGAAATATACGATAAATAAAACGGAAATAATTTAATGTTCTTTGAGTGGCCCGGTACCATTTGAGCTGCAGACAGGTACCGGTCTACGGCCCGGGTGTTGGTGACTACTGTTTTAGAATACACTTCAGGGATCTTGAATGAATCTCGTAAAATGTTTTTAAAAAAAATCCCTTATATATCAGTTGGAAGTGGGCAATCTAATTCTGATTCAGTCCTTTTAATTTATGGAAATCGAATTCAGAATTATGAATAATGGAATAATAAATTCTTGAAAATAGATGGAGTTATTTTTTTAAATAAAATATTGCTTAATATATGTTAAAATTAGGAATTTTAACTTCAAAATTATGAATGATTAATGATTTTGTGTTACAGTTAAAAACATGGAATTATTTTACCTCAGTTTACTATTAGAATTCACGACATTTCCTCTTTTTTCGTTTTACAAAAGTCTTACTTCGTTTTGTTTCATGTTTTAAAAAAAATTTTTTTTTAAATTTAATATTAAATTAACTCTTTTAATTGTTAAAATAATTTTGTCATAATACAGCTTAAGTTATTGTCAGCCTAAATATTGTGAATTAAATTTTATAAATTTTAATGATATTTTTGTCTTATTTATGAGTATCATAAATAATGATCCGTAGGATGAAATTACTTATATCTTAGAATTACTTATCTTAGAAATCTTATTCTATCTGTTTAAATTATTATGCAATCCAATTGTGTGAATCTATTTTTTAAAATGTACATTTGCTTTTTTTACATTATTGTTAGTTCAATTTTCTAAAATTTTCATATCGCAAAACTTAAAGCTACATTACAGTTCTAATAATATTTGATGCTACTCCTGTAAAATTTTTATCAAAATGAGTCTGTGATATAATAGATATATGCTGCAAAGAATTTCAGTTTCTTGCAACATTATTATTTTACTTTCTTTACTAACTGTTCTGTCCAATTATTTCAGATATAATCATTTGATATTAATTCCATTATACTGTTATTTCAATTGATTTTCTTAATTACATTATTTATGCATATATTTTCAATTTCAACTTTTTAAATCTTAATTTATATATATAAGTATCAGTCAAAATCTCTACTTTTAAATAATAACTTTAAATAAATTTTTAAATAAATCCACTCCTTTTTTAGATAACGCACATTAAATAGTTCATATTATATATATAAAAAAATTAAACAGCTATAACTATTTTAAATAATTATTTTGCTCTACCCAATTGAGAGAGAAAAAAATTCAGTTTATAGGTTTTTTTTTTTTCCAAAAAAATGTTAACGACCATCCGCGATTTTTTGGGAAACATCTAAATTTTTTAAAAAAAAAATAACAACAGAATTTTTTTTTAGAAATATGAATATCAGGGAAACTTGATTCATTTTGAACAGATAAAAAACATGGTAAGTATCTACAAAAAAGGAAGGGGTTTAAAGAATTTTTTTTTGAGGAATTCAAAAAAAATGTCATTTGGGAAGAAGATAAAAAATTTCGAGTTCTATCAATCGTTTGAAGAATCTGTTTCGTTAACTTCAAAAAAAATACAACGAACTTAATGGGCAGGCCACGTTGTCAGAATAAACAAGATACATAAAAAGTCTTCAATGCCCAACCCAAATTGGACACGGAGAAAAGGCAGACCAAACCTAAGATGGATTGATGGCCTAAAAAAGATCTACTAGTTTTGATTTTAAAAAATTGGGAGAACACTGGGGGGAAAAAAAGGTGGTCTAAAAAAACTTCTTAAGAAGGCCAAGGCCCACCCTAGGCTGCCGAGCCACTGAGGAAGGAAGGAAATATGAAAACAAAAATCACAGAAATTTTATCTATTCTTAAGTAGTCTTATCTTCTTCGTCTTATCAATTTTGTTTTCAATTCCCTCTTTTTCTAATGTAAAACTTGCAAGATCAGTTTTTATATTCTCATATTCCATTAACAAAACACAATATTCTTAATCTCATTCATCGAAACGATTTAACGACCAATACAGCAACAACAAAAACAACCCTAGAGGGGAGGTGTTGCAGCATTTTGAGAATCACCCCCTTATCTTTTCAATCCACTTAACCGGGGGCGGAAAGCATTGATCATTTTTGGGGCCGAGATAGTCTTTTGTGTCATGTATACTGCCATAACGGAACGATTTCTCTTTTATATATACACACGGACTCGATCTCGATATTTATCATTACCGAATTCCATCTCAACTCCCCTCTCTTGAGATTCATTACAACAGCCTTCTCGATATGCCTTCGATTTTGTACGAGGGCCTAGGAGTGAACTTGTAAATGCACTGTCCCTATTTTGTTGACACCTAGAGAGGGATACTTTTGAATGGTTTCCTTGGTGGAGTGTTTTGAGTAGGTATGGATGCGTGAAAGGGTTTTTGCTTATCTTGGAATGGAGATATTCGGATTGTTAAAGTCATTTCCCAGTGTTAGATTATGAAAAATTCAGCTACGTACAACTTTTTTACAGCTTTGAATACCCCTAAAGTGCCTCACCTTAAATTGGTACATCCCCTAGTAAAGGGGTGGGCTACTTGTTTTGGCTCGCGAGCCACATTATGGGAGTGTAGGATACCAAAAAGCCACACTTTTTAAAAATGATTGCATTCATCATAAAAATAATAAATATAAATTATAAATAAGTTAATGACAGTTTTATTCAATTTATTAGTATTGCTAAGTTCATGTTATTTATGGCAGCATTCTCATTTAATTTTAGACAAATGTACCCTGCTTGCTTAAATTCTCATGACAGACTGTTTGTTTATATCAGCTTGTTGAACTTTTCATCTTCTTATTTGATGATCTTTACAATATATACCCTTTTTATAATGAAATAATACTACCAAATAATTGATTGAAATATGAAGAACATTTTTTCTGCTAATTTCTTCATACATGGAAATTTTTCAACTGACAAAGATTTATAAAAATCAATGTCATAACATTAAACATTTTCTTCATACTGTGATCCAACTTCAAGTCAATAAGGTCAAAGTTTTAGATCCTCAAGTACTGTATTAATATCAGTGGTAATGGGATAATAGAGCCAATTGAATTTAGGGCCATTTTCTTAAAATTCTGAAATTTTCTTATAACCTCGGCCTCCAAATTCTACAGATGATTTTTTTAGAAGAAACACTTTCTGGTACTTCGTTTTCCTAATGTTGAAAAATAAGTAGAATCTCGGATCGTGCACCGGAAAGGAATCAGTTCAAAGCCAATTTTTTGACTTTATGTTTGCATTTATATTTTACGGGTGGGAAGAATACTCTTCCCAAGGAAACATTCACCGTCCTAAAGAAAATTAAATTTAATGGTGATCATTTGCCCTAAAAAGATAAGAAGCATGTTGCCACATTCTGCACACATGTAACGGGTCCCGTTTTCTTGTCCCTTTCTGCTACATTGTCTACATCTCACTTGGAAACCATCTTTGGCATATGATTTCCTACACTGGCTGAGCGCACATCATCCGGAACTACACACTTCTTTGTTTGGAAACTAGCCGAATGTCTTTTCCTTTTTCTTGAGGAATATCCGTCTGTTAGCTGACGAGCTAATGCTATACGGAATGTTAACTGGTCTAAACTTCTGCTTCTTTTGTTCACTTGCCACAGTATGAAACTATTTTCTATGGCTAGGTCAATAAGAAAATAAAAGATAAGTATGAAAATTCGTCTTCCCGTCGTTATAATAGCAAGACCAATATATTATAATGGGTTTTAAGCTTCCCACAGGCATATTTTGTAAGATCATGTAGATGGGAAGTAATCTTCCCAAGCCCACGAAAGAGATAAGATGATTAATTTCAATTCAAACCAAGAATTTAAAATTCATTGTAACCTATTGCAGGAAAGAGAACACTTTATTTTTTCATGTAAATAAATCCTCCTTATAATTTCGGATCAATAATACAATATAGAAAGACATTTTTAAAAAGTCATAGAATACAAAATGTATTTTTTTAGGTGTAAAATCAATTTTGTTTTTGAACAGTTACACAGTTTTAAACTTTTATAAACTTCTTTGAATAAAGATAAAAATTAGGAAATTCAAATCCATGCCAAAGAACTCTTTTCAATCATTTGCATTGATACAAACGAGAAAGATATGTGAGGTATTTGCAACGGAAATACAAACACGCTTTCTCGATTGACCCAGTAGTCTTAAGGGACTATCCCGGATAAAAATGATGATGGCTTGCCAAGAATTCCATGTATTTCTTATCATATGGGGAACATCAAGAGCTGGGT
>BMAV01007957.1:0-16394 GCA_019973955.1 Trichonephila inaurata madagascariensis
AATTTAAAACTATTTTTGATATTTTTTTATTTTTAAAGTCGACCCATTTTTTCAAATCAAAAGATGCATGTTACAAAGCAATAAATACAATGGCAGCATTTCGTAGTCTTTTGAATGGGCGACTTCATTATATTTGACGAAATTGTTCGACGGTATAGTAAGAAGGTACCGATATTATATAAACTGGCACACAAAAAAAATACATTTTTATTTCCATTTTTAATTGAGAATTCCTGTGACAAGTTTTCTAAAATAAAAAATAATAAATTTTTTTAAAAACTTATTTTTACAATTGATTATCTTATAATTTAAAGATAATCTTATAATAACATGTACATAACCTTAATTATAGGTAAGCCGAGTGGCCTAGTGGTAGCGTATTACGCTTCCACGACACAGATCAAGAGTTCAAACCCCGGGCTGGGCTAGGTCGACTCAGCCTTTCATCCCTTTAATGGAATGATAAATGAGTGCCAAGCTTGCTTGGGAACTAAACACTGAAGTTTCGCGTCATATTGACCACCTGATCGGAACAACCGCTCATGCACCGCAGCGCCCAAGATTACGAAAACTGAGATGGGTACAGTAGGCCTTGGCCCTCATGGGCTGTTGCACCACTGAATTTAGTTTAGTTTAACCTTAATTAGAAATAAAAATTTTATATCATAATCTCTTAGCAATAAGTGATTGACGAATTTTATAGATATAAAATCCGCTATTTGAGCAAAAAGGGACAAATATGCGTTAAGTACTAGAAACCATATATATTTACGTAGATAATTGTTTTATATATACCCCTATGATTTAGAATTAAGTCGAAAGAATGAAAAGATAGTTATTGTTCGACGAAGAAAAAAATGAAGAATAACTAGGGAATTCGAGGGATAGGGGGTCGTCCCCACATTTTCTAACGACAGTTAACCACATATGAGAGTGAAAAATTCCCTAAGATAATTCAAAGTTTTAAAATCTATACTTACATCCCCCCCGCAAAATAAAAAGGTTTGCTTCTGGGAGTCGGGAATGAATGAATTTCTTTAATAGGTGAATATAAAACTTTTAAAAAATAATATATGTTATTCCAAAAAAATTTCCACAATGATTTAAAATTTTTGCATTGCATTAAGTATTATCAAAATACTTTAAAGCAAATGATTATGAATCTTTGTTTGAGAAAAAAAACTTACATGTATGTGATAATCGTTGACTATTTTTCAGGATTTTAAACCGGAGAGGACCTCGTCCCTATCCGAGTTGTTGAATTCTTCCGAGGGCGACATTCGAGTAGAACACAAGAGCCGAGATTTCATCCGCCAGTCTTCCCGCACCTCGTCCACCGAAACCATGTCCAGTGGGGAGAATAAAAATGCATTTTCTCCAAGAAAAAAGTCATGCATGACATCTCATCCTCCCTATCATCACTTTCCAAAGAGGTAAGGGTCGATCGATTTCTATTCAAAAATGGACATACAGCAATGAGAGAATGTTTTAGGGACACTATGCCTTTTCAGTAACCTTGAAATTACTTCCTTCCTCAGCGGCTCGACAGCCCAGGGTGGGCCTTGTCCTTCTCAAGAAGTCAAAAGATTTCTTGAGAAGGCCAAGGCCCACCCAGGCCAATCTTCTCTCTGTTAGTGTTCTCCAATTTTAAGTTCCCAAAACTAGATCTTTTTCTTGGCTATCAATCCATTTAAGATTTGGTCTGCCTTTTCTTCGTGTGCCAATTGGTTGGACATTGAAGACTTTTTTTAGTGGTGCGGTCTGATAACGTAACCTGCCCATTTAATTCGTTGTAATTTGATGAAGTTAACTATGTCAGACTCTTTATATAAGGCTCGAAATTTGACCTTCTTCGCTACGTTCCATTTTCCTGAATTCCTCCAAAAATGAATATTAAAATCTTTCTTCCTTATCATGTTCTCGTCTGCTCGAGACATGGACCAAGTTTCACTTGTATAAGTTAATACTGATCTTAAAAGACTTTTATACAATAGAACCTTTATTTTCTTTTGATTAAATTCGTTTTCATATATTTTCGTATTCCATTAAGACATCTATTAGCCGCATAGTAATTATCTTTTGGATTTCAGTAGTACAACCGTTTCTATTGTTAATTTCCGAACCTAAATAAATGAAACTGTCTGCAACTTCAAAATTAAACTCTTCAATTTTAAAGACGTGTGTTAAGTTGTTAAAACAGGATTTAGTGCAAGGCATGTATTTGGTCTTATTCTCACTGATTTTTAGTCCCATCCTGAGGGCCTCTTTCTCTAAAGATAACAAGGCTTGTCATAGTGTGGTGGTGTTCGAGAAATGAGCCTCGAAATTATGTTTAATAATTTTACGGTTGTTACGTGTAAATGCATTAGAGGACGCCCCTTTGTTGAAATTGATTCGTTTGTGGAGGAGGCAGAGTCAAGGTTCTTTCTAGTTCTTTCTTTCAAGTCTACATTCTTTCTCTCTTCCACAATTATTTATGAAAGGGGAATGAGAAACTCTCTTATAAGTAAAATGTATTGTTCTACTAAGACTATTTAAGAAAGATTTCAAGCACTGGACCATGGACAAATATCTGCCCATTATCAGTTCGGAATAGGATCCTATTTTTATTATTTATTATATTATATTATTTTATTATTAATTATTACTTATATTAACATTATAGTCAGTGGCGCACACAAGGGGATGTCCTAGGCTCCGACCCTCCCCAAAAGCCCTTGACTTTTTTTCCGATTGATTATAATTCTAAGTATATAGTAAGTAAAGTTTAATTAATTATTTGCTATTAATGATTAATTTTTATTAATTAATGCTAATTATTTATTCAATAATTAGTTTTTTGCTGTATTTTGTTCCCGAAAATCTACAAAATCAAAAGGAGCATGATACAAGAACGGTGGACTTTCGATCCTGAACCCCCTTGAAAAATACCTGTGTGCGCTACTGATTATAGTACATTGTAATACATAATGAAACAAGGACACACTAATAATATGCAATATTTTCCTTCTTTCTAATCCACAAAAAACCCCAGCCCCGGGATATCAAAAATTTTTAAAGAATTTCTGGTCTAAATTATAAAACAGTTAAAAAAAGATTTTTTAAAAGTATAAATACCTGATTTTCTTTTTCATGGTTGGAATAATTGGTACAACTCCCCCTCTATATATGGGTATAAATATAATGTAATTCGATTACAAATTTTTTTAAAAAATTTTTTTAAAATTACTTACGGGTGCTAATTGTCCAAAATTTTTGGGGGGTTTTTTTTCTTTTGTCCTCATCAATTAATTTTTTTTTGGGTGGGCTTTGGGAAAAGCATCTTAACTTTTGTTGCAATGTTTGAAAGCCAATAATACTTTATTCAATAAATACTTATTATTTATCTCCATTTTTTTCTTTCAAGATGACCATTTCATCGAAAGGTTCTTGTACGAAATCATCTCAGTCTGCACAAAATCTTCACCAGGCGGCCGTCAACGAAACTAAAGGAAAAACATGTCAGTTGTCCCTGGTAATACATTTATTTCATCAGTTTTCGACATTTTTTCAAAAGTTTTCACATTTAGTATTTATATTAATATGTGAGCCTATACTTCTTATATTATTAATAACAACCTACTGTTAACTCCCCATAGACCTTTAACTTTGCTTTTGGGGAATGTTAAATGTTTTAAAAAAACGCTTTTTTGGGGTTACAAATGACAATTTCTAAATATTTTATAACACATTTAATGTTATTCATTTCAAATTATTCCTTTTGCCTGAAAAATAACTTCAATGATACAAGAATCAAAAATAATTAGTTCAAAAAAGAATCTTTCATTACTTTTAAATTTTAAATTTCTATGTATCATAAAATCTATCGGTTTAAACCCCCCTTTTACTTTACAAAAAAAAATTATTCTTGAGAAAAAATCCCAAAAAAAAAATTTTTTTGAAGTGAATCAGTCCTGCAGGCAAGATTCAAAATGGAATATTAAGTCATAAAAAAAAAATAAATAAATAAATAAATAAAACATTTTTTCGCAGATTTTCCCAAAAGATAAAAAGAAAAGGGTTCTCCACAAGGCTCCCCCAAAAAAAATGAACCCAAAGCCGCCCCCCCTCAAGTCCCCAAAACCTTCAACCAGACCCGGACCCAAAGGAGGCCTCGAACTTTTGCTGAAAGGTGTAGAATCTCCAGAGTTGGAGTTGGCGATGGGGCGCATCATCGCAAAGATGGATGCCCTAGGGGACGAGCTGAAGGCCAACACCAGCGCTAGAGGAGCCTTCCGGACGATGTCTTCTGCGAAATCACCAAGATGGACAGTCGCAGGTACGAATTGACTACATTAGGCGCAATGACCTCATAAGGAAGGCTTGGGCAGTCAGTACCATTGGATATGATCTGGGGTCCAGTCTTTGCAAGAGCCTTTTGAATAAAGGTAAGAAAAGTTCTTTGTACTTTACGACTTGAAACGTGCTTTTTGAACCCCTTTTTTGAAAAAGTTTTTTCAAATGGGTTTGCTTTTTGGGAAGGCAAGCCATTTGGGGGAAAACACGCCCCCTAGAGTGGCAGTCATTTCATGGGTGGAACCATATAAGGTTCCCGTAAATAATAATAATTTTTTAAAAAGAAAAGGGATTAACCTTTTTTCCCCAACGTTGCGCTTACTTAAAACGTTTGACGTTGCGTTTGGTTTAAAAAAGAAACCTTTTTAAAATTTGATTGATTTAGAAAACAATGTATTTATTTTCTACCCATTGAATAATGCAATTTTTTTTTTAAAAAAAAAAACCCCTTTAAACCAAAAAAAAAACCCCGGGGGGGTTTTAAAAAAAAAACTTTTTTTTTCCTTTTTTTTTTTTTTAAAAATTTTCCCCAAAAAAAAAAAAAAAAAACCCCCAAAAAAAAAAAATTTTTTTTTAAAAAAAAGGGGTTTTAAAAAAAAAATTTTAAATTTTTGGGGGAAAAAAAAAATTTTTTTTTAAAAAAAAAAAAAAAAATTTTTTTTTTTTTATTTTTTTAAAAAAAAAAATTTGGTTTTTAAAATTTTTTTTTTTAAAAAAATTTTTTTTAAAAAAAAAAAAAAAAAACCAAAAAAACCCAAAAAAATTTTTTTTTTTTAAAAAAAAAAAAATTTTTTTTTATTTTTTAAAAAGGGAAAAAAAAAAAAAAAAGGGTTTTTGGAAAAAACCCCCCCAAAAAAAAAAAAAAAATTTTTTTTTTTCAAAAAAAATTTTTTTTTTTTGGGTTTTTTAAAAAAAATTTTTTTTTTAAAAAAATTTTTTTAAAAAAAAAATTTTAAAAAAAAAGGGGAAAAAAATTTTTTTTTTTTTTTTTTTTCGGGTTTTTTTTTTTTTAAAAAAAAAAAATTAAAAAAAAAAAAACCCCCAAAAAAAAAAAATTTTTTTTTTAAAAATTTTTTTTTTTTCCGGGTTTAAAAAAAAAAATTTTTTTGGGAAACCCCCCAAAAAAAAACCCCTTTTTTTTGGGGGGGGGAAAAAACCCCCAAAAAAATTTTTTAAAAATTTTTTTCCCCAACCCCGGGGGGGGGGGGTTTTTTTTTTTTTAAAAAAAAAAGGGGGGCCCCCCCCAAAAAAAATTTCCCTTTGGTTGGGGGGAAAAAAACCGCTTGGGGCCCCAACCCTTTTTAAAAAAAAATTTTTTCCCCTTTTTTTTTTTAAACTTAAATTTGGGGGCCAAAAAAAAGGGGCCCCCCAAAAAAAAACCTTTTTTAAAAATTTTTTCATTTTTAAAAAAAAAACCCCCAATTTTTAAATATATTTTGGGGCCTTTTTTTTTTTTTTAAAAAAAAAAATTTTTGCAGAAAAATTTTTTTTCCCAAAATTTTTTTTTTAAAAAAATTTTTTCCCCCTTTTTATTTTTTTCCTTTTTTTTTAAATTTTTAAAAAATTAAAAATTTTTCCCCCCATTTTTTTGGGTTTTTTTAATTTTAAAATTTTTTTTGGTTTTCCAAAATTTTTAAATTTGGGGGGAAAATTTTAAATTTGGGCCAAAAAAAAACCCCTTTGGGGTTTTTTTAAAACCTTTAAAAAAGGGAAAAATTCCCGGGGGGGGGGTTTAATTTCCCCAAACCCCTTTGGGGAAAAAAAATTGGGGGGGTTTTGGAAACCCCAAAACCCCCGGGGGGGAAAACCGGGGGGTTTTCCCAAAATTTTTTTAAAAAAAAAATTTTTTTAAAATTTGGGGGGCCCCCCTTTTTTTTTTAAAAAAAAAAATTTTTGGGGTTTTTTTTTTTTTTTTTCCCCAAAAAAAAAAAAAAAAATTTTTTTTTTTTGGGGGGGAAAAAATTTTTTTTTTTTTTAATTTTTTTTTTTTTTTTTTTTTTTTAAAAAAAAAAATTTTTAAAAAATTTTTTTTTTTTTGTGGTTTTTTTTTTTTTTTTTTTAAAAATTTTTTTTTTTTTAAAATTTTTTCGTCTTGGCATTTTTGGAGACGAAAGATCACCAAGCAGTTCTAATATATATGAAAAGGCACTTCATTGTATTAATTGATTTTTTTAAAAACATTTTATTGAAATAGTTTTGCATGACATACAATCTGAGTACCCTATATTTCTACAATATATTTTTCCGTAAAAACTACATAAATGTTATCTTCCATGTTGATCAGTAATTAAATTTGAATGCACGATGAAAAATGTTTTTGGATTCAAAGCCGATTTTATGAAAAACCAATATTTACCGTCCATTTCACTCATATTTTTTCCTTAGGTGTCCTGGATATCTTGTTGAAAAACTTCAACTCGGATGACAGCACGATTCAATTTGAAAGTGCTCGCTTGCTGGAACAAGCTTTAACTACTGAAAATCGTGCTTATGTTGTCAAACACGGACTCTCTACGGTTGTCAGAGTTGCTTGTGAATGTTCCAAATCCCCTTGCGTAGAGAAATCTAGAATCGGTATGGGAATTTTGGAACACCTCTTCAAAAACTCGGAAGAAACGTGCCACGAGGTAATACGTCTTGGAGGACTTTCAGCTATCCTTTATGAATGCAGAAATAGTGACGTAGAAACGTTGAGACATTGTGCAGCAGCTTTGGCAAACCTTTCTCTGCATGGAGGTCCAGAGAACCAAGAGGCGATGATCCAGCATAAGGTAAACATTTTTTTATTAGTTTAAATTTTCATAAATATGTATGGGATATTTTGCATGCGCATTTTGTGATGATATATTTAAAATATTATTGAGTTATTATTTTTGCATGTTTTTACTTCACGTCATTCTTTCCCTTCACAAAGATTCGAGAAGAAAATATTCAGAAGATTCGAGAAGTAAGACTGGGTTTTTTTCTGTAGCTTTTCCTACATGAGTTTGTTTTTGTATAAAAAGGAAAGGATTATTTAATTTGTTTATATATATAAATGGTTGCAGCAATTCCTTGTAATTTATTTTGTGGTTTCATTCTTTTTTTGTTATAAAATCGTTTCTTTTTATTTCCCCCTCCGCCGTGTGACCATCTTCTTTTAAGGCTGTTTTCGCCATATGTACAAGCGTACCTTAGCGCGGAGCACATTTTTGGACAGAAAAAATGCTTCATTTTTTATAAAAATTTGTGATATTGTAACTCATGCATTTGTGTATAGTATAGTGTTTTTAAAATTTCAGAATATTTCATAAATAATTAGTTTTTCCATTTAACATGTAAAGGGATAGCTCATTTAGCATTATAGTATAGGAGAAAAAGGCGAAACACATTTTATAAAAGAAAAAATGTGTCAACTCGTATAAAAATGAGTAGTATGATAAAATAAGTGATTCTCTACAGGATAGTGAAGCCAGAATATAATATTAATGTTTGTGAGTACTTTTATATATGAAAAAATATTCATCCATTTGAGTCCTATTTTTTTAACATTAGCCGAAAACAGCCGTAAGTTTTAAATTGTTGAAACTTAAACCATACGATCTTATCATTTATTCTCAAGCAAGAACAATAAAACAATGTTTTTTTTTAACAAAACCTTTTAACATAAAATTGAAACACTAAACTCCAATTTCACTTTTCAAAATGGAGAGGTCTAAAATAAATGCAAAAATTCAAATCAAGTAAAATATTTTGTGTTACCATCGTATCAAAAACAAAGTTAAATTTTAAAAAGCAGCAAAGTGTGATTTATTTTCAACAAATGCATACTTGATTTATTTTCAACAAATGCAACAAATGCATACGGAAAATAATTTTTGATAAACATCGTCTATATACATTTTAAAATTGAAATAAATCTTTAATTATTAATCTATTAACTATCAGCACTAAATAAAAGTATTATGGAGGATAAATTTTTGTGGTTATTTTCGCATCTCAAGTGTTCAAAATAATTTAAAACTTAAGAGAAAAATGCGAAACAGGATTTTATAATGGTGAAAAATATATCTAGTATCAAACTTAAAACAATACTTAAGTTGGTAAATTTCATCCCTGTAGTTTCGATTGGAATTTTAACCTGAAATGTTACTTTTTTAGGCATCAGAATGGCTGTTCCCACTCGCCTTCCATTCGGACGATAACATCAAATATTACGCTTGCTTAGCCATTGCGGCCTCTCGTAGCGAACAAAGAGATAGAAGCCGCAGTGCTGAGGTCAGGTACATTGAATCTGGTGGAGCCCTTCGTAACCAGTCATTCGCCGGATGAGTTTGCCCAAAGTACGGTGGCCCATGTCCACGGACAGTCCAAAAATTGGCTTCTGAAATTGGTGCCCGTTCTGTACAGCAAGAGGGAGGAGGCGCGGAGCTTGGCTGCATTCCACTTTGCCATGGAAGCGGGAATTAAAAAAAGACAGGGCAACACGAATGTAAGTTTCTTCTTTCTTTTCTTTTTTTAAAGATTTTAAAGAAATGTTTCTTCGGTTACTAAGATATTTTCATTTCCGGTTTAAAAAATCAAATAAACCTTCAATATATTGAAATAACAAACAGACTGCAGTTATAAACATTCTAGTAAATGTAATAGAATGTAAATACTGTGTTGTTGCAGGTGTTTCGCGACATCGGGGTGGTGAATGCACTGAAGAAAGTGGCCAGTTCACCGAACGCCATTGCTTCCAAGTACGCCGCCCAAGCTCTGCAGCTTATTGGGGAACAGGTCCCTCACAAACTCTCCCAGCAAGTGCCACTCTGGACAGTGGAAGATGTGGTCGAGTGGGTCAAACAAGTAAGTTATATCTTCCTCGATTTTATTAAAAAATTGAATTATTTCTGTTAACACGTGGCAGTGATGTCTTAAAATTTATTGAGGCCCTGAGCTCCTATGTAAAAGTAGGTAGACATTGTGCATCATACGTTGTTAAATGTTCGACAAAGCCCGACTTTCTGAGGAGGGGGTGGAGGCTAACATTCTCCGTTACGCCACTGGTGAAAGGTGACAGTCCCTTGAGTTATTTTGTGCCTAGGTTTGTAAGATTGTGAGTTACTCACATTCATTTTTTGAGTGTTACTGCTTGTAAGAGTATTTGACAACGTATACTACACATTGTCAACTTAAAAGGGTCGCAGATAGGACCAATTTTTGTATAAGGACCCAGAACCTCAAATATTCTCAAGACTTCACTGCGCATCATGTTATTAACTTGGCTTTTAATCCCTTCAGGACCAGTGGAAGGAGAAAGAAGGCCCGTATGCTCGGAGAGGATACGCACGCACGGAACCGGGCGAATTTCCCTGCTAATCCTAATTTCATTTAAAAATTCATATAAAGTTTTAAATGCAATCACACAAATACGCTAAAACTTACAATTTACTATCATTGACAATATCTGAGCACAGAGTACAAAAATGTTCGCTATATTTAAAAAAGGAATTGCGAATTTTACAGAAAATGTTTTTATTTTAATAAAAACAAATTACATATTCTTTCAAAAAAAAAAAATTGACAAAAATCCCATATATATATGCATACGGACATAGGCAATATTACAAAACTAAACCAACTTATTCAAAATATAAACAGAAACTCATAGAGCAATAGATCATGAACCTTTAAATGTCCGATTCTCTCGAAAAATCTAAAAGTGTGCAGTTGTTTATATTCAAAATTCTCGGGTCTAATTAAAAAAACACAGAGCCGAAAGCATATATTGAAGCTCAAAGTTCTGTGAAACATTAATCGGACCCCTTTTAACCCCCGTGCTTGTAAAATTAATATCAAAACGTTCCTAACTCTGATCACACGGGCCTACGAGCAGGGAAAGCTCAATCACATATATGATACCGTGGGCCGTGGAGGGAGAAGCGCATGAGATCACATATATGTGACCATGGTCCTGAACGGGTTAAAGAAATCATCTTTATTTTCAAGGTTTAATCGTTGAAGAATACGGTCTTATAGATTTTTAGTCTGAGTTATTAATTGACAAAAGATATAACAACAAAAAATCTATACAGGCTTAATATAACATCTTTTAAAATGCCTAGAAAATACAGCATATATTTAAAGTTATTTATTATTTTAAAAATAAATGAAGTACCAACCAAAATTCCTATGAGTACTGTTGAAAAAAGAGAAAAGGAATAGTTACTAACTTCAATAACGGAGGAATCTGATAAAGTTATTCAAAACAAATCTTTCGACGTATATGGTGAAAAACTATGGTGTGAAGGCATTCGATAATACTCTCAAACTCATTTGTATGCATACTTTCATCTTTTTCTACGTTTTTAGTAAACGCTTACATTCTTGGTGGGATTTGCACGCGTATTTTGATATCTTATCTTTTCATTGTTCGAAAGTATTTTTAAAATAGTTCTTCCGTACACCTGTTGTCCTTATATGGAATTTCTTTCAGTTCATATGCCTAGAAAGGAATCGATCATATAAGATACTGAATCGGCTATCGTAGTTAAATATTTATTTTGTAAAAGCTTTCCTTTACGGTTAAATTTTTCGACATTCCAGTTTTTTAAAGGATTATTTT
Source organism: Trichonephila inaurata madagascariensis (assembly GCA_019973955.1). NCBI lineage: Eukaryota > Metazoa > Arthropoda > Arachnida > Araneae > Nephilidae > Trichonephila > Trichonephila inaurata. The sequence goes on from BMAV01007957.1 coordinate 10,925, forward strand.
GATACATTTCATTCTGACTGTGATTTAGCATTTCACTTATTCCTTAAAATTTATTTTCGTATTCTTTTTTTAGATTTTTTTGTGATTAAAATAGTTGTAATATTCCTTTGGTTGATACAAATGCTGGTGAAAAACGAATACAATTATATTTAAACCAAAGAAATATGTGTATTTTATTATCTCTAGAATTTAGAAAGTTAAGAGATACACAAATATTAAAGAATTAAAAGGCCCCTGGTTTAAAAATGGGGAAAGTTTATGGGATGCCTAAGACTTGAGAGGCATGCTATAAAGAACTTAATTTTTAATTTTCAAAAACATTATGATTGAAATTAAAAGTAATATAACACTATCGTGTATCATTATCAAGTTATAAAAGAGTATATAATTAATGCATAATGCGTTATATAAAAAATTGTTTTTCTGTTGCTAAACTATTGTAAGGATGTTATATTAAAATATTTTTCGACACCAACTGAATTTAAGTTTTTACTTAATACCTGTATAAAATCCTGTGGGGGGACATTTTAGCCAAATTAGAAAAAAATATAGCTAAAAGATGCGATTTTCCACTAATAATATATTCCATGTGTTTTAATTGGAGTGAATTTGGGTGGAATTGTGTGTGTGTGACAAATTTAAGAGGAGTCGGTCCCCAAACATCTTCAAAAAATCGATATTGTGTTTTTGGTACTTCAAAAATCTCCATTTGGAGTCTTTTTCAGCAGTATAACATATTTGCTATTTTATGAGTTAGAAATATGTCAAAATGACTTTTAAAAAAATAATCAGTTGATGAATCATGATCAGTATCCCTCCCCTTTGACAAATGAAATTTAAGAAAAAACATTGACATTTTAATGGTGGAAATAATTTTATTCATACATGCATGTTTTGTTTCCCTTTTTTGTAGTTTATTATTAATGCGCTGTGCTAGCGAGGTATTATAAAACCTTAAATTTATTCAATTACATAATTAACCCTAATATAGGGCTCAGTTCACACACATATTCCAATTCTTAACAAAGAACCAAAATTTATCTGTGTTGCGCCAAATCGGCAACTAGCAAGGAAATATCCCTTGTGATAATCGAACATTTAAAATCGCGAGTTTTATTTGATGTGTGGCAGCCAGTCAGAAAACGAAACTGTGCCAATTTGAGTATGATTATCACCCGTGCATTTTTTCAAAGAACGAGGTATTTTACTATTTCTTTTCTCTTTTTCTTGTATATAGATTGGTTTTATTTGCTACAGCCCACAATTCCAGAATAGCAAGGTCGATGGAGACCTTCTTCTACAGTTGGACGACAAATCATTATCCGATGACATCGGTATATCTAACGGAATCCTCAGAAAAAGGTAATTTGTGCATTTGTACGTTGTTAGAAAAAAATCATTCCGATGACATAAATCTGAACTACATTTTGAAAAGTGGTAGTGAGAAACCATCAGCCACATTCATTACTGTCTTAAACGTCATAAATGCGGGAAATTACGAACTATACCATTCACCAATCTCGCCAGATTAAAAAGCTTTGCCAATTCAAAAAAATGTCGCCAAATTCTGCTATCATTATTATTGTGTTTAATAACGCACGGGAACGGTTTTTCTCTATTGGCTGCTTATCACGACATCTTTTGATTTAAAGAAAATTGTTGACGGTATAAAATATAAATACCGATATATTGTGATCTTAAGATTTGATTAAAATTTTGCAACAGAGTCCCTTTTATTTTCATCAATTTTTAATTCATTATTGAAATATTATATAAGTATCAACAGCGACAAAGATTTAAAATAAGTCCTAGTTTTCTTAAAGTTTATTTATTTTTTTAAACTTCTAATGGGGCTGCGGATTGGTGTTTTACCACAGCAGACCTAGTATATTCCCCGGGAGATGGTACCTCTTTTTAATGCGGCACCATATAGATGGAATACAAATCACCGCACGTAATTTTGAAGCCCAGTTTCCTTGCCAGAGGGAACCATATGAGCTCTGACGATGCGAAACTGCTCTTTGGAATTTAATTTTGCCGAGAGCACCCACAAGCCAAGCAGGCCCTCAAGGAATCTTTTACATGCCGCATAATCATACGATATGGACGCTGTTGATTTTCTGCACTATGAAAAACCACCGACTTGAGCCGGGATCGAACCCGCAATCCTAGGCGTACAAGGCCCACGACAAACCAATTACGCCACCCAGTCGGTGTTTTTTTATAAAGTTATTATTGATACTCGCGTATAAAGATCTTTCGAGTTCCCTATGCCCGTGGCGATTGGTTAAAAATATTAGCAATTTTCCTAAATATGATATCAAGCTGGTTGCTATGATTCATAAAATCTTTGGCGATTAACACACATGTACCGATTTTTCTATGTAAAAATTACATGTCTTGTATGTATATTAATAAATTCTCTATTTCTTTTTTAAGTATACCTGGTACTATCGCAACAATCACCAACTCTATTAATAACTCGCCAAGTTTGCAACCCGATTTCATGTGTGTCGTACGCGCTGAATTGGCAATCAGGTGCTTTTCGTTTCTTATAATGTCGACAATAGGTTGCGATAATACATAAGTTCAAAAAGGTTCTACTGTGTCAAGCTTTACTTTCAAAAATGAGTACTTTTCCATTTCGCCGGCGCTGGCGATTAAGTCGCCAAAAATGATACAGCCGACTCTAAACGGAATATTCCCGCTGGTAACCATTTGAAAAAAGTCTTAAACGTTATGAAAATGTTTATGTCTCTGAAGTGTGTGTGTAAAATATTCTCAGAAATAATATTTATTAATATTTTTTATTTGTATATTGTGTGCTGTCGCCCACAAAGTTTGTTTTTGGTGGAAATTTGAGCCGGCAAAACGGAAAAGTACCCAGAAATGTTCCATACTGGTAAAATCCTAGATGGGCACACTGCTGTTTTAGGCACCATTTTTTTCCGCCAAATGACGCCAAAAACCCGTGTTTCAAAAAATGACATCATGAACGAAAACGAAGAAAATCGGGGGGTTGACGGTCTTAAGCGCCAAAATTTTTGGTGCCAAAAATTTTGTCGCCAAGTAGCGTGCCCAGCTAGGATCCACCCTTCCACACACATAGTTCCTGATCTTAAAAGTTGTTGAACACAGGTTTAAAGTACAGAAACCAAATAATTATTGATTCTTTTTCCGTCCGTTCAGGTTCCGTCGAGAGCTAAACCAACTGAAGAGAATGGCGGACTATTCTTCCTGCGACACCTCGGGTTTGACTTCTTTCCTTCAGGGCTTGGGGCCCGAATTTTGTCAGTACTCGTACCAGATGCTGCTGAGCGGTGTCAACGTGAAGGACCTCAAAGAGCTTAATTCCGAGCAACTGGAATCGGAATGCGGCATTGAAAACAGCATTCACAGAATGAGACTCATGCACATGGTTAAAGGTGAGAGAAATTTCTTTCTTGCAAGATTTTGTGGATCACTAGAATGAAATAAAAGGTTTTCTTTTCCCTGATTGGTCAATTGGGTAAAGCCCTACTTCCTAATTTTTAAAATACCAAAGAAACACTTTGAAGTCGACTGTTTGTCTTTAAGTGACCACTGTTTCCAGTTGGTGAGGCCGTGGTAGTCTTGTGGTCAAGGAAACGGACTGGTGGCCGACTTGTCATGAGTTGGAGCCGAAAACCACAGAAGACCCGCTGTGCAGAGGGGGCCGATGCACGTTGAATATGTCAAAGCTCAAACGTTCTCCCATTGGTATGGTGTGGAAATTAGAAGAGGGGGTTGCCAGCTCAGTTGTCCTCCTCTTCAACTGACCATGGTTCAAAAGACAAGATCCGTCTCAAAAACCTCAGTAGCTGAATAGTGTGGTTAATATTACTTTCACTTTTTTCCATTTTAGGCCCCAGGGCGAAAAACCCTGAAAAGTGCACCATTTTGTCGCCAAAATAAGGAGGTTCGACTGGGATCCAAACATTAAATTGCTTTGACATTTTATTGGAAAAGTTTTGGGGAAGTCATTTAAAACCCAAAAAAATATGTTTGATCTATATTTCGAAAAAAACCAAAAAAATTTAACTTTTTTAGTTTTTAAAAAGTCAATGGAATCGTCTTGAAAGCCTTTTTTTTCCTATTTTTCCATACTACAATGCGTTTCTAATTTTATTTTAATTATCAAAATTAAAATGAAATTTAAATTTAAAAAATGAACCAAATTAAGCTTAGAAGCTTAAAAACCACTATTTAAATTTTGAAAAATTACCCCCTCCCACCAAAAAAAAAAGTACTTGTACTCCCTTGCCCATATCCACTGGGCATTTCGCCGCGGTAGGTGGTATAGGTATCGGATCGTCTTGCCTTGTCCGGTTGAGCCCCATAAAAAGACCCGACGTGTAGGGCAGCGTGCACGTTAAATCTGTGGGAACTGAAACGTCCTCCGTCGGTTGGTGTGGATTTGGGGAGGGGGTCAGCTCGGGTGTCGTCCTTTTCGCCATGGTTAAAAATTCTGGCCCGCCCCAAAGCCCTCGTGTGCTGAACGGTGCGACGTTAATATTCAATCAATCAATAACACCTCAGGGAAAAATCTTACAGAAATATAAATTATCGGTACCCGTATTATCGCAAACCTTTGGCATTACATGAAACAAGCATGTTTTCCCTTAGCGGTACGACACATAAAATTGGTTGCTACGGTGAGTTATTAATAAAGTTGGCGGTGTGGCGATAATACATCCGTTACCCTTTAACCTAAATGTGGTTTTTTTTTAAATTTTTTTATCCCTTTTCAGGCATGTTTCAGTCGAAACCCGTTTGATGAGGGGCCAAATTGAAAACCTCGATTTTTCATCAGTTAAAGAGATCGGGGTAAATTAGCCGGTATTTAAATATTTCATTCTTTGTTTTTACTTAAATTTAGGATAAAAAATTATGATAACATCAATACCTTCGTACTATATCGTCAATCAATTTCTTCAAATTAAAAAAGTCCCAAATGCGCGATTCATCAATAACAGAAAATCGTTTTCGCGTACATTTGCATTTGGCAAATTTTTTTTTGGGGTTTTTAATTTGGCAAAAAGAATTCCTCTATGCTCGCACTTTTCTATATATTTATTTATTTATATAGATATTTATTTATTTATCTTGGTGGAAATTTTTAATCGTTCATAAAATACATTTTAAAGCGCTGAATTAGCTGAAATTTTAGACACAGGATCATTTTGGATGACAATACAATAATTTTTAAATTAATAAAATTAATTGATTAAAAATAATTATTTAAAAATTACAAATACAGCCACGTTGGCGACTAGCATTTTGGCGACTTGTGTCCCAAAAATTGAAAAGGTTTTTTCTCCCCCGTGTTAAAATTCAGTTCGCTGAAATTAAAGGGCTACGATACTTTAATGATAATTAAAAACAATTTACCATTTAAATTTGGGGTTTTCCCCTATGTATATACATATTTATATTAAATTTAAATTTTTAA
>BMAV01007958.1:0-151692 GCA_019973955.1 Trichonephila inaurata madagascariensis
AAAAACATCCGCTCCCGCATTTTGAGTTCAGGTCTTGTTCCCATTCTTATTAAATTCTGCTAATTTGAGTGCCCATCTGATCATCCTACTCGACAAATTTTTCTCATGGTTAAGCGTGTTAAAGCAGCGTGATCAGTAAACTTTAATCGGCAGTGATCCTAAATATGTTCTGAATTTATTCAGCGCCCACACTACTGCTAAACATTCTCTCTCGGTTACCGTATAATTCCTCTCAGCGTTGCTCAGAGTACGTGAAGCAAATACAACTGGTCTCTGTTCTTGATTAAGCTCCCACATCTATTGAACTTTCATCTGTAAATAACTTGAAAGGCTTTTTGAAATCCAGCAATTTTAAAACTGGAGCCTTTGTTATGGCCGCCTTGACCGCGTCGAATGCCTTCTGCGCCTTAATGAACCAGAATTTTTTTTTAAATTTTCGTTTAAGATTATAAAGGGATTCTCAAAGATCAGCATAATTTTTAATAAATTTCGACTTTAATAAGTTTTTAAAGCTGTGTAACAATGGAGATCATGAATTTCTTCAATTTGTCACAGTCAATCCGTCTGTACGTTTTAATCAACATTCAGCATTTAAAAGCCCTTTATTCAGATTTTGAAACTAGGTTTGAGAATGCTTTGACTATGTTTTGTATTATCATAGTCACAATCAATTCATATGTTCCCATTGAAAACAATTTTCTTGTTACAATAGGAACTGATCGATATAGGCACAAACGAAGATCTTAACATAAAGTTTAGAAACAGATACAAGCAATTTTGGTTTTAAAAAGACATACCTGTCATTTGTTTCGAATTAAGTAATATCGTGAGAAAAAGTTTTTCTTTCTTTTCTTAGCGGGGAGCTTCAGCGTGGTTTGCCAATCTCCAAAAAAGAAAAAAGAAAGAAGGAAAAAAGAAAAATACTGATCACTAGTTTAGGGTTAAACCAGACAAGATTGATACCCAATGTTGAAACTTGTTATTTGAAATATAAGATTCATCTCTCCCATAAGAAGCATTTTTTTTGTTGCTCAATTATTTTATGTACTAATTAAATTTTAATTTAATGAACATGAGTTTGTTTCTTAAGTTTCAAACATATTTCTTCACTGTTGTTATAAATTTAAATGTTTTAAGGTAAATAGATTTATACCAGCTGTCAAAAAGGCACTTAAGTTGATAAATTTGCGAAAATTCAATGTTAAGTAGGGCAGTGCTTCTCAAACTTTCAATACTGGCGACCCACTTTTCAATCATAATTTTTATCGCGCCCTCCTTATACAATAATAATGTATTAAATGCAATAATAATGCACTTTGACGCTAAAGCTACAAAACGATCTTAATTATAAACCGTACAAATTAATAAGATAAGTATATTAAATTTTATATATGTAACTTTTTTAAGTAATATATATTTTATTTTTTCTCTCGATTTTTTAAATTGGAAAAGATTGTAAAATGCGGTGGCTGCTTTCAAGACAAAATATAGATCTCAGCCAAATATAAGAAAATTACTCAGAGTGTCAATTTCTAATCGTAAACCTTCCTTTGAAAACTTTCCTCTGCGGGCAACAAGCCCATGGAAGTCGCTAATACTTGTGAACTTGTTCTTAATTTAGTATTAATAAATTAGTTATAAAATACCTTGTGCAGCACTGATACATTAAAATTATACTGTCTGAAGTACCCGCTCTTCGAACGAGTTCTTTTTTTAAAAACCTAAAACAATCTTGATAAATAGTTGAATTGTCAGGAGAGTAAACCCCAAATGCGCGACAATGTTTACAAAAATGTAAATGATATTTTAAAATGAATGCTCATATTATTAACTTTTTTTTAAGCGAACAGTAATTTTAAGCCTCACAGAATTAGCATTTCGAATTAATGTTAAACAATGAAAAATAATATAAAATTCCAATGAAGAATAATAGTGTTATTTTTAATATTTAAAGCGAGAAGACTTCAAAATGTCTTATCCCGGGGGCAGATAGCGTTAATGGTCACACGGGGTGACTGAGTCACCCCAATCCTTTTTAATAATTATTTTATTGTACACGATACAAATCATGATTCCAGTGAATAATATAATTAAGAGAAAGTAAACCTACCCACTTTCAAGAACTTTTCAATTTTTCTTTGGTAACAAATAAATAGTTTTGCCAGAATTAACAATTTTGTGATCTGTGTGTCCCGCGCGACCACTTCCGGGTTAAAAGTCTATTCATTATGATAATATTTATGTTACTGCTAAAAACATTGTGTAAAACGTTTTTCATTGTGCTTTATATGTTTGAGAATACTCATAAAAAATAAGTCCTGATGATCGCTTCAAGGTGAAACATAAACTGTCAAACTTTCTTTCGGAAAAACTGAAAAATGCGGCACTAAATGAAACAAACACATATAAGAGAGGATTATAATCAGCATAGCAACTTGCAGAAAGGTCCAAACTTTGAAACCATCAGCAAAACGAATTACGCGCAATATGTGCGGTATTCAAAAATAATGCAGTGATATTTATGTTCCCGATTCGCAGGTGCAAGTTGTTTTTATGAAAATAGTAAAATCGCCATCTTGAATTTTCACAAAAAAAAAAGAAGAATAAAAAGTTATATAAAAGATTTTTTATTTGGTTTTGGATCAAATATATTAGGTATTGAAATTTTAACAAAAAAGGGAGAGATGAGAGAGGAAACATATCGCCTATAAATTTACATATCAGATTAAAGTGCATTTTTTATTATGTCTGAAAAGTATTTTGTTTAATTCGTCCAGAGTAAATTAATTATTTTTAAAATCTTTTTTTATTTTCACGATATGCTCATTATACCCCACCCCCTCGTGGGGGTATGCCCCCAGGGGCATACCCACAGTTTGAGAAAACACTGGAGGTTAAGTTGGATGGAGTAGGACTGGTGGTGATGTGGAACTTTGTAATATTATTAGAAGGTAAGGAAGTATGCGGATAATATAATTATTTAGAAAGTGAATCTAAATTACGTGATTCGATTTAACTACCTCTTTGTGTGTTGGTTCATTCTAGATTCTCACAAGTTAAATTTATCTAATTGTTAGTCGTTTAAGTTCTATTTTTAATAAAGTCATATTAAGAATTATAAAATGTACAGTTATTATGAAAACCCACACACCTCTAGCTCACGCTGACCGTAATCAAGATATCGTCATCAAAGGGGCCATATCACACAGTTTCTTCAAACAGCTAAATGTACCTGGAATCGAATTCCATGTTTCCAAAATTTCATTACTCGCATTTTTACTTATCTTGCTTGTTAATCTTTCTGTTTCAATCAATTCCGATTTTCTCCATTTTTCAACAAATTTTTAAATCCATCTTGAACTAGACTGGAAATCAATCAGTTAGTTGCATTGCAAAATTTTCAATTTACAACTAATCGAATAGGGACAAATTCAGTTTATTAAATAAAGTCACATCAGGGTACATAAAGATTTGAGCATTTCGGATAATTCTTTGAACTCAGAAAATCTCGTTAGAAACTGCCATCGAGCACTCGCGTTGTGACGTCTCTCGCGTCTTTCTGCTCTTATAACTCACCATTTCTTTGACGGCCACGATTAATGGCAAAACTTTTTCCAACCCAATACCAAGAAGATAAACAAAGATATTATACCAAATGAAGTATACTACAAAGGATAGAAGCTTTGATGATAAGATAGAGAGCATTATGGCAAAAGCTTAGGGAAGATAGCTTAGTGTGAAATCTTGCAGATCAGAGTTAGCAATCCGATAGTTTTGGAAAGAATAGAGTCTAAATAAAGTTGGAATCATCATATATAATGAATTTATAGATATCGTTCTTTTAGGTAAGGAGATCTGCAAAAAGGCAATATTTGATATAAGTAATTAGATGAATCATTAGTCATTATAATTCAGATAAAGGATCTGGTGCGTGATCTGACTTAAATACACGGTTTAGTGGGTGTTAATCTCACTTTAATTAAAATTGTCAAATTAGAATTTAAGTAATATAAGTTATTCTTAATAAAAGTTGTATTAAGAACTACTATGTCTCATCATTTTGATAATCCCTGCCTCTAGCTTACGCGGAACCGGCACGACATGAGGTCATCTCTTTGGGATGGCTATGTCGCAATAACACTTGAACTTATATAATTCTGGGTTAGGTAATATATAGGTGGAAGTGCGGTTCTACCTGAAATGTACTTTTCAGGGTCAGAGAACATTGCAGAGTTTATAAGAGTGTATTGATAACATACAGTTACTTGAAATCCCAAGTAAATCTGTCGTATTAACTTTACTTAAAAAGTCATCTCAGGGGAAGGGCTCAAGATTGGTATTCGATATTTGGTTTCGGTGTTGTTGTGTTGCAAAATACAGCCACGGATTTTTGCGCAGCTCAAAACTGAATTAGCGAAAGGCTTTCCCGCGGTCAAAAACTAAGAAGAACTACAGTCGCAATTTTTATGCATCCCAGGGAAAAATCAGGATCCACTACTGATTTCGTGTATAGATTACTAAATAGAAGTTTAGGGTAAAGGAACCATACAAAACGGGCGCAGGTGGATATATTTTAGTTCGACTCGAACCACAGATCAAGACTATATGTGGAAGTCCGAAATCCACAAAACACCGACCACAACTTTTGGAAGTCTTAGCTAAATTCGAAAGAGATATTATGTACTATACAATTACAAAGAGTTTATCAGAACGATAATATAGAAAGACGAAGGTCAAAAATGCGCATAGGATGCCCGAATTTTGAAGCTAATATATGGTAGAAACTGGAGGAATTCTGAAATAAGACGTAGACCAAATAACAGTAGAAATGAGTTTTACGAGAATAGCCGTCCAAGTAATAGAGGTTCGAAGGAGGAATAAGTTTCAGAATAATGATCAAGATTCAATAACAGACACTCAGGTCGAAATGAGCGAAATGATAATTTTTAATAGGACCGTAGAAATAAGGGTTCGAGTGAAAATTTCAATCGAGGCGATAGGACATAAAGGGGACGATTAAATATTTGTAGGTTAATGATCAGCCTCAAGGGGGTGTCGACAAGAGAGAGATTAATTAGACTTTCTCCGATATGTATATCACCGTAGAACTTCCCCACGTTCTATTTTGTCGTAACACACACATTTTTAGAAAGCCTTTATGGGACACCAGACGAATGCAATCATTTTATATCGGAAGAAGTATATAGAAAATATTTTTCTATAAGCAAATTAAAAATCGCGAGCCAGGTGTAACAGCACAGGTGCAGTACAAAACAGGGGATTGTAGAATTGGGGAATATTCGGATCGGAGAACCGAATTCGAAAGGAATTGGTCATTTCGTAATGGTGAAAGATTTAGAATACCCATGTATTCTAGGGATCGATTCATAAGTGCGTCAAGAATATTATTAGATTTTGATCAAAAATCGTTAAAAATTCCAGATTCTCAAATAAATATAGCATTGGATTATTGTGAATATAATTATTAAAGGGAAAAGGTTGAAATAGATTTATCTAAAGACAAAATTGGGGAGGTAAGAAAAGCAAAACTACAAAGAATTTGTTTGTAGTAGTTTTAAAGGGTTTATTTTCAGAGAAACCAGGTCTTACTCGTAGGCTTTATGCAGAAATTGACACGGGAATAACCCACCAGTAGCTTCAGGAGCCTTATAGGTATGATCGGCACTAAGCAAGCAATAATAAGTTTTCACATACAAAAAATGTTACAAGAGGAAACGATTGTTCCAGTGAAATCCCCATGCGCGTCACCTGTTGTATTATGCGAAAAATAATGGGTTACCACCGAGTTAATCCGGAAGCATATAGATTTGCAGTAGACTATAGAAAATTAAATTCGGTGATCACAAAAGTATCGCGATACCCTTTACCGTTAATAGATGATTTATTAACGAACATACCATATACAACCAGCCAATGTCATCTCTTGATCCTAAAATTGGGTACTTTCAAAATGGCAGTAAACCCCAGTGATATAGTTAAGACCGCATTTGTGATAAAAGTGGCACTTATGCTTTCAAGCGGATGCCATTCGGTTTATCAGGAACAGCTCCCAATTTTCAAAAAGCAATTGACACTTAATCCTAAAACCACGGTGATACTGAGGGGAAATTTGTGAGTGTTTATATGGACGACGATTGTGTATTACGTCTCCATCCATTCCTCACCATGTTGGTATTTAAAGGGAAGTTTTTTCGTTGTTAAAAGGATGCAGGATTATTAAATAAGGAAAAATATGAGAGATTGATTTTTGATGAATTGAAATATTTGGGATTAATTATTAGTAAAGAAGGAATTAAAACGGATGAGACAAGGTTAGAGCTATACAAGAGATGAAACCGCCCCGTAACTCAAAAGAGGTTTCAAGTTTTAGGTATGTCCCAGTGGTACGCGAAATTTGTTGATAAAAATTATGCGGATGATACGTAGAAACCACTTATAATCTTAAACGAAAAATTTAAAAATTTGTCTGGTCAATGAAGCACAAAGAGCATTCGAGAGGTCAGGAGGCGGTAACAAAAGCGCCAGTTTAAAATTACCAAACTTTTCAGGAGCCATTCGAGTTATTTACAGATGCCAGTTCGTTGGTTTTAGGAGCGATGTGCCAACAGCCAAAGGCAGACCAGTGGTATTTGCGTCACGTACACTTGAACAACGCAGAGAGGAATTACACGGTGGCAAAGAGAATGTCTAGCAGTAGTATGGGCGTTGAAGACAAATTTACAAGAACATATTTGGGAATATTACCAATTAAGGTAATAACGGATCACGCATACCGCACCTTAACACGCCTAACACATGGCAAAATTTGTCGATAGGATGATTGAATACAGGCACTAAAGTTAGCAGAATTCAATATGGGGTAGGAACATAGACCGGGAACTCAAAATGCAATTGGCTGACATTCTTTCAAGGAATCCAGTTAAAGTATAACTGGTGATAAAATTGGTATTAGCATAATCAGGGATTTAGTACTTACTTCGCGGGAACAATTAATAAAGAACAGAAAAATGACCAGGGTAGGTCATATCTACATAGATATTTAGAAAACCCGGAAGATAACTCAGTTAATGCAGCGATATGTGAGAATTGGTCCGATTTCCGTTTTAGTGGGGGATTGTTATTTTATGCGAAACACGCAACGTCATTAGGTGAAATGCGTGTATACATTCCAAAATCTTTGGAAGAATAATGAGAGAATTTCATGACAATAAGTCACTTCGGACACTTGGAGCGAGATTTAAAACGTATCATAAAAATTCGGGACGTTTTGTTGGCCCGTACGCTGAGAAAATTCATTGATCAATAATATTATACCATATGTGCCAAGTTAATAACTATAAAAACGCGTTTACCAGCTGGTCGATTAAATCAATTATATCGAATTATCCGGAATGAGATAGTGACGTTGGAATTTGGTAGGCCGCTATCCTATATCGAGAATAAGACGTAACCGCTATATTTTAGTAATAACCGATCATTTCAGCAAATGGGCTGAAATTATACCTCTTAAAAAGGCCTCATCTCGTATAATAGCGGATATTTTTGATAACTTTATATCGCGTTATGGAGCTCAATAAAATTAATAAGTGATAATGGTCCCAATTTATATCGGTGCGAGCACTTAAGTGAAAGATTAGGCATAAGGCATGCTTGAACTGTTGCATATCGACCACAAGCAATCCGGACTGAAAAGAGTTAATCGCGAGATACCTGGTGCAAATGATTGCAAATTATGTTGATATTAATGATCAACACGATACTTGGGATCAATTCTTACGTGAGTTTTGCTTTACGCTATTACGGCGGTGAATGAAACAACGGAAAAACACCGGCACAACGAATTATTTTTAGGTCGAAAATTGATTACACCATTTCAAAAACTAGTTATGATATCGGAAAGTTCAAAATTCAAATTCAAAATATTGAAAAGAGCTTTTCAGGAAGCTAGACTAGTGCAAAATTAAACAGGAAAAGGTGGGAAAATATTATAATGAACGTAGAAAGACATAAAATAAAAGGTAAATGATTGGGTCTTATTAGAAACACACCCTGTAAGTTCAGCAGCTAACAAAGTATGTGCTAAATTTAAAACAAAATTTGGGGACCTTATAGAGTCTTAGAAGTTAGAATTGTAATAATATTATTGTAATATGGAAATCAGGAAAAAGATTAACAGTTAACGTAGATCAAATAAGAATATATCGTCATAGGAAATGCTTGGCAGGGTCAGATTAAGGAACAAGGTATCCCAAATAGGTATAAGATCAAGTCAAGAGGCTTTAGTACTTCGGAAAAAAGTACATCAAAGATTAAATGAGTCTATTAATATAGGAAGAAAAATGCAGTGGAAACGTAAGTTGAGGCAAAGGGATTGACTGACAATCAAATCAATATAAAAATACAGAGGGACCCATAAAAAGCAAATCACTGGTCAGGTCTACCTGGATTCATTTGGGAATGAAAATAAAACAAAGGTTTAGGAATAATAGGGGTATTAAAGATCAGGTGTGTCGGGGGCAAGTGGACCACAAAAGATGGCAAAGAAAAGGGGAGCAATAATGACAATAAAAGACAAATGTCATCAGTACTATTTCCAAAGCAGGAAAAAGAACGAAGAGAATACACAGAAGTTCCAGATAAATCAAGATATAATCTAAGGCCACGACGAAGACAGAAGAACTACGACCAGCCAAGGAGACAATTGGGAAGTCAAGGGAAGGACGACAAAGGAGATTACAAGCCCTACAACAAGAAATTCCAGTACAACCGAGGAAAGAAGTGATAGCACCTCATCGTTGGACGTGAATGTTGGAGAAAACATATAAAATCAGGTTGTATTGTTTCTTTTTATGATCTTCCAACAAGTGGAGTCCGGAAGAATTGTGCAAAGAAGGAAGTCTCAGGCTATGCTTAAAAGTTATAAGCCAAGTCAAACACTACAATGGGTATTTATTTAATTTGGAACTTTTGACTTGTTAAAAATTTTTTCTAGAAGAAACATTTTGTAATCCCGCATTTGTTTTGCTTCGATGTATGACTTCTAAGTGAGATGCAAGAGATTCCTTTGGTTATTTGTTATAATAGTTTTATTGAAAAATGTTTGTAATTGTATAATATGTGTATATATATATGTTGTTGTATTGTACGTATTATGGGCATCTGGTTCAGGGAAACGGCGTAGTCAAGGCACTAACAATAATAAATAACGGCGCTGCGCGGCTCATTGGGAGGATTTTTGTTTGAAACCAGATATTATGAGGGATGGAAGTGAAAATTTATTGTGATATATAAATAATATATAATAATTGTGAAATTGATTGATATTATGGAAATAGAGACTCAAAAGGGTTTCATTTCGGGGAGACTGACCCTGAAAATCCAGATATGAAATTTAAAGCTTCAACCAAAGAAGGCGGAAGTACCAGCTCCATATGTGAGTGTTAGAGATTGGGTCACGGAGCCCAGAATAGTGTTTTAGAAAATTTAAGTGTAAATATTTTAAGGGGTATTGAATGTTAAAAAGTGAGAGTGGGCATAAATTAGTAGTAATTATTAATGTTGGCCTGATTATTGGAGTAAATTTATTGTCTGTGAGTTTAAATTTAAATTGAATATTAAAAATTTAATTCTAAGATATGATAGCTAATTAAAAAGTCAAGATAAATATTGGAAATTATAAAAGTTAGAATTTAAGATTAAAATTGCAATGAAAATTTAAAGTCAAGATAAATATTGGAAATTATAAAAAAGTTAAAATGAGGATTTAAGATTAAAATTTAAATAATAGAAACTCAGAAAGCGAAGAAATTTAGAAATAGGAATTTAGACACACGTAATTTGTGTCAGGGCATTGAGAACCACTTAAGTAAATCACGTTTTCTTCTATGTGGAGGTTGTGACGTCTCTCGCGTCTTTCACTGCTAACATAACTCTATATGTTCTTTGACGGCCACGATTAATGGCAAAACTTTTTCCAACCCAATACCAAGAGAATAAACAAAAGATGTCACAAATAGAGATATATATATAAAGGATAAACTTTGATGATAAGATATGGCGTGGCAAGCTTAGAGATAGCTTAGTGTGAAATCTTGCAGATCAAAAGAGTTAACTTGATCCGATAGTTTTTGGAAAGAATAGAAGTCCTAAATAAAGAAGTTGGAATCATCATATATAATGGTGTGGGCTGTGGTTTCATTTGAGTAGGAAGGTCTGCAAGGTATGTGTTTGATTGTGGTAATTAGATGGAATCGTATTAGTCATTATAAAGGTGAGATAAAGGATCTAGTTGCGTGATCTGAAGCTTAAATACAGTTTAATTGGGTGTTAACTCTCACTTTAATTAAAATTGTCAAATTAAATTTAAGTAATATAAGTTATTCTTAATAAAAGTTGTATTAAGAGCTACTGTATACTCATCGTGCCGACCAATCCCACACCTCCTAGCTTACGCGGAACCGGCACGACATGGTCATCACAGGATGGCTATGTCGCAGCGTTTGTTCGTAATACTTCCTATTGAACTTTGTTATTTTGAATCAAAATGCAAATCGTTTTGATCAGTGTCATGCCCCAAATATTGTATCGCGTGCCTTCAATGGCACACGTGCAACTGGTTCGCCATCTCTGGTCTAGAAAAAGCCCTTTCTTAGCGTAGACCCCTTCCCAGGACTCCTCCTTTACATATAAACAGTTTGGCAGCTCGTTGTGAAGCTAGTATATCAATACATTGTAATTACACTCCATATTAGATAGACTTTTCTTGAGATAAATGCTAAATCTCTGATTCCTGATTTGACACTTTTTGATATGCTTAGTATCTTAAATCACAATTAAAAATCTTTTTTCTTATTATTTAGGTTGCTATATTCTTTCTCACATTATAATATGTCCTCTGTATCAAATTTCGTGAAACACTTATTAAATAGTTCATCGGTTTTCACAGATTTTTTATGTTTGACAATATTGGACATGAGTGTGAGCTACCCATGCTTAATATTGCCTTAAAATTTGGATAATATTTTTTTCTTTGTTCATTGTTTTATTCCCAAATTTAAATAATAGATACTATTTTCTAAACTCTGATCTTATTTCATTTCCCATGTTAAAAAATATGGTTGGGCTAAGTTTGATATATTTATTTTGTTGTTTATAGAAAAAATACCTTATTAGCTTTTTCTGCGCCTTTCTCATGCCTTTTCGGCGACTAACGCCAGTTTTATCTTTAAACTACCTATTCCATTTCTAAAACTATCATTTCTATTCACTTAACTACATGATAATACAATTCCTATTATTCTATTATTCCCATTTGCATTTCACAGCAGCTGAGAGGAATTCTGCTGTCTCTTTTCTCGATCTGACCTTGTTGAGAAAAGATGCACTAATGTTTATTCTCTCCTGTGTACTTAAAATACCAGTACATTAATAAATTCTTTTTTCTCGACTATATCTACAAAATGCGTTAAATTACATATATTTATTTTTGCGCTGTGTTTAAAACATATTAAATTTAAAATAAACCCACAAAAAAAATTTTTTTTCAAAAAAATTGACAAATAAATTGCAATATAGTGATGATTATTTGGGGATAACACGCAAGTTAAATATCTATCTATAAATTTATTGATATGAATAGGCATTTTATTTTCGTACAGTTTCACTAACTGAAAAATTACTTTAATGCTGTAAGAAATGTTTGGTTTTGGAAAATTTCCTTTTTCTTATTTCCTTCATTTCGTATTTCGTATGAAAATAGTTTTCTTCTACAAAACTGATTTTTGTTATAAATAATTATTCACTTATATAATTAAGAACAGGTTATATATATACATAAGAAAGTTACTAACACACTTTCTAAATCAATTAAACAAAAATTTCCTAAAGAAAAATATTTTTTTAAAAATAAAAATCTTTCGTATACATGAAATTAAAACTCACGAAAAGACACATGTAAGGAAAACACATCGAGATAACTTTGATAGTATAGTCAATTCCTTACATTGTTAAAACTAAATATATAAAATGTTTTCCGAACAATCTCAATTATCTTTAATACAAAACACGTTAAGGGATGTTTTGACAACAGAGTTTAAAATACGTATATATATTTTATAAAGCTTAACAAATCTGTGTTGCTAAATTGCAATAAAATTAATGAACTCCATACAGCGTCTCTATCTGTAAGTAGCATCCATCTGGGTAAAGAGCTCGACAAATTTTATCTTATTAAAATAATCTTTATCTGTGATAAACAGGGAATCCTTGACATGAAATATTCCTTAATAATTAATTATTAATAAATTTTATGTAACGGATTTTTCAATGAATTTTAATTAGAAGCTCTTTCATGCTTATTCGATTATCCTAAGGTATCCATTACGTTTGGAACCGTGATTTTAAAAAGCGCATAAATGGATAATTATTTATGATATTTAAGTGTCACTCAGATTAGAATACATGCATAAAATTGTTTTAGGACATTTTGACCAAAAAATATTATTTAAATACAATATTTTGGCAAAAATTTAACTTAGAATAATCTTTTCAAAATGTTCTCCTTTTATGAAAAATGAAAAAATATATAACTCTATTATAATAATATTTTGCCTGTATATATAGCTCGGAACCTTACTCTACAGAAGCTCAACTAGAATTAACTAATTTATAAGTCAAAGTTATTTCAAAGAAAATATTTTGGAATTGTAGTTCCCGGAGGGATGAAACTCTTTTCACACAATTCTTTAATAAATCGCTTTATTACTTACGCTTATTTAATAATCGCGTTCCTACTGAACATAAAATTTCGAAAATTCAGAGATTTTTTCACAATCAGTTTAAATTTCCTTAGAATTACATATTCTTAAACTCCATGTGGAATGTGGCGATGTATTTAGTATATTAATTTATAACAACAATTGAATTAAGTATTTGTAAATACTTGGATATCTTGATTTATACATTGCAAGTTAAAATTATAATAATCTTAAAAATAAAGCTCCCTTTAGGCATTTATTTCCGAAATATAATTTACATTTAGTTATTGCTAGAAAAAATGTTTTAGATTTCTCATAGAATGCATACACTATTTTTTCGATCTGATCATATTTTTTTCTACCTTATTTCTAGTTAAACAGCTTTAATTAAAATTCATTAACCTTTGAAATTCTTTAAGAATACGGAACTATACTTGGTTAAAATTTAGATATCATTGAACAAAATATATAAACATTAATTGTTCACGAATGTCATTATTTTTGAGTAAAACAAAGAATGTTGTGTGGTGATGGACCTCGCCATTTTGAATCTATTTTAAGTCACGTAAACGACTCCCCGTCTACCCTCCATACTCTAAATTTCTACATCGCACAAAATTTACATAAAACTGATACTTATTTGATTTGATTTTTACGAATCAGAACAATGATAATTCGTTTTGATATTACCTACAATGCAGATATTATAATTAACTTCAATTAAATTTTATGAAAGACAATCTCTGTATCGGTGATTTATAAAATATGTACCTTAGAAAGGATAAATAACGACAAATTTAAAACAATTTTATTTTTTTAAAATCTTGATATCAATATATGTTTTAAGAAAGAAAAGTACCAAATTAAAACAGAATATCGGTTAGAGATATCAATTTGTAGGAAAATAATTTAATAAGTTAAATACTTTTAAGTTTTAGCTAATAGATACTTTACAAGAACATTTAATCTTTTTAGGACTACCATACACATAAAATTCTGGGAATTTCGTGATTTAAATATTTCACTACTGTCGATTAAATTTTTTTACACAAGCATAAAAAACAGAAAGATTTGGTCACTTTTCATAAGCACTTCGAAGTGAATGACAATTCTTTATTTACTTAAAGTTGTGATACATTTCGTATATGAAATTAGATGAGCCACTGAAAAGAATAAAAGGGAGATATTAATAGAATTTCTATAACATCTTATAGGTGTTGCTATTTCTTAAGCTCTCAACTAAAAATTTCTAAAGGAAGGAATTTATTTTGATTAAAACTCTGTTCCTTTCATTATGACTTATTTTTATTAATTTTGATTAAAATAAAATCATTTGGTTTGGTAAAATATTTGAAGAGAGTCAAATTGCGCATAATTATTAACTCAATGAATCACAATTATAAATTTGACGCATATGCTAACGATATTTTTAATTGGATGCATTATACATCGCATTACGTTTGATTGACTTTCAAAACCCACTAACATATATTAAAATTACGGAATTTTAACTATAAACCTATATAAAATTATTTTGTAATAATAGATTTCCCAACATTTTTTAAATGAAAATGGTCTTATAAACTACGCTTAACTTATTGAAGCGATTATAAATATAAAATGTTCCATCTCTTTTATTGAATTTCCAATAGCATTACGTATTTAATAAAGTGGAAGCTTTAATATAATAAT
This sequence comes from Trichonephila inaurata madagascariensis, assembly GCA_019973955.1. NCBI lineage: Eukaryota > Metazoa > Arthropoda > Arachnida > Araneae > Nephilidae > Trichonephila > Trichonephila inaurata. The sequence continues at coordinate 14,469 of BMAV01007958.1, forward strand.
TTCTTAAAAAGTTGTTGGGAAGCGTATGACTTTAATAAATGGAGTAGTTAAATGAATGAACAATGCTTGAATTTTTCAACAAGTTTTTAGATTTAGAAATTTACTTAATACTTAATCACTTATCTACTGACGGTACTTATACCACTCATTCTAAAATTACATAGAATAAACATTTTTTATGAATATTTCGATGGTATTTAGTACATAAACTTTCTCTTTTAATTCCCCTTTTCTAGGATACACGGCTTGGCATGGGTTTTTACTGACGAATATTTTTGGCTGAGAGGCGAATAGTTTTATAGCAGAAGTTGCGTTTTCAGCTGACATTTGGCCAATTTAAGATTGTCATCTTTGTTCCTCAAAGTAGTTAAAAAGTCAAAAGGTAAGTGTCTTATTATCTTATGTTAGTTATAGGACATTAGAAAATTATTTGACTGTCTATTTTTATGTGAGCAGTGTATATAATTGATTTTATATGGTTGAATAACTTTCGAGCGCTTGTAATTACCACCACTCTCTCGCTGGATTTAGAAAGCACTTTGTGCTTACTTTTCGTCTTTATTTAGTATTGTCTTTTGTTGTACTATAGCATCATTACTAAAGTATAATAGAGCTCTGCTATTTTGGCATTTCTTTTTAGTTTAACTTATTTATTTGCTTTTATTGTTTTTTAATGTTTCAAAGAAAGAATTTGAAATCCGAATCTAAAAAGCACTTTTTGCCACACAATTAAATTAAATATCTGCTCTTTATTCAAAAAGTTTAAGTTTTAATTTCTTTGTGTGTAGCGATGTTAAGAATAGTAGGAGGTTTTAAGGTGCTATAATTTCCCCCCTCTTCTTATGAATATCTGGAAAGAGATGGTCACTCTTCAAAAGCTTTAGTTTATTAGAACCTACCATCAGAAAAGCAATGATGCACTAACAGATGATTCTTTTAGATGAAGAAGTTCCAGAAAAATAATCTGATGAGCTTTTTATCCGATTCTGAAATTGATTAAGAGATTCAAGACTAAGGCGCAGTAGTAGGACCAGAAAATACGAGCGGCACACACCCCAGAGTGCAGTGGTTTTAAAAATCATTCAATAGTAATTTATTTTTGTTTATTAATGAAAAAGAAAAACTGTTTCTTTGAATATATATATATAATATCTTCAAATTAAGTTTATGAGCAAAACTTGCTTTTTATGTTCAAAATAAATAAATAAAATAAAATAAATAAAACAAATTAAAAATTTCTAAAATATATCATATTGTGCTGTAAAATATTAGTATTCTCCTAATTATATTTTTGCATTTTTAAGAAGTTAAAAAGTGCTTTAAAGTCCTTACGGTCTTTTCTGTATTATGAGAATATTTTAGCACTCAGTGTGTACTGATGGTACTTTAAAATATATACCAATTGAATTAATTAACTTTCTACAGGATTAGTTTCCAAAGTTGAGTATTTTTATTTATGTGTATATCATAATTTTCAACACGTAGTGACTAGAAAAAAATATTGCATAAAAAACTGTAGTAAATCATAATGCAGTAGATAAGGGTTAAAGAAGTAAATTTTTGAAGGTCTTTAAAATGCATTTGGCAAGAAAAATATGCTCAAATGTGGGAATTTTAAATGTCGATTTATATATTTGCATCTTTAACATTAATTAAAATTACTAAGAATGTTCGATAGATCTGAATTTATTTTTAAAAATCCGAAAATATTTAGCTCAGTCAATCGGTACAAATAAATAAAATATTTTTTAAAACTGACTGAAAAAGGATAAAAATATTCATCGATTACGATTGTTTACTAAGGCGCGAATTAAGCTCTTCAAACCAACACCTCATAATTTTGACCCACCATCGAATGAGGGAGAACGCGACACCTGGGCTGGAAAGACATTTCCTTAACGTACAAAATCAAGCCAACATGAAAACTTTCAGCCTCGACAGATTTAACGTATATCATCTCTTTACACGCGAGGAAAGACAAGTGTTGAAGATGAGTAATTATAAGTATAATTTATAATACAAAACGGAGATAAAGTTCATATCAAAATAATTTTAGAGTGTTCTTAATTGTAGAAAGACGAACTATAAAATATTTGTGTTAAATCAGGGTGTCAACCCAAATGATGATCTTGCGGGCCCACTTCGGAAAAAAACAGTACCGTCTGGCGGGTCGCACTTAAAAAATATGTACCTTTATATCGAATTTGGAAACAAAGAACATTTATTGGGTGAAATTTAAAACAGAATGAATTATTATTTATGGTTTTCATTATTTTTTCATGCATACAGACATAGATGATATAATATGTTTTATATATAATATAATGCAATGATCCAAATAATGTTTAAAATATTACAGTTGCATTTTTCTTGAAAATTACGGTGTTCCTTTTGAATTGATCTTTCGTTTACTCATTTGATTGTACTGTCATTCGCAAACGATTAGTATACATTGTCCTTTACCTTAACCATCCTGAATATTTTTTAAACTTTAAAAACATCTCACGGTAGCCTCTTGCTTTTTGAGCACTCAAACAGAATAGGAGGAGGAGAAATGAAAGTCCTTTACACAAGAGAGAATCATGTACCCTCTATAGTAAGGATATGCATAATGCAATTCGAAATTTATTCTAAAGTAATTTATTTTAGAAAAATCAAGTAAACTGTTGATAAATATAACTCTATTATTTTTAATGTAAGGACTTTCTATTATCCAAAAAGGATTTATTTTTAAACAAGAACGGGTAACAGGCAAGTACATTTGTAGATATATGTATGAAATATATATATAGTACATAATTTCAAAATGAAGAAACCTTAAAACCTGATATTTAAAATTTTTTTAAAAAGAGTTGGTGGGCCGCAACTTACGTACTGGCGGGCCCACAGCCGCATCCACTGGCTGCGTGTTGGACACCCCTGTGTTAGATCGACTTATTGAGCACCCAAAATAGCAACCACTGGTATGGATACATGCTACTATGTATGGGGCAAAATCTCATTTAATGACTTACTCATGTGGATACATGGATTATTTAGATGTACAACCAGATTATAACCAGCACAGAACATTATGGTAGATTTTCTTTTATTTGTATTGTATAAAATTGAGATTTAGTTTGCAAAACATCTGGATTACAAAATTAGAATTAAAGAAGGCACTTGGAACGAAAAAACTTTTTCCAAATGCGTCACAAAAGTGCATTGTCATTTTTTATACTCTATTTAGCTTCATCTTAGATCTATTAATAGATAAATAAGTATCAGAGTCAACATTGTGATATGTGGCGTCCTGGCAAATATTCTCATTCGAGTATCACTTTCGTTGAAATCAACGGAACGATGCCATAATGGCAGAAAAAGTAAAAATAAAGAACAAAATAGTTATACAAAATGTAGAAAGCGAAACAGAAACACGGATGAATGTGCGTCTTATTCGGCGGTATCGAAGAAAAATGGAAATGTACGTTGCAACATCAAGGTCAGTATCCCCAGAAATCACAAGTTTCTGGGGATACTAAAACTTTATAGTGATACGCAAAGGGTTAAAAGAATCAATAAATAATTAAAGTGGCTCTAGAGCTGCAAGAGAACTACTGACCACATATTTTATAATTAAAGTTACAGTGGAGCTATTGATGATGAATTGTTTCACGTTATTATTGCAAAACATAAATAAAACATGGATATCATTGAAATCATAAAAATAGAAAGTGTATGTAAATAAAAATAAGAGTATGGAAATGTTCTCTCGTTAAGCAGTTATAACGTATAAATGGTTGATAAAATTAGTTAAATTACTAATGATCAAATAAATACAAAATTTGATACGTATAAGCTTAAAATATATAATAGTATTAACTTGGTATTGTATTAAAAATTCATTCTATTGGTTTGAAGCAAATAGGGGTGACTAAGAGTCACCCCAATCCTTTTTATGTTATTTATTGTACACGATACAAATCAAGTTCCAGTGAATAATATAGGTAAGAGAAAAGTAGAAAGCTTACCCACTTTCCAAGAACTTTCAATTTTTCTTTGGTAACAAATAAATAGTTTTGCCAGAATTAACAATTTTGTGATCTGTGTGTCCCGCGCGACCACTTCAGGTTAAAGTCTATTCATTATGATAATATTTATGTTATACTAAAACATTGTGTAAAACGCGTTTTTCATTGTGCTTTATATGTTTGAGAATACTCATAAAAAATAAGTCCTGATGATCGCTTCAAGGTGAAACATAAACTGTCAAACTTTCTTTCGGAAAAACTGAAAAATGCGGCACTAAATGAAACAAACACATATAAGAGAGGATTATAATCAGCATAGCAACTTGCAGAAAGGTCCAAACTTTGAAACCATCAGCAAAACGAATTACGCGCAATATGTGCGGTATTCAAAAATAATGCAGTGATATTTATGTTCCCGATTCGCAGGTGCAAGTTGTTTTTATGAAAATAGTAAAATCGCCATCTTGAATTTTCACAAAAAAAAAAGAAGAATAAAAAGTTATATAAAAGATTTTTTATTTGGTTTTGGATCAAATATATTAGGTATTGAAATTTTAACAAAAAAGGGAGAGATGAGAGAGGAAACATATCGCCTATAAATTTACATATCAGATTAAAGTGCATTTTTTATTATGTCTGAAAAGTATTTTGTTTAATTCGTCCAGAGTAAATTAATTATTTTTAAAATCTTTTTTTATTTTCACGATATGCTCATTATACCCCACCCCCTCGTGGGGGTATGCCCCCAGGGGCATACCCACAGTTTGAGAAAACACTGGAGGTTAAGTTGGATGGAGTAGGACTGGTGGTGATGTGGAACTTTGTAATATTATTAGAAGGTAAGGAAGTATGCGGATAATATAATTATTTAGAAAGTGAATCTAAATTACGTGATTCGATTTAACTACCTCTTTGTGTGTTGGTTCATTCTAGATTCTCACAAGTTAAATTTATCTAATTGTTAGTCGTTTAAGTTCTATTTTTAATAAAGTCATATTAAGAATTATAAAATGTACAGTTATTATGAAAACCCACACACCTCTAGCTCACGCTGACCGTAATCAAGATATCGTCATCAAAGGGGCCATATCACACACAGTTTCTATTTAAACAGCTAAATGTACCTGGAATCGAATTCCATGTTTTCCAAAATTTCATTACCGCATTTTTTACTTATCTTGCTTGTTAATCTTTCTGTTTCAATCAATTCCGATTTTCTCCAGTTTTCAACAAATTTTTAAATCCATCTTGAACTAGACTGGAAATCAATCAGTTAGTTGCATTGCAAAATTTTCAATTTACAACTAATCGAATAGGGACAAATTCGGTTTGTAAATAAAGTCACATCAGAATTTTAAAGGATTTGAGCATTTCGGATAATTCTTTGAACTCAGAAAATCTCGTTAGAAACTGCCATCGAGCACTCTCGCGTTGTGACGTCTCTCGCGTCTTTCTGCTCTTATAACTCACCATTTCTTTGACGGCCACGATTAATGGCAAAACTTTTTCCAACCCAATACCAAGAAGATAAACAAAGATATTATACCAAATGAAGTATACTACAAAGGATAGAAGCTTTGATGATAAGATAGAGAGCATTATGGCAAAAGCTTAGGGAAGATAGCTTAGTGTGAAATCTTGCAGATCAGAGTTAGCAATCCGATAGTTTTGGAAAGAATAGAGTCTAAATAAAGTTGGAATCATCATATATAATGAATTTATAGATATCGTTCTTTTAGGTAAGGAGATCTGCAAAAAGGCAATATTTGATATAAGTAATTAGATGAATCATTAGTCATTATAATTCAGATAAAGGATCTGGTGCGTGATCTGACTTAAATACACGGTTTAGTGGGTGTTAATCTCACTTTAATTAAAATTGTCAAATTAGAATTTAAGTAATATAAGTTATTCTTAATAAAAGTTGTATTAAGAACTACTATGTCTCATCATTTTGATAATCCCTGCCTCTAGCTTACGCGGAACCGGCACGACATGAGGTCATCTCTTTGGGATGGCTATGTCGCAATAACACTTGAACTTATATAATTCTGGGTTAGGTAATATATAGGTGGAAGTGCGGTTCTACCTGAAATGTACTTTTCAGGGTCAGAGAACATTGCAGAGTTTATAAGAGTGTATTGATAACATACAGTTACTTGAAATCCCAAGTAAATCTGTCGTATTAACTTTACTTAAAAAGTCATCTCAGGGGAAGGGCTCAAGATTGGTATTCGATATTTGGTTTCGGTGTTGTTGTGTTGCAAAATACAGCCACGGATTTTTGCGCAGCTCAAAACTGAATTAGCGAAAGGCTTTCCCGCGGTCAAAAACTAAGAAGAACTACAGTCGCAATTTTTATGCATCCCAGGGAAAAATCAGGATCCACTACTGATTTCGTGTATAGATTACTAAATAGAAGTTTAGGGTAAAGGAACCATACAAAACGGGCGCAGGTGGATATATTTTAGTTCGACTCGAACCACAGATCAAGACTATATGTGGAAGTCCGAAATCCACAAAACACCGACCACAACTTTTGGAAGTCTTAGCTAAATTCGAAAGAGATATTATGTACTATACAATTACAAAGAGTTTATCAGAACGATAATATAGAAAGACGAAGGTCAAAAATGCGCATAGGATGCCCGAATTTTGAAGCTAATATATGGTAGAAACTGGAGGAATTCTGAAATAAGACGTAGACCAAATAACAGTAGAAATGAGTTTTACGAGAATAGCCGTCCAAGTAATAGAGGTTCGAAGGAGGAATAAGTTTCAGAATAATGATCAAGATTCAATAACAGACACTCAGGTCGAAATGAGCGAAATGATAATTTTTAATAGGACCGTAGAAATAAGGGTTCGAGTGAAAATTTCAATCGAGGCGATAGGACATAAAGGGGACGATTAAATATTTGTAGGTTAATGATCAGCCTCAAGGGGGTGTCGACAAGAGAGAGATTAATTAGACTTTCTCCGATATGTATATCACCGTAGAACTTCCCCACGTTCTATTTTGTCGTAACACACACATTTTTAGAAAGCCTTTATGGGACACCAGACGAATGCAATCATTTTATATCGGAAGAAGTATATAGAAAATATTTTTCTATAAGCAAATTAAAAATCGCGAGCCAGGTGTAACAGCACAGGTGCAGTACAAAACAGGGGATTGTAGAATTGGGGAATATTCGGATCGGAGAACCGAATTCGAAAGGAATTGGTCATTTCGTAATGGTGAAAGATTTAGAATACCCATGTATTCTAGGGATCGATTCATAAGTGCGTCAAGAATATTATTAGATTTTGATCAAAAATCGTTAAAAATTCCAGATTCTCAAATAAATATAGCATTGGATTATTGTGAATATAATTATTAAAGGGAAAAGGTTGAAATAGATTTATCTAAAGACAAAATTGGGGAGGTAAGAAAAGCAAAACTACAAAGAATTTGTTTGTGAAGCTAGATAAAAACATTGTAATTACACTCATATTAGATAGACTTTTCTTGAGATAAATGCTAAATCTCTGATTCCTGATTTGACACTTTTTGATATGCTTAGTATCTTAAATCACAATTAAAATCTTTTTCATATTGTTAGGTTGCTATATTCTTTCTCGCATTATAATATGTCTCTGTATCAAATTTCGTGAAACGCAGTAAATAGTTCATCAGTTTTCACAGATTTTTTATGTTTGCGACCGTAATATTGGACATGAGTGTATGAGCTACCACGTAACTTAATATTACTTCAAATTTGGATAATATTTTTTCTTCTTCATTATTTATTCCCAGAAGCTAAATAATGAATACTATTTTTCTAAACTCTGATCTTATTTCATTTCCCATGTTAAAATGATTAGACCTAAGTTTTGATATATTTATTTGTTGTTTATAGAAAAAAAAATACCTTATTAGCTTTCACGCGCCTTTCTCCATGCCTTTTTCGGCGACTAACGCCCAGTTTTATCTTTAAACTACCTATTCCATTTCTAAAACTATCATTTCTATTCACTTAACTACATGATAATACAATTCCTATTATTCTATTATTCTCCCCATTGCATTTCCTTAGCTGAGAGAATTCTGCTGTCTCTTTTCTCGATCTGACCTTGTTGAGAAAAGATGCATAATGTTTATTCTCTCCTGTACTTAAAATACGTACATTAATAAATTCTTTTTTTTTCTCACGACTATCTACAAAATGCGTTCATTACATATATTATTTTTTGCACTGTGTTTAAAACAAATAAATTTAAAATAAACCCACAAAAAAAATTTTTTTTCAAAAAAATTGACAAATAAATTGCAATATAGTGATGATTATTTGGGGATAACACGCAAGTTAAATATCTATCCTATAAAATTTATTGATATGAATAGACATTTTATTTTCGTACAGTTTCACTAACTGAAAAATTACTTTAATGCTGTAAGAAATGTTTGGTTTTGGAAAATTTCCTTTTTCTTATTTCCTTCATTTCGTATTTCGTATGAAAATAGTTTTCTTCTACAAAACTGATTTTTGTTATAAATAATTATTCACTTATATAATTAAGAACAGGTTATATATATACATAAGAAAGTTATAACACACTTTTCTAAATCAATTAAACAAAAAATTTCTAAAGAAAAATATTTTTTTAAAAAATAAAATCTTTCGTATACATGAAATTAAAACTCTGAACACATGTAAGGAAAACACATCGAGATAACTTTGATAATTATAGTCAATTCCTTACATTGTTAAAACTAAATATATAAAATGTTTTCGAACAATCTCAATTATCTTTAATAAAACACGTTAAGGGATGTTTTGATAACAACAGAGTTTAAAATGCGTATATATATTTTATAAGCTTAACAAATCTGTGTTGCTAAATTGCAATAAAAATTAATGAACTCCATACAGCGTCTCTATCTGTAAAGTAGCATCCATCTGAGGTAAAGAGCTCGACAAATTTTATCTTATTAAAATAATCTTTATCTGTGATAAACAGGGAATCCTTGACATGAAATATTCCTTAATAATTAATTATTAATAAATTTTATGTAACGGATTTTCAATGAATTTTTAATTAGAAGCTCTTTCATATGCTTATTCGATTATCCTAAAGGTATCCGACTACGTTTGGAACCGTGATTTTAAAAAAAGCGCATAAATGGATAATTGTTATGATATTTAGTGTCACTCAGATTAGAATACATGCATAAAATTGTTTTAAGGACATTTTGACCAAAAAATATTATTTAAATACAATATTTTGGCAAAAATTTAACTTAGAATAATCTTTTTTCAAAATGTTCTCCTTTTATGAAAAATGCTTCTATTATAATAATATTTTGCCTGTATATAGCTCAGACCTCTCTACAGAGGCTCAACTAGAATTAACTAATTTATAAGTCAAAGTTATTTCAAGAAAAATATTTTGGAATTGTAGTTCCCGGAGGGATGAAACTCTTTTCACACAATTCTTTAATAAATCGCTTTATTACTTACGCTTATTTAATAATCGCGTTCCTACTGAACAATAAAATTTCGAAAATTCGAAATTTTCTGAGCTCGGATTTAAATTTCCTTAGAATTACATATTCTTAAACTCCATGTGGAATGTGGCGATGTATTTAGTATAATATTTATAACAACAATTGAATTAAGTATTTGTAAATACTTGGATATCTTGATTTATACATTGCAAGTTAAAATTATAATCTTAAAATAAGCTCCCTTAGGCATTTATTTCGAAATATAATTTAGTTATTGCTAGAAAAAAAAATGCTAGATTTCTCATAGAATGCATACATATTTTTCGATCGATCATATTTTTTCTACCTTATTTCTAGTTAAACGACTTTAATTAAAATTCATTAACCTTTAAATTCTTTAAGAATACGGAACTATACTTAGTTAGAGGAATTTAGATATCATTGAACAAAATATATAAACATTAATTGTTCACGAATGTCGTATTTTGAAGTAAAACAAAGAATATTGTGTGGTGATGGACCTCATAATTTTGAATCCTGTTACAAGTCACGTAAACGACTCCCGATCTACCACTCCATACTCTAAATTTCTACATCGCACAAAAAATTTACATAAAACTGATACTTATTTGATTTGATTTTTACGAATCCAGAACAATGATAATTCGTTTTGATATTACCTACAATTATAAGATGTAATATAATTAACTTCAATTAAATTTTATGAAAGACAATCTCTGTATCAGTGATTATAAAAATATGTACCTTAGAAAGGAGATAAATAACGACAAATTTAAAACGAATTTTATTTTTTTTAAAATGTTGATATCAATATGTTTTAAAGAGAAAGAAAAGTACCAAATTAAAACAGAATATCAGTTAAGAGATATCAATTTGTAAGGAAAATAATTTAATAAGTTAAATACTTTAAAGTTTTAGCTAATAGATACTTTACAAGAACGCATTTAATCTTTTAGGACTACCATACACATAAATTCTACAGAATTTTCGTGATTTAAATATTTCACTACTATCGATTAAATTTTTTTACACAAGCATAAAAAAACAGAAAGATTTGGTCACTTTCATAAGCACTTCAGTGAATGACAATTCTTTATTTACTTCCAAAGTTGTGATACATTTCGTATATGAAATTAGATGAGCCACTGAAAAGAATAAAAGGGGAGATATTCATAGAATTTCTATAACATCTTATAGGAGTGTTGCTATTTCTTAAGCTCTCAACTAAGAATTTCTGAAGGAATTTTATTTTTGATTAAAAACTCTGTTCCCTTTCATTATGACTTATTTTTATTAATTTTTGATTAAATCAAATCATTTGGTTGGTAAAAAATATTTGAAGAGAGTCAAATTGCATAATTATTAACTCAATGAATCACAATTATAAATTTGACGCACTATGCTAACGATATTTTTTAATTGGATGCATTATACATCGCATTACACGTTTGATTGACTTTCAACCCACTAACACTCATTAAAATTACGGAGATTTTAACTAAAAACACACAATAAGTATTTTTGTAATAATAGATTTCCCAACATTTTAAATGAAAATGGTCTTATTATAAGCTACGCTTAACTTATTGAAGCGTTATAAATATAAAAAATGTTCCATCTCTTTTATTGTTCCAATAGCATTACGTATTTAATAAAATTGAAGCTTTAATATAATTTCTTAAAAAGTTGTTAGAGCGTATGACTTTAATAAATGGAGTAGTTTAAATGAATGAACAATGCTTGAATTTTTTCAACAAGTTTTTAGATTTAGAAATTTACTTAATACTTAATCCCCCTTTATCTACTGACAGTACTTATACCACTCATTCTAAAATTACATAGAATAAACATTTTTATGAATATTTCGATGGTATTTAGTACATAAACTCTCTTTTAATTCCCCTTTTCTAGGATACACGGCAGCATGGGTTTTATGACGAATATTTTAGCTGAGAAGGCGAATAGTTTTATAGCAGAAGTTGCGTTTTCAGCTGACATTTTGACCGAATTCCAAGATTGTCATCTTTGTTCCTCAAAAGTAGTTAAAGTCAAAAGGTAAGTGTCTTATTATCTTACATGTTAGTTAGGACATTAGAAAATTATTTGACTGTCTATTTTATGTGAGCAGTGTATATAATTGATTTTATATGGTTGAATAACTTTCCAGTACTTGTAATTACCACCACTCTACACTGGATTTTAGAGAAAGCACTTTGTGCTTACTTTTCGTCTTTGTTTAATATTGTCTTTTGTTGTACTATAGCATCATTACTAAAGTATAATAGAGCTCTGCTATTTTGGCATTTCTTTTTAGTTTAACTTATTTATTTTGCTTTTTTATTGTTTTTTAATGTTTTCAAGAAAATTTGAAATCCGAATCTAAGCTTGCTTTTTTGCCACACAATTAAATTAAATATCTGCTCTTTATTCAAAAGTTTAAGTTTTAATTTCTTTGTGTGTAGCAGTGATTTAAGAATGATAGGAGGTTTTTAAGGTGCTATAATTTCCCCCCTCTTCTTAGAATATCTGGAAAAGAGATGGTCACTCTTCAAGAAGCTTTGGATTTATTACAGAACCTACCATCTGAAAGCAATGATGCACTAACAGATGATTCTTTAGATGAAGAAGTTCCAGAAAATAATCTGATGGCTTTTTATCCGATTCTGAAGAAGACGATTAAGAGATTCAAGACCCAAGGCGCAGTAATTAAAGTTCAGAAAATACAGTATTTCCCACCCCAGGATGCAGTGGTTTAAAAAAATCATTCAATAGTAATTTATTTTTGTTTATTAATGAAAAGAAAAACTGTTTCTTTGAATATATATATATATCTTCAAATTAAGTTTATGAGCAAAACTTGCTTTTATGTTCAAAATAAATAAATAAAATAAAATAAATAAAATAAAATTAAAAAAATTTCTAAAATATATCATATTGTGCTGTAAAATATTAGTATTCTCTAATTATATTTTGCATTTTTAAAAGTTAAAAGTGCTTTAAAAAGTCATACGGTCTTTCTGTATTATGAGAATATTTTAGCACTCAGTGTACTGATGGTACTTTAAAATATATACCAATTGAATTAATTAACTCTACAGGATTAAGTTTCCCAAAGTTGAGTATTTTATTTATGTGTATATCCTTAATTTTCAACGTAGTGACTAGAAAAAATATTGCATAAAAAACTGTAGTAAATCATAATGCAGTAGATAAAGGGTTAAAGTAAATTTTGAAGGTCTTTAAAATGCATTTGTAAGAAAATATGCTCAAATGTAAAATATTTAAATGTCGATTTATATATTTACATCTTTAACATTAATTAAAATTACTAAGAATGTTCGATAGATCTGAATTTATTTTTAAAAATCCGAAAATATTTAGCTCAGTCAATCGATTTATAAATAAATAAAATATTTTTTTAAAACTGACTGAAAAAAGGACAAAAATATTCATCGATTACGATTGTTTACTAAGGCACTTGGTCGCTCTTCAAACCAACACCTCATAATTTTGACCCACCATCGAATGAGGAGAACGACACCTGGGCTGGAAAGACATTTCCTTAACGTACAAATCAAGCCAACATGAAAACTTTCAGCCTCGACAGATTTAACGTATATCATCTCTTTACACGCGAGGAGGGGGAAAGACAAGTGTTGAAGATGAGTAATTAAGTATAATTTATAATACAAAACGGAGAGATAAAGTTCATATCAAATAATTTTAGAAATTAATTTCTTAATTGAAAGACGAACTATAAATATTTGTGTTAAATCAGGGGTGTCCAACCCAAATGATCTTGCGGGCCACTTCGGAAAAACATTATAATCTGGCGGGTCGCACTTAAAAATATGTACCTTTATATCAGATTTGGAAACAAAAGAACATTTATTGGAGTGAAAATTTAAAACAGAATGAATTATTATTATGGTTTTCATTATTTTTCATGCATACAGACATAGATGATATAATAATGTTTATATATAATATAATGCAATGATCAAATAATGTTTAAAATATTACAGTTGCCATTTTCTTGAAAATTACGGTGTTCCTTTTGAATTGATCTTTCGTTACTCATTGTTGAAATTTGATTGTACTGTCATTCGCAAACGATTAAGTATACATTGTCCTTTACCTTAACCATCCTGAATATTTTTTTTTAAACTTTAAAAAACATCTCTGATAGCCTCTTGCTTTTTGAGCACTCCAAACAGAATAGGAGGAGGAGAAATGAAAGTCGCACACACAGAGAGAATCATGTACCCTCTATAGTAAAGGATATGCATAATGCAATTCGAAATTTATTAAAAAAGTAATTTATTTTAGAAAAATCAAATGTAACTATTTGATAAAATATAACTCTATTTTAATGTAAAGGACCTTTCTATTATCAAAAAGGATTTATTTTTAAACAAGAACAGGTAACAGGCAAGTACATTGTAGATATATGTATGAAATATATATAATTTCCCCTCAAATTTCAAAATGAAAAACCTTAAAAACCTGATATTTAAAATTTTTTTAAAAAGAGTTGGTGGGCCGCAACTTACGTACTGGCGGGCCACATGCAGCCCGCTGGCTGCGTGTTGGACACCCCTGTGTTAGATCATTAACCCATTGAGCACCATGTAACCACTAGTGGATACATGCTACTATGTATGGGGCAAAATCTCATTGTAACCTCATGTGGATACATGGATTATTTAGATGTACAACCAGTCTAACCAGCACAGAGAACATTATGAAGTAGATTTTCTTTTATTTGTATTGTATAAAATTACAAAAGTTAAGTTACAAAACATCTGGATTACAAAAATTAGAATTAAGGAAACCTTGGAACGAAAAACTTTTCCAAATGCGTCACAAAAGTGCATTGTCATTTTTTTTTTGCTCTATTGCTTCATCTTCTGAATCATTAATAGATAAATAAGTATCAGAGTCAACATTGTATTCAATGGCGTCTGGCAAATATTCTCATTCAGTATCACTTTCGTTGAAATCCAACGACGATGCCATATTGGCAAGAAAAAGTAAAAATAAAGAACAAAAATAGTTATACAAAATTTAGAAAGCGAAACGAAACACGGATGAATGTGCGTCTTATTCAGCGTCAAAAGGAAGAAAAATGAAATGTACGTTATAACATCAAGGTCAGTATCCCCAGAAATCTGAGGATTTCTGGGGATACTAGAAAGCATAATTTGATACGCAAGGGGTTAAAAAGAATCAATAAATAATTAAAGTGGCTCTAGAGCTGCAAGAGAACTACTGACCACATATTTTATAATTAAAAGTTACAGTCAGGCTATTGATGATGAATTGTTTCACGTTATTATTGCGCAAAACATAAATAAAACATGGATATCATTGAAATCAAAAATAGAAATTGTATGTAAATAAAAATAAAATTTATGGAAATGTTCTCTCGTTAAACGGTTATAACGTATAAATGGTTGATAAAATTAGTTAAGTACTAATGATCAAATAAATACAATTTGATACGTATAAGCTTAAAAATATATAATAGTATTAACTTGGTATTGTATTAAAAATTCATTCTATTGGTTTGAAGCAAATAATAGAAGAAATAGGCACTCCTTTCATATAATTAATTTACAATAAGGAGATATACAACCTCTGACAATAAAGTTCGGTGATTAGTCTTGTAACATTAACGCAGATGAAATATTATATAATGGAAGTTACCTTACTGTTCTTTGAAATAGCCACCTCCCATAACTATGCACCGCTGAGATCTGCTATACATGTCCTGGAAACTTTGCAAGAAGTCTTTTTTCGAGATGGAGCTCAAAAGCTTCGTTACGTATCGTTGGATGTCAGAAATATCGTCAAATCACTTTCTTTTCAAAACGAAAATGAGTCGGGGGAATAGGAAGAACTCTGGAAGATTGAAATCTGGTAAGAATGGTGGATGTTCAATTTGCCCCATCCCCTTTTTTGCCAGGAACTGTTTGAAGATATTGGCTGTGTGAGGTCGAGCATCGTCGTGAACAAAACACCATGAACATTGTTGCGCGTACTGGGGCCGAACCCTGCATAGACGTTTCATGAAGAGGAACAAAATTTCAAGGTACCTTGCATCATGTCTAGCCCAACTATCATGCGCACAGTTAATCGACTGTCTTTCGTGATTAATTTACTCACTTTCTCAATGTTTTCATCACTGATGGATGTCGACGGTCTTTCGCTACGGGCTTGTCAGAAACATTTTTCCCGACCATCTCAAAAACGGGTGAACTACTCGTACACACACTTCATGGACAATGCTTGATCTTCATAAACACGTACCATCATCAAATAAGTTTCTGCCTTTGTCTTGCCAAGTTTAAACCAAAACTTTAAATTGATTGTTTCTTCATTCCTTTTCCTGTTCTCAGTTATAAAAACCAACGCATTAAACAAGCACTTTGTAAAACAAGTCTTACATGGAGCACAAATGACGCTCAACTTAACAACTGTAGTCAACACTTGTCGCTACGCACGTGCAGCATTTTGTTTCGCCAGTGTTGCCAGATCAACCGCTCTGACTTCATTCACCGAACTTTATTGTCAAAGGTTGTAGATAAAAACATATAATACATAGTATCTTTAAAAATATTGTCTTCGATGTTCAAAGGAAATCAAATGAAATGATGATTTAATAATGAAATGTACTTAAAAATTTTCCCCTCGGCAATTTTTTTGAAAAAAGAGTTGTGATTCATTTATTATATTCCAAGCACTGGTTTCCTGAATCCATTTGTGTGTGTGTGTTTAACTTTAATCTCTTTAAAAATTAAATATCCTCAAACACTTTATTTTAAAAGGAACTAAAATCGGTTTTAAAATACATAAAAATCTAAAAGATATTATTAATAAATTAAATAATATATCAAACACAAAAATGTGTTTTGCACTATTGATTAAAAAACACACAATAAATCATTTCTCTTCTTAATAAGAACAAATTTGTTGACTGAGATTACGATGTTTATAATCCCCCTTGCAAAGTGATTCAATAAAACAAATACTAACTGTATTAGTAAGACTTTTTTTGAGGATAAAATTAATCTTACGTTTTTTTAATTTCTTCCTGGTTTTTAATTTTTCTCTATTTTCAGCCTAGGAAAAGACATCTGCTTTTAAAACCTGATTTTATACTGGTTTTTCATACTTAAAATTAAATTCTACATTTAATTTTAAATTTTAGAAAGAGATTTAATATAATATTATATATACAATTTCGAATTTTTCATTTAATTTCTTTATTATTCTTCAAATGAACACCATCAAATTAAAATTTTAATAGGCAAATTTACTATTAAATATTTGTATCATTAGTAAGGGTTGCGTCAAAATAATTTAATTTGTTTTTATCGTCTGCTTTTATATTTTATCTAGTTGTAAATTAGTATTTATTTTTTTATTAAAACTGTTTATTTTATGTGTGTGAAATAAATAAATTGGTTTGTATATATAATTGAATTCATTAGTGAAATAAAAGGATTCTTTTTAAAAATTTTGTTTGGGTTAATAAAATTGATTTTCTAATTGACAGAAAACATGAACGTTATTTCAAAAATCTCTTATTTAAATATCTTATTATTGTCTTTTTTGCGTCTCTCGCTCTATATTTCCTCCTTTTTGTTCTTTATTTAAGTTCTATTTAGTTTTCTTTCATAGTTCGCAATAATATTTAAATTTGTATTTTTTCTGCTTAATTTTTCAAATAATGTAAAATATTCATAAACTTTTAGTGTGTTTATTATGATTATCAACACAAATACATTCAATAAATGACATATCTAGATTTCAAAGTACAGTTAGAAAAAAAACCCGATGCATAAAATCGCAAAATTAGAAAACTCCTTTCAAAAGAATCAAGGATTATTCTTGTGTGTGTGTGTGCTTGCCGAATTAAACGAAAATAAGTATAAGTAAGGGTTTCATTAAACGTTCAAAGGATGAGCTTTATAAAGTATGGGGTATTTTTTCCCGATTTAAAGATGTTTCGCTTTTTCTTATCCTCTTTAAATATTTTGGCAGATCATTAAAATAACACAGGAGCAATATATAGTGAGTATGTGTCTTTGTGGTACTTGTTAAAAAATGATAAATTGTTTTGAGATATTGATTTTTTAAAAAAAATAAATTCTGAAGAGGAATGGGCAAAAAGAAAAACAGAGAAAAGGTAGGAGATTTAAGCTTAAAACTGGAAATGAAAAGATTATTCTTATTTTATTAATCATTATTTTATCTTTTATTATAAAAGACTTCAAAAAACTACTTATAGCCATACGGCAAAGTACCTGAAAAGCATGATACAGGATTCTGTTGTATACAGTTTGAAATCAATTCAAACTTATATGATTAATTATGAATAAATATCATCTAATTTTTATTTTTATTTCTATTTTTGTAATTATTAATTGTATTTTCGTTTTTGTCTTTATTATTCTTCATTTTTGTTTTGCTTAAGAACACAAATTTATCAATAAATAACTTTCGCATCAAAAATGGTAAACTGAAAATTCATTTCTGTTTTTCTTAAGAAAAAAAATTATTTTACGGACATTAAATATTGCGATCTTAACAAATCCTTTTTAAAAATGTTAAAAAGCCCAGTGATACTCGAATTCCTTTTTTCTTCACTTTTTAATTTTTCATATAAATATATGATAAATGGACCCATTACATTTATAATATTTAAGTCAATAAAAGTGAAAAATTTAGAGCAACTCAAAATGTTTGTACCTTTACTCATTTAAGGGGGAAAGAAAATAAATTTTTTTTTGACAAATGTGTTTTCAAGTATCATTTAACTTTTTGATATCATGTATCGGAAATTATTAAACTGTGACTATCAAATCATTAGACTAATATTTTAAAGTTTTCTAAAATTTCGTACTTTAAATAAATTTTTAAAAAATCTGATTTTATTGTCCTTAAAAGTGCTTTTCTACAAAAACACAACGTATTACAAATTTTAAATACTGATTCTAATAAATCAAAACTTCTGAAACGCAATACATTTTTTTTTATTAAAAACTTAAAATTTAGTTACATAACATCTTTTACTTGAAAACCGATATTTTTAAAAATCTGTTTAAAGATAACAGTAAATTTATTTTTAATTAAGTATCTGTTAACTATTTTTAAGAAACAATAAGTTTATTTTTAGAAAAAATACTGTTTTTAAACACACTTCTCTCCTGTTTTTCCAATAATCTCAATAATATTAAAAATAGTTCTCCAGATCTTCAAAAGGAATAGACACATAGAAGGTCTTCTGAAAAATTAAAATGTTAGTGAAAAAAATAATGAAAAAAGTTAAGTGTAAAATTAGAAATCCTTCCGTATTCCTTTCAGGTTTATTATAATATTTGCCTGCCATTTTGACATTCCCAAAAATTCCATAAAATTCACAGCTTTATATTAAAGATTGAACCTTTAAATAACTTTTTGAGTTTGACTAAAAAAAAAATACCTGTATAATTGTCAATTAATTGTCTAAAGGAATAAAAATTGCATTACATTAGCTAGCGTTACTTTTCTAATGTGTATTATATTTCCTTTGTCAGAACCATTAATTAAATACTCGAAAAGGTGAGCTGCCTTTTTTACATTCGATTTACGAGTTAATTATTCAATAAAGGAAATAAAATGATAAATGTCAATTCCAATTCTTCCCTAGGAAATTACTTTTTCAATAAAGCACTGAAAGAAATTAAAACACAATGAAATGAATTAAATAAAAAAAATAATTTAACACAAATGAGGAAAATTAGCTTCATCATGTCAAGAAATGAAATTTAAAATCACTAATGTTAATAAGAATTATTTAAATTGATTTGAGTTTTTCTTAATTAAAAGTGCAACAGACTGAAATGAAATGTTAGTTTTTTTAAGAAACCAGTCATTTTGAAAGAGATATTAAACACAAAAATAAACAACTTTTAAATTGTTCAAAAATAAATAAATATGCTGTTTGAATATAAAAAATTATTTGTTAATCCTTTACCACGAATGTTATTTTCAATCATGATGATAAATAGAATTCCCTTTTTTACACATGGAAAAAAGTGGTCATAAATCGAATTCAAATAAGAGAAATAATTTTGAAAGCAAATATAAGTGAACAAATAAAAGAAGTCTTTTTAAGTATGATTTAACTTTTTCTTGATATTGAATAGCTTTTCACATCTGTCAAATTTTTATGTTATTTAATTTGCATATTACAAGTACTTTAGTCTTACTAAGTTGAACTTATCCCTTATCTTTAGTAAAAAATTTGTAAAAATATTACATTATTGATAAAATAAATATTGAAAACATTTTCAATTTAAAATTATACATTTTTTAAAACTTTAACTCAGAAAGAAGTTGGATGCCGTTAAGTTTTTCATATGATTGATTATTTCTTAGATTAAATTAAAAAAATGAATTATTCTATTGCACAAGTGCGTGTTTTCCAGGGTTTCACGCATTTAAGAATAATTAATTGAATAATCATTACAACTACACAACTCAAGTTTATGTCATTTTAAACAGTGAAAATCAATACCTTTATTAAAAGGAAAAAAAATAATAAAAACGTATTATTCTTTCAAAAAATAATATAAAGGTCACTGCCTTAAACTTAGAGACACATTTATTGTGTTAATTTACTTTCTACTCAGAAAAATAATTTGGTATTCATTTGCTTCACTAATGTCACAAATTAATTATTGTGCCTTTAGGTGATAACATTAATATTTTTTTGCACATTATAAAAAATGAGAGTACATGCGATCGTCGGTTCTATTAAAAATCCCTTTTTTACTGTAATTCCTGTATCCTTAAATAGCTATTCGAAGAAAAAAAACTGAAATTTCTTTTGTTGAAGAATTTTGTAATTTATACAATTTTTCCCTCTAGAGCTCTCTATTTTGGGAAAATGAACAAGAAAGTTTGTTGGAAGAAGTATATTATACTCCAGAAAAAAAGTTTCTGGTACAATATAAGATAAACTAATAAAAAAAATAACTTAGATTACAGAATCATTATTACTTTCACAATACTTTTAAGATAATGTCATTAGATAAGTTGAAACCTGATACGAGTATTTGGTGGCAAATGGTTTCTGCAACACTGGTATGAAAAAACAAATATAAATTAAGTTCTCTTTTTTTTAATTTTTTTTATTAAAATCTTAAAATTTGCTTTTATTAAAAATAATCTCTCAGTTAATTGTTGAATTAAAGGATGAAGATTCAAATAATAACATTTCTTAATTATAGTACTTAATAAAGTTCAAAAGCAAACAAAATCAAAATGAGTAGTCATGAATGGTAGAATACTGGATGGAGTCGAAAAGTTGAGAAATTTGAAGCAAGGAAGTTGTCAGACAGTTTTATGTAACGACCAACATTGCATATAACTTATGAAGATATTTTATTTAACGTAAAGAAAATAGCTGGGAATGGTTGTCCATTCCCATCTCTCGATATTAGTACATTACAGTGACACGTAACATAACTACAACAGCGAACCAGCTGTCTCGTGAACATTGTTTAGCCTCAGAATGCAAAATTTCAAGAGTTCTTGTTTCTAAATGGTTATATAAGATAAATCTGATTAAAGATTGTTTTTGTGTTTTCTCAATTCTTTTCACAATAAAGTACTGTTTAGGATGGTGAAAAGAAGCTTGGAAAAAGGAACACAAATCAGGGGGAACCGTTTATTCACTGCTAAGTACTAAGTCAAAAAAAAACCTAACATGGTTCTGGACATCCCCAAAATGAAGGGCGGGGGCCCCCTACTTTCCCCAAACACCCAAAAAAAGACCGGTATTAAAGAAGATATGGCTTGGGCAGGCGTTTGAGACGGGCAAAGCCCCCTGCCAAAGGTTTATGATTTAGGTGGACAAATTTTCGAAAATCTAACTTAGCTTTTCCAGGAGTGCAAATAGCTCTGTTTTCTATTTTAGAGAAAATTGTGTTCAGATAGAACTCGCATGGAGAAAATTTTTCGGGAAGTAGGGGTTAAAAACTTAAAACAATTTCAATAAAAAATATAATCGACTCGAAGTGAAAAAACTTGACAACTTTATTCCTAAAAAATAAACCCTTAAAGATTAAAACATTGTTTCTTTTTTTAAAATACAAAAAAAAACCCCGATCGCGTGACTCGCTCGGCTCCCGTCATGTTTCTACTTATTGGCTGCTAAATATAAAAAAATTGATTAATTTTTTCATCATCGTTTTAACATCTCCCCCTTTTTTGATTATGGGCATAATCAAAACTATTTTAACTTTAAAATAAATAAAAGTTAAGCCCTTTCTGGAACCTTCGTCTTCTTCGACTTACTTTTTTGGTGTATGTTCGGGGATGGCGGTGCTTGAACTGATGGTTCCCAAAATGATCCATTGACTTTTACGTTCTTCAAATATTGAGGGACCATCAGGTTGCGATCCCCAATGGGTATACCCGTTAGGGGAGCGCGCCCCCAAAACACCTTTGTCGACGTCCCCTCTGACAAGACGAATTTCCCATCCCCCCGAATCAGCTGGAAATGCGCCCTGGCCAGTCAATGCGTTTTTGTTATCAGCTCCCCCCCAAAAAACAATGTCCCCAATTGAAACAATTCTTGGCTGTCTTTTTGTACTCTTTGGTAAGAGTGCCTAAATACTCTGACCAAAACCCTTTTCATTAGTTTTTAATTAAGTTTTTTCTGATTTTATTCTTTTGAAAAGGATTTACTACCCCGCATCAATATCTTGAAATTTGAAATGTCTTGCAGGAACATCGATGGTGTTTTGGTTTTTTAAAGCTTCACTTTTAATGTGAGTAAGCGGTCTTGATTTATGACGTTTTCCAATCCGCTAGTACAGTTAATTTTTCTTCATAACTCAAGCTATTTCCTAGCACTCTTCTTATAGTTTTTTCAAAATTTTATAGGCGCTCCCAAACCCCCCCACCATGCAGCGTTGGGGGGGTTGAACTTCCATTCGATAGCATTTATTACAGCCCCTTGTCTTTCAACCTGTTTCAATCCAATAGCCTTAGAGCATTGGCTTCCCCTAAATTTGTACCGTTATCGAGACAGTGGAGCATCTTCCCTACGCGAAACAAATCTTCAAAACCCCAAAAAGAAGGCCAGGGGGAGTGGCGTGACAAGTTAAAAAATTCTGCTCGATATACGGCGAAGTAAATATTAACACCCACAGCTCTTCTTTTTTCGAAAAAAAAAGGGGGACCAGCCATATCGATCCCGGTAATCTAAAAACCGCTGCATCTTTTATGGTCTTCGGGAAGTGGGGGGGCAATCGTTTCCAGATTTCTAGGCAAAACCCTTTTGCTAGTAATGAACCGTCAAGTTTCGTTTCACAGTTTTCTTCCTTTTAAATCAATACTTTTTCTTAAAATTTTCAAAATATCTGCACCCCTGCATGACAATTTTTCATGTGTGTAGACTAAATTTTTTAATCACTTCGGGGTTTTTGGATAGTATAGCGGAAAAATGTATCATTCTTTCCCTTTGGAAATTTTTGGGTCTTTAATCGAAGGCCCCTTTTATTTAAATGCTTGAAGCTTTAAGTCGTCATCACCCCAGAGAAAAACACTCATTTTAAATCGCTTTTAGCTTCTTTCCTTCCTGAATTCTGATGCAACCAATTCTCCGTATCTTTTTTTTTTTTGGTCTTTTACAATTGTGTTTTAAATGGAGAATCCATGTAAATCCAAATGCTTTCATATCTGTAAACATTGTTGAATACCAATATTTTTTTTGCATATTTCACTATTTGTTAATGTGCATGGGGTTTTTCGACTTCCCCTTTTTTCAATTTCATCTTCATCGCAAAAATTATTAACTTTTCTGAAAAGATGTTTGAACTCAAATGGATTTTAATCTTTGGGGGACCTTCCCACCATCTTGACGATAGGAATTGCTTTGCTTTACAACCTCGCGATGGCAAATCTGCAAAGGAATTTTTTTAAACCCCGGACTGTTTCCGTTTGTGAAATCCCCCAGTTTCGTCTCTTGTACCCCAACCTAGTTGAACCTAATAATATCTCTTGATATTCTCCCTTTTAAGAGTTTTAATGCCCCAAATTGTCAATGGGGTTCCAATAACGCAAAAAAGCCATTTTTGGAATCGTGGCTCCTCTCAACGAAGAAATTTAACGGAAGCCCAAAAAAAACTTGGTTCGATCCTCTTTTTAATTTCAAATACCAAGCTGCATCCCATCTTGACTACCATCAACAAAAGTTTTATGGTAAAATTTACTAAAATTTTCTTTAGTTACTTGTACATATCTAGGCACTTCAAGATTTTTTTAAGGATGTTAGCTCATGAAACCATAGTAAAAAATCTTTTCGTAACTCGCATTTTATGTCTTCATCCCATCTTATCCCTTTTTTCCACGCTTTCTGTAGCGTTAATTTCGGACAGAGCATCACTGGAGAGATGAAACCAAATGGATCAAAAATTTTGTGAACTATAGATAATATGTTACGTTTAGTAATCTTTTCAGTGTCTACATCATTCATCCAACTCATGTCAATTTTTAACGTGTCCGATTCTTTATTCCATAATAAACCCAGAACGTGTGTTTCTACTTTCTCCTTACTTCGGCACTGACCAGAATACTCCTTTGGACATAAGAGTTGTTGATTCTTGTATAAATCTTTTCAGTTCTTCTTTATTTTCAACACTGGTGACAACATTATCAACGTAAAAACTTCGAGCCAACTTTTCCCTGAATTTAACGTCATATTCTTCACTTCTTCTAATGTGATAGTCAATCACTGAGGCTAATAGGAAAGGGCTACATGTTACACCAAAAAAAAACCCGGTATTCGAAAATACTTCAATTTATTTTTTCTTTTCATTCCCCACCATAAGAAACGAAAAAATCCTTTTTTTTACGAATGCTTATTTGACAGAAAGTCTTCTAATGTCTCCAATCCCCCGAATTCTCCTTTCTAAAACGTAGCAGAAGGTCGGCAACAATTCAATTTCGGTCCACATTCCAAGCTTGGGTTAAGGGGCGGGTGGTTAGGTCGGGGCCCACGCATCAAAACGGGCGAATTTGGGGAAAAACACTGCTCGGTTTCAGCACAGGTCGATGAGGCAGATAATTCCCGTAACCATATATTTCAGTTATGGAAATTCTTCTATGATACCCCTTTGACCAACTTAAAAAAATTTCTTCTATTTCAGATACAAATTATTATTCTTAAGTTTCGAGGTAGTATTTATCGTTCTTTTTAGCTAAGGGAAATTATCGGGGAAAGGGGGGATTTGTCTCGGCCCAAAAAGGGAAACAAACTTCATACCCCCATCACACAATTAATTTTCACAGTCTCTAAAAATGTTCTTTTTTTTGAAGGTCAATTTCTTTTCTTGGGCTTCTTTTTAATAGGATCATCGATTCCAATCAAAAACTAATCGCCATAAATTTGATATATAACTCATTTACAAACATGGACGTTACAGTCATCCCAAAACTGAGCTTTCTCTTGGGGGTTTTTTTTCGGGTACTTTTCCCCAAAAATTCCATCCCAAATGGGGTTTCCCAAATGCTACAAGACCAGATTTCAGCATTCTTCTTTTCCAGTTCATTTTTTTCCCAAAAACGGCTCCAATAAGTATATCAATCGATCCCCCTTTTCATTTACGTCAGATAGAATAATATTATCTTCTTTCGCTTTATCAAAATCTTTTTAAAAAAAGGCTGAACATCTTCACAAATTTTGTCTTTATCAAACCCTCGAAATTACAAACGAATTTTTTTTCAAATCCTTTAACCATATATTTTGTAGCATCATTTTAAACTGCTGGAAAAACCTCCAAAAAAAATTACTACTTTTCTTGTCGAAGAAGGATAGCCCCTTTTCGTACATTTTAAAATGTAAGATCTATTTATCGGAATCAAAAGTAATCTTACGCTTTTTTTTTATCTCCAAAAACCCGCACGGCCTTTAAAAGTCTGTAGAAATACTCTGTTTTACGTTTATTTAAAAAGAGACATGCTGACGTTATTTTCAACTTGCGATTTTCTTCATTTTTCTCAAAATCTTTTGTATCAGATTTCCACATCAATATAACATGTTTTTTGAACAAAAAAAACATCTTAAAGCATCGGCAATTTTTTAAATGTTCGATACCCGCTGCAAAACAGCAGCGTTTTTTTTAACAATTTTCTGCCTTTCCCAAAAAATCATTTTTGGGGGCCAAAAAATTTAGAACTCATTTTTCCTAAAAAATACACTTGAAATTTGCTGTGTTTATGCTGTCGTCAACAAATTTTCAACAGTACGAATACTGTTATAAAAAGTAATTTTTTTTGACATTGCTTCTTTCTGTAACTTTTTGGGACATTGGTTCGTTTAATCCAAAACCCCACATCGCCAAGTTTATTCCCTTCCCCTTTAACTTCTGCTTTTATGAATTGCATTAGATTTCTCCCAACCCTCCCTTTCCAACGAACGAAAATTTGAATACGATTCCCAAACTTTTAAAAAAACTTCACTAAAACAGGTTCTACCATTGGGATAATATAGAAACACATTTATCAGTCGTGACTTAAAGTTTCTAAAGCTCTCATATGTGATTCCAGTTTATCAATAAAAGATTTTGAAACTTCTCATTTTATGCCGAAATTACTAATTTTAGAAGTTCCCGGACTACACTTCACTAATAAACATTTTACCGAAGGAGCTTTTGCTTTCCCGCTTTGGGATAATTGGCGCTCGTTGGGGGAAAAATTTTACAACTCCCGAGCACGAGATCCCGAAACAGTGGGGAATTAAATTGGGGAAAATTGTTTTTTTTGGCGCATGTCGCCATCTTTATGAATTCTCGAACTGATAAAATGGCAACCAGTCTTTAATATTTAGAAAAAATTTCGAAACCCAATTTTTGGGGATAAATTTTCTCTTAGCGTTATTTTCAGATAGTGGTAAATTTTCACTTACTTCTACTACGTTAGACTGAGCCTGGATTCTCGCCAACTCTAGTTCATACTGTCTCCGGCTTTCCTTTTCTTCATACTGTTCTGGCTTTCCTTTTCTTCATACTGTCTCTGTCTTTCTTTTTCTTCGCGGTCAATCTCTTCTTTTCTGACTTCCTCTCTATGTTTCCGATCTTCAACAGCCGTGATTAAAACAGACGTGACGAAGTTCGCATCCTTTTTGTACTCATCGCTATTAAGAATTAAATTCTTTAAGTCTGAAATGGCTACTTTGGCTGGTATTACTTCACCAATTTCTTCTGCAACCAGTAACAAATCTTCTTTCTTAAAACCTTTAACATTAGCAAACATTATAACATAATAAAATGTCCTGTCGCGGACGCCAAAAAATGTTAAAAAAAACTCAAAACAATTTCAATACAAAATATAATCGACTCGAAGTGTAAGACTTGACAACTTTATTCCTCGAAATAAATCATAAAATTAAAATATTGTTCTCTTTTTTTTAAATACGTATAAACATCCGATCGCGTGACTCGCTCGGCTGCCGTCATGTTTCATACTTATTAGCACGTGCGTAAATATAATAAAATTGATTAACTTTTCAGTACATCGTTTTTAACAGAGGGTATTCACCAAACGAATTGTCATCCAAATCTCTAGTTCTTAACGTTCGGAACCGTGATTTTAAAAAAGCGCATAAATGGATAATTTTCATGATATTTAGTGTCACTTAGATTATAATGCATGCATAAAATTGTTTTAAAGACACATTTTGACAAAAAAAAATTATTTAAATACAATATTTCGGCAAAACATTAACTTACAATAACCTTTTTTCAAAATGTTCTCCTTTTGTGAAAAATGCATTATAATATTTTGCCTGTATATAGCTCAGACCTCTGTACAGAGGCTCAACTACGATTTTTGAAAAATTCACATTATTTTTAGAGTTACAACCCATTGAAATAATTATCGGCGTTTTTTTCTTAAAATTTCTCCCCTCTGTTGTCGCAAAACATGGATAAACCCACTTCTAAGTTATATATTTCAAAAATTTTAGTTGAGCCTCTACACAGAGGTTTGACTATACAGGCAAATATTATATAATAGAAGCATTTTTTACAAAAGGAGAAAATTTGAAAAGGGTCATTCTATGTTCATTTTTGTCAAAATACCGTACTTAAATAATTTTTTATTGTAATACTATTCTTAAAACAATTTTATATACATTTTCTAATCTAAGTGACACTAAATATCATAAATATTATCCATTTATACGCTTTTGCAAAATGACGGTTTTGAGCGTAGTCGGATACCTTAAGGTTATAAAGCATATTTTAAATGTCTTGGGGTGGGTTGTAGCCTACCCTTCTCTCTTCCAGGAGCATCCAGAATCTGAATATAACTTTAATATATATAATACCAGGAGTGGAACTAGCTACTACAACGACATCACCAACTTACTAATTATTTTTCTCATATCTTGTAGCTCTCCTTCTATTTTAGATTGATGAGCAGTACACATAATCAAGCGTATGGACCCTATTCAGTTTGAATAATTATTTTGCATTTTTTCTCCTTATGTGTACATTCCTAATTTCATTGAAATATACCAGTACTTCAGGAGATAATCAACTAAAAGGGAAAATTCCCTCACTATTTATTACATTTACATTTGGTAAGCAGTTCCTATTAAAAACTTTAAAATGCTATATTCTTTGACAAAGTATTTAATCCTGCGACAATATTTTTTGTGTAATGTTGCATAAAATATTTATCGATTTATTAAAAATTTTCTTTAGAAATTTTCAGAAAATGGAATTTTAAATAAAACTTATTTGCAGGATAGTAAATTTCATTTAAAAATTGCAAAATAACAAGTTTTAAAAAAGGTTTTTTTTAAAGCATGATTTTTTAATTTTATTTATTCACATGGAAGAATATTTTTCCTCCCCCAGTATTTTTCCCAATATTCAAAAAAAACATAACGGCAAAAACCCTTTGAAGGGGCACCATTTTAAAAAATAAAAGAAAAACTTTTTTTCCAGAAATAATATTCATCTCGAATATAAAATGAGAGATAAAAAGTTAATATTTCAAGAATCTCAAATTTGGAGCATTATGTTATTTCAAAAACGACTACATTAAGTGGGCTATTTTTCGGAAAGTATAATGATAGACTTGTAAAGCACACTTTTTAAAAGTATAATAGAAAATACTTTTATTGTTTTTTTCTGAAGAAAACTTAAAATTTTAAAAAAAATTGTTAAAGGAAATTTAAAAAATGCTAGCAAAAAAGATACTTGTTCTTATGCTCTTTTAATTTTCTTTAAATATGAATTTTATTATTACGAAAAAACAAATCTCAATAAAAGTTCTCACATAAAATGTTCATTTCATTTAAAAATTAAATAATTTTATAATGAGATAAAAAACAATACGATTCATATTTTCAAAATAGCGCAGTTCGGCTTTGTTAATTGAACGCTTTACAGGAAAAGTCATATCTTGTCGAAATAAAATAACAATAACTGTAGGGAGAAAATATGGTACTTACGTACAATCGCAACCGTATTGGCGACATTATATGAAACGAAGCCCATGGTTATCAATTCAGCGAGTACGATACATGCGAAATCGGGGTTGCCAATTAGGGAGTTTTTGTGAAATTTGCAATTGATGCGATAATACATAAGTACCGTAAATATTTGTAGAATATTGGTTAAAAAATTTAAAAAACTCGTTTGCTCATTTCGAAGTCTTTCAATGTCTGGTACTAATACCAAAGAAAAAATAATTCCTTACAATGTTTGTAATTTTCATAATTTTTATATAATTGTACTAGTTCCATATAATAGATTAACATTTATCATCAGATTTATAAAACATTTAATAAAAAGAACATAAAATAATTTAGCTATGCTCTTTAGTTATGTTTAATTTTTTTTTGCTCAAATAAATTATTGAAGTTTACAAATATACGCATTAAGCCATGATATTTTTAATGAAAGATCATTATAAAATTCCTGAAAAATCTTTAAAATGTTCAGTGTAATAATAGTTTGTTAATTGTGGTTAATTTAGTTAAATATGAATGTTTTTATCTCAGTTTTGCATATTTTCCGTTTTTGTTAAAAGACGTTAGGCATTAATTTCCTGCTTCTGCAAAATCATATACGAAACTTCATTAAAAAGTAATGCCTCCTTATTTACAATTTTTTTTGTTTACACTTAACATGCACAACTCTTATTGAACTTTAAAACTATACGAGTCTCTATGTAATGCATTAAAGATTTTAAATTCACGCACTTGTGCCAATGCCTGACTTGTCAGGCAAATATATCGAAGATTTTCGGTGGTTGTTTTCGACACCCTGCTTTAATGGCATCTTTCACTCATTGTTAGAATGAAAGGGATCTCTTTTGAGGCAATATTTTATTTTTAGGAAGAGATGAAATTGTAACGTATGAGACTCATAACACTTTTTCTGTCAGAGTAAAGAACCTCCTTTTTTAAACCTCTTTCAAATTGGGTCACTATTTTCCCAAAGCATCCCCAAAAAGACATCTGGAAAAAAGGTGATTTACACAAAACATCGAATTTCTTCCCCAAAAATTTAAAAAATTGGCAAAATAAAAAGGTTAAGGACCCATAGTTGGAACCCCTGTTTTAAAAAAAAACAGTAAATTTAATTTTCATGATTTTTTGTTTCCTTAATTAGAATGCATATAAAAAATTGTTTTGGGACATTATGAAAAAAAATTTTTAAAAAAATTTTGGAAAAAAAATTAACTTAAAGACCTTTTTTTTCAAATGTTCCCCTTTTTTGAAAAAAACCTTTATTTTATTAATTTTTTTGCCTTTATAGCTCAGACCTCAAAAGGCCCCAATTATTTTTAAAAATTTAAAAATTTTTTTCAAGTTAAACCTTTAAAATTTTTAACGTTTTTTTAAAATTTCCCAATCGCAAAAATATGGATAAACCTTTTCCTTTCTTTCAAAACCCAGTTGACCTCTGCAGAGATCATAAAACAGGCAAAATTTTTAAACAAAGAAGCTTTTTTACAAAAAAACAGGGGGGGTTTTTCTAAGTTAATTTCCAAAATATTGTATTTAAAAAAAATTTTTTTTGTAAAATTTTAAAACAATTTTTTAATTGTTTCAAAATACATAAATATTTTATCCTTTAATCTTTTAAAAATCACGGTTCCGAACTAGTCAATACCTAAACTTTCAGCCCTTACGATAAACCTGAAATTGTCAACTTTTATGTTTGCATAAACAAATGTTTCTCAATGTCACTTTGTTACAACTTGTTACAGATGGATCATGGTACTTGCAGTAAAAAGATTTCATATGAAGGCAGGATATTTGTTCAGTAATTTATTGGGAACTTTGAAATTTACTGTGAACATCATGCGTATGAGATTTTATTGAGGCTTAAGATGAATTTTAAAACACATTTTAGATATTTTTCAAAGGCGCCTTCAAAAACATATATCTTAGTAAATAATAATAATCTTGAATTTAATTCATAAATTTTTATGTATTTTCAAATTCGAAGGTTGGGTTATCAACTCTGTAAGCGTTTTTTGGGCTTCACTAATTTTTAAAAAAATTTTCAGATTTGTTTATTGGAACTCTTTTTTTTAAAGGAACCGCGATTTATGGAAAATCCATTTTTTTTTATATAAATTAAATATGAAAAGAATTTACTTTTAATGTTTTAAAAATTAAAAAAATAGACATTTTTGTTGTATTAAGAAATACCCTTTCCAAAACATAAACATTTTTTAAAATATTTAAATTATTTAAAACTACTTCTCCATTTTTAGCCTTAACAAAAAAGTTGTTAAATATTGATTGAAATAATAGAAAATTTTTTTTTTTAAAAAAATGGGTTTTTTGTTCAAAATGGTCCCCTTTTAAAAAACAAAATGGAAATTTACCAAATTAAAAGATTAAAATGGTATACAAATTTTAATTAAAATTATGGGGAAGAAAATAGTTTAAAAAGAAATTGTAAAAAAATTTTGAAATGATTGCCCCAATTTTTATCGTCATAAGGTAAAACTTATCGAACAGTTCAAAAAGAATAACCCTAAGTTTTTTTGCAAAAAGAAAAAAAAAAACAATCTTATTCTTTGGAAATTTTCTCCCACAATGATCAAAAAAAATTTCAAAGAGGGCCCAAACTTTCAATTCAAGAGGGGGGACCTTGTCACCAGTTCAGAAATTCCACTTAATTCCTCCCCACTCAATTATGTTGTCACTTGGATTAAATTTTGTTTTCGATAAATTAAAGTTGATGATTCTTTTCCGTTATTTAATTTTCACATGAAACAACAAATATCCCTTCCCTTTACTCGGAATAACTCAAAGATATTAAGGACTGTTATTTTGTTTATTTGTTTGCTCTTTTTTCAGATGATTAGTGATATTTTTTAAATCTAACATTAAAAGTTTTCTTCAATTTAAGCACGACCTTTAAGTATTCAAGTAATCTCTTAATGCCTTCGTTCTCTTCAACACTATCAATTTTTCTTATTTTTTTTAGCTTAAAAGAATTATACTTCCTTTGCTTTAATTTACACTCTCTGCTATGATATATTCGAAATAAAGTAATACATAAAATTACATAGAATCAGAGAGACTGAGTAAAGTTTTGTTAAAAATGGAAGAATAAAAGATCAAAGTAATTGCAATACTCGTGATTTTCCTTTGGGATAATACGTAATGTTTATTGCGTTTTTCTTCTTTTTCTTTAACTTAATGTTAGAGTTTTAATTAGCGCTTTAAAACTTTTTTTTTTTAAAAATGGTAATAATAATGGAATAATGATGAAAACTGTTTTTTTTCCCCCATTTCATTGGGGGATATTTTTCTTTGGGCCATTTTAAAGCGTCAAGGCTACTGACGATAGACCTCGCAATTTTGAACCTCTAGGACAGTGATTCTCAACCTTTTGTTGGGGGTACACTTTTAATTATTTCTTTTTGGGGGCACACCCAAAAAAAAACAGGTTTAAAAGATTTTGTTTTTTCTGTAAAAATTATACCCAGAAAAAAATAATTTTTTAAAATACCCAAAGCCTTAATTTATTTCTATAAAACCCCGAATGATTTGGTTGTTTTATTTTTTCTACAAAAAATAAATAATTTTTAAAAATTTGGCGGACTCAAAATTGCGGCCAAATTTGAAATGCTCTGGGGCAACACCTGAACAGATCCACTCTCCCCCAACCCATCCCACGCCAACTCAGGAATTTGAGCATCTGTAAATAAATGCAATGTGTGTCAGCCCCTCCATTCGGCAAGTATTCAGGGGTTCGAAAAAAATCCATGGGTCAAAAAATCTTCGCCTGGCCGCGACCACTTCGGCTCCGCGACCATTTTCTCTACAAGGGGGGTAATTCTATATTTTGTCGAACTTCTTCTATAATTCGATGTTTTAGATTATTCGAAATGTTTGTCAGGTCTATAGAATTCTGCATTAAAACAATGGAAAAGAATTACGATAGTTTGAATTTTTTTTTTTTTTTGGACAGTTCAAATTTTTTGTTTAATTTTTTGTTGAGCACGTTTAGCTGACGTTCATTATTATTTTAAAGGTGCTTTTAGAGTTAAGGTAAGTGAGGGGTTCACATTTTTCCCTTTTTTTGGGATTCCTGGGGGTTAAAAGGGAAAAGGTTGAAGCAGTCATTCTTAGTGACTTTGGTTCAGGTCGCTGTTTACCCCGCATTCCTCATATCCAGCATTGACTTTTTTTTAATATGATACATAGTAATTAATTGTATCAAATATATATAAATACATATATCACTATATACACTTATCTCGTAAAATAGCTGGCTCCGGTTGCTCAGAGGTAGCATTTCTGCTTTGTAAGCCTAAAGTTGCAGGTTCGATTTTCTGGATACGAAAATCATAGGCACGTATATGATATGATTAAGTGGCATGTAAAAGATCCCTTGAGTATCAATTTGGTTCTAGTAAACTCAGTGGCCCATGAAGGCCAGGGCCTACTGTGCCCATCCCAGTATACTGACCCTTTGGCGCTGAGGTGCATGAGCAGATGTCCCGAACAGGTGGTCAGTCTGAAGCGAATTTGGCTCTAGTACTCCCGACAAAATTTAATCACGATAACATTTAGCATCCAACGAGAGCTTGAATTAAAAAAGATAATAAAGTAATTAATCCAAGCGTCCAAATTAGGTAGCAAGGCCGCCACTGCATGATGCCACCCATGAAGTAGCTTTCGTATCTGGGGACTTACTGTGTCTGCAAAGGCTAAGTTGCTAAAATGCAGCCCATTGGAAAAGTTGTAAAATAAAGTTTGTGTATTAAATCTTTGAACGTGAAGTTAACTATTTTTAAATTTACCTCTTCTTTAGTAAAACATTTACATCGATATTTTTTCTGATCCTTTCAGCTTTGAAACATTCCAGTTTTAGTGTGCATATAAAATATTGTGTATAAAAAGAGCATTATTAAAAAATGCATAATTGAAGCATATGTTCAAATTCATGATAAAAATAGCTTTTCCCTAATTTTTCCGTAAAAAAAAATAAAATAGTTTTGAAAGATTAAAAAGTTAAGAGAAATTCAGTCATTTTTCCAATTCATGAAAATTGCATTATTGCAAAATGCATATATTATTCGAAACCTTTGAAAAATGTATATAGTGTTCAAAAATCTCAGAAATATTTTTAAGGCTTTCTTGTTCTTAATATTATTCTTGACACGTTTCGCTCAGTTTGAAATTTGAAATAAATATAAAACACCTTATCAAAGGTATTTTCAATAATTTCCAATATATTTCATGAAAACACCATACCAGGAAATATTCATGTTTTGTAATCATTTAAAAACTCTAATATAATTTAAGCCTTTAGAGTCATAAAAAATAAATAAAATAACAGATACTGAGTTATGATGATTAGATAGAGGGAGAACATTTAACTTAGGGAGAGGACCCAGTTAAAAAGTGCTCTCGGTCAAATTATGAAACCTTAAGTGGAGTATAAAACTCAAATATTTCTATGAGAGATCTGAGATTGTACTTACACCAATATTTGACATAATTCTCATATCACAGTTAGACTAAAACAATATTATTGTTAATGACCCTAAAAGAAATAAATTAAGATCTTTTAATGGTTATTATTCACTTAGTTAACACAATGAATCAATTTTATCAGGATTTCCAATTTTGAATGTTATTTTTTCTCATAATTGTTTTTTTAAACATAAAATCAGTATAATTTTCTAAGTTCGTATTTTTTCTCAAACGTTTCTGAATTGTGGGGGAAAAAATGGACCTTTTGATTTAATTAATGTATTTAAAAAATATTTGAGGATATAAAATTACGTACTCAACATTTCATAAATATTTTATTCCAATCGATAAAAAATGGTTCTCTACTTCAAAAGGGTATTAAAAAAATTAAGAAAAAAGTAAATTTGTAAAAATATTCTGGAAAATTCTTATTATGAAACGTAGTCTCTTAAGGAGCTATACGAATATATCTTTTAATGCAGTAACCCACACAAATTTTTCAAGGAGAGGTCCAGGGTCGAAAGTCCACCATTCTCATTTCATCCCTCAAAAAGCCGCCGAAATTATTCTTTTGATTTGTTCAATTTGGGGAATAAAAAACAGTAAAAAGCAAATAATTGATTAATAATTATTAATTAATAAAATAAATTGGTAATAACAAACACTTAATTAAATTGTACGTACTATATACATATAAGATTATCATCAATCAAAAATAAAATCAAGGGTTATGGAGGAGGGTTCGGACCTATCGGACCCCCTTATGTCTGCCACTGATTTAATGTTATTTAGCCATTAAAATTTATATAAACCGCGTTCGAAGACTATAGTATCTTTGCATAAATTGAATTAATTTAAAAGTAATATTTAAAGTAAAATATATATATAAATAAAACAACAAAATTAAAGTTAGGAGAAAAAATAAGATAAAGAATTGGTAAAAGATTGAAGATAAAAGATTATTATTAAGCAATAAGTTAAGTGGATATTTAGAAATTCTAATTTCTGTACGGAAAGTACATTAGCAATATTATATTAATTTGGATTTATAAAATTTCAGTTTTATTAATCTGAAGTAAATAAAGAAAAAGGCAAATTCTCCTGTTGCAAAAGAATTTGCCTTTTCGTATTGCACAAGTAATAGTATTGCCCTTCCTCTTACATTTTGCAGATGTTCTTATAGAATCTATACCAGGGGTCGGCAACCTTATAGCTGTGGTATGCCAAAACAAATTAATTAAAATATGATTCAGGGTACCCCACTATAAGAAAAATTTGAAACAATTCGATTCCCGCGGCAATGCATGCAGAGTTAAGGAATAGAGGTCAAGAATACAGAGATATTTAGAGTTTTATTATATATTAATTATGCATCATATAAAGATATTTATTAACATAAAAATTAAGCTACATAAAATATAACTATTCCTTTAACATAAGTAAAAAACAAAAATTGCCCACATATCATACATCTTTTAAGAATATTTATTAAAAAAAGAATAAAAATAACTTATAAGTATTCCTGCAATACAGGAAATGCACATGATACTGTTTAACACATGATTCTGAACGTTCAGCTGTTAAACAACTTCTGTGTAGTTTCAAAATATATTTCATATCAGAAAAAAATTTGCTTACGTATATGTGTAGAACCAAAAGCGTATAGTCGATCACATGTAAATTTCTTCAAACAATTAAATCAATCCGTCAATGGAGTACAGAAATTTAAAATGCTGTCTATTTATCAATAGTTATCTTCTTCAAGATATTTTCATAATTCCTTAAATTTTGCTTTCAATAACTCTGAAGGGTTTTTTTCACGACACAGAAATGAGGAATACTTCATTTTTCAAGCATTACACAATTGATTTGATAGGAATTGAATATTTAATGCTAAGAATGAGTTACACAAACTACACATAAGCAGATACAGCAGATCCGCTTTATGACAAAGAATTGAAAGTAAGAAAAAGTGTTTATGCGTGAGGCGTAGGGATGGCGATCCGAGATCGATTAATCGAAGAATAGATTTCTCGGGCCAAAAAAATTTATTTTTAAATTGATATGTAGCACTGAATCGATTTAGTGAATCGGTATTTCATCCTAGAAAATCGATATTCGATTTTTTCTGTTTTGGTACAAACCATAAAATTATTTACAATTAGTTGAATACACCGGAATTTCAGGGCTTAAGAGAATTTAAAGACTATTTATCGCAGGCAATTGTGCACCGAAAGTATGATCCTATACTTTACTGTAAGAACAGAAAAACTCTATCATCACGTTTATTCATTGTCCATGATGTAGATGAGTATCGTGGGATCATCTGTTCCTTGTGAGCGCCATTTTTTGTTTCCCGGCAACATCACAAGTCATGAGCGGAAGCGCTTGGAACCCTGTAGACTTGACAGACTTTTGTTTTTAAAAAGCTTAGATATTAAGCATTGGGAGCTATAAGCTATATTAACTATTTTCTAAACTTTTTAATGTAACAAATACATTAAGAAAATAAATGTCTTCTTTTTCATACTTTATATTTTGATATGGTAATAAAATTAATTGTAATTGTCGAATACCCTGAACTAAAAATATTCCCTGATTTTACTGATAAGAGATCATTTATTATGGTATCTTTCTTATTTTTCATAAAAGGGATTTATATATATATTTACATTGTAAATGCAGACTTGAAAAAAAATCGATTTTTTAAAAATCGATCTTTTAGACCTCGATTTTTGTGTGAATCGGTTCACCAGGTTACGATTCGAATCGATTTAAAAATCGATCTTTTTAGGAAAGAATTGCCATCCCTAGTGAGGCGAAGAGGGGAGACAAAAAGATTTAACTTGATCTCACTCCTAATCTGTACGTTTCCAATGCATTGATTGTTTGAGGAACTTATTAATTTTTCCCCCTTTTTGTGTGTTAAATGCGAACGTAGTTTGAAATAATCTATTATTTATTTATGTACCTTAACGGAAGAAAATAGTCCCTTCAGTTTTGATTGTCGTTTCATGTTTAATTTTTTTCCAAAATCATTTAATTCCAGATGAAGTAAAAGTTAGACATTTTATTTTTTAAAAAGTGAGCAATCTGTGCAGAATTCATTTATTGACAGAAAACTTTAATATCCTACGATTCGTAGAAATACTTCAAAAATATAAATAAAAAAGTTATTCAAAAACTAAAAACATTAAGAATAAAATAAACGATTGAAGATAATGTATGTTTGTAAGTGGTTAGTTTTTCAAAGTAAAAAATAATCAAATCAACATTGAGTTTCGATTCTTTATATAAAACAAATCCAACCTAATTGAAATATTCTTTTTCCTTTCGAGTTTAGACAAGTCATTACGTTTAAATTTACTATCTTTTTATAAATGTCTTTAGTCAAATTAAAAGATTTTATACCGATAAAAGATCCTAGTGAATGTAAACAGTGATTTTTCTAACCATTATCATTTTTAATGAAATTAACCACACGTGTATAAGAAGTGCGAGATGCTTGAACCAGTTTTTGCAATAATTAGCTTAAATTTTTTGTAGTCAACCCAAGAATAAGAAACATTTACTCAAAAGGTTTCATTTTACGACAAAAAATATAAAATAATTGAAGTTGTTCTAAAACAAATAGGTTGTATCAATTTTAAAAAATAAATAAAAGGTATTTAAAATCTTTATCTATGCAGGATATTAAAAACAGAACATAAAAACTATTAAAAAGGCATGAAATTTAAATTTAAAACATTGTGATATAGTAACTTACAATAGATTAACTTAAAACTAGTGTTAATAATTTTTCACCAGGATTTGTGCTGTATCTATAAAGTTGTTTATGGAGTTCATGTTTCGGTTTATTTTTATTTCGTAATGTAATTAATTAAAAAGTATATAAAATTCTGTTTCTAAAATTTAAATCAGCAAAGAATGTATACCTTGATACCATTTGCTATGAACTCTGTGAGAAAGGAAAAATAAACAAGTGAAAATTGGAAAAAGGTTTGTGATAACCCCCTACCTGGGGAAATCATCTCTTCATCTACTCGACCTAGATTTGTGGGAGGTAATGATTGATGACCCAAGCTAGTCATAATAAAACCCAATTTATTATTTTCAATTATAATAAACAAAGACAATCTTACTTTAGGAAGGAAATCAGGAGTGTATATCGTAACCCTAAATCCTATGTGAATAAGCGCCTGGAATCCTAACCACTTAACTTTAAGTAAAGTTATCCTATGAATCTCAATCTTCCTTAATTTCTTTGACTCGCTAAAGCTCGTTCTATAATTACGTTTCTAAGTTCACATCCTTACCATAAGCTCACGGCGTTTACCTCAGCTTTCTTTCTTCCTTCTCCTCTTTCTTCTTACGATTACTAAACCTCCACTATATATCTACTAACTAATCTGAATATCAAGGTTTCTTCTTGAGAGGGCTGGCTGTGAAATAACTCAATTGATGGCCCCAAAGATTCCCCGAGAGGATTAGTAGGAAAGATTCGGTAAAGCCCCGTTACAGGTTGTCGCGGTACCTTCTCCTGGTGCTGGTTGAGGTGGAGATCTCGCTGATCGGTGACGCTCCTGAGGAAGGGGGTCCGAATGCGGTAGGGATTGAGAAGTCATTAAGGTATCCGACTACAATCGGAATCGTGATTTTGCAAAAGTGTATAAATGGATACTATTTATGATATTTAGTGTCACTTAGATTAGAAAATGTATATAAAACTGTTTTAAGAATAGTATCACAATAAAAAATTATTTAAGTACAATATTTCGGCTAAAAATTAACAAAGAATAACCTTTTTTCAAAATGTTCTCCCCTTGTGAAAAATGCTTCTATTATAATAATATTTTGCCTGTATATAGTTCAGACCTCTCTACAGAGGCTCAATTAGAACTTTTGAAATATATAACTTAGAAGTGGGTTTATCCATATTTTACGACGAGGGGAGAAATTTTAAGAAAACAATGCCGATAATTATTTCAATGGGTGGTAACACTGAAAAAATAATGTGAATTTTTCAAAACTCCTAGTTAAGACTCTCTGGAGAAGTCTTTTCTTTATAAAAGCGAAATATTGTTATTTTAGAAGCATTTTTTATAAAAGGAAAACATTTTGAAAAAAAATTATTCTAAATTAATTTTTTGCCAAAATATTGTATTTAAACAAATTTTTTTGTCAAAATGTCCTTAAAACAATTTTATATATGTATTCTAATCTAAGTGATACTAAATATCATGAAAATTATCTATTTATGTGCTTTTTTAAAATCACGGTTCCGAACGTAGTCGGATACCGTAAATGGGACACGAATGGATACAAAGATATACTCATAATAATCCTATTATAAATTATATTAATTTAAGCGTTAGAACAAAGTCCCCGATATGCAGACAACTAAATAATAAGAAATAATGGTTGCTTACTTAAAATGAGATGCTACCTCTGAAAATCGTCAAAGAGAAATCCTTCAATATCTTCAAATATAATTCAGGAACTCTCTAGGGAGGCTATATGCTCTCATAACAACTATTATCTGTCTCACTGACTATTTTTATGCTATTTAGTAATGACGTTCATTTTCGGAGGGGATTTGTTCTATCTCAGTGCCGATTTAGCTGGATAAAAAAAAAACGAGTTAGATAGGATAGACCTCAAGGATAACCCATTGTTACAAGGTTTTTGCTTTGGAAAATAAATAAATAATTCAATCTTCACTAACTTATTTAAAATATCGTGCTTTAACTTATTGTGCGCGTACATTTCATCGCGATACTTCCTCCTCATGTTGCTCGAAGTGAAGATCTCGATCTTTGTTTCAATTCCTTGGGGAATATTTCTGGAGTGAGTTCAGTAAAGAAAGAGTCTTCCTTACTTACTCTAGAGAATCGAGCTCACCCAAAGGGTTTAGAGCTGCATCCGACCCTCCAGAAGTTATTTTATTTGCAAATTAAAAAAAAGAGAGTCTTCCTAGAGGCTGCTGGGAAGTAAGAATAAAAGCAACTGACAAACAAATTCTCTGACCTTCTTATATACAAACATAAAAAACAGACAGAACCATCTATTGGACAATCTGAAAAGTAAATCTTGGCTGACGAATTCTCAACACTAAGTCCTATAAGGAAAAGTGTGTGTGTAATTAAGGTTTGAATCTTATAATTACAGTTTACGATTCGAAGGAATATAAGAAAGGAACACTTTTGCACAACTACTTCTAACACTTTCAGCTCATTACATAACTTTTTCTCGGTCGTAATAATATATCTTTTTTGCACGCAATGCTGTTTTATTCATAAGAAAGGGTGCAGATATGTATATTTTGGAGATGCGATCATTAAAATAGTAAGTAACTTGAGAAGAAAATATTTTTGAGTTGGTTCTAATTTTCCCCACATCAGTCAAGTACTCCGCTTCCCCTACGATTCATTCAACTAATATGTACGATTGATTTTTATGCTGAAAGTTCTACTAGTGGTGCAAAGGGCAGTTAGAAGTAAATTTATTTTAAAAAATATTTTTACTCTTTTTTTTCTTCGTTATTCAATTACGTATATAAATATGTCGTTACTAGATTAATTATGGACGTCTTAATTATGATTTGCACTCCTTTATTAAACAGTTTTCAAAATGCTCAGAAAATTAATTGTTATACATAATTACCTATTAAATCATTTGCTTAAGTAAAATAATCAAATATATGACATTGTAATATCTATGTTAGCTTCCAGGGTTTTAAATATTTAGGCTCTGAGCTGAACACACTCAATGTCATAACCCCAGAGGCTTGCAATAAAGTCACTGCTGGTAACAGATGTTTTGATGGACTTCAAAAAATATTTAAAATCAAATTTTTTCAGCAAAAAACCAAACTACTCATTTCACAAATCATTGATAAGGTCATTTCTCACGTATGCTGCAGAAGCTTGGGCAATGACCGAAAGAGAGAAGGATACTCTTACTGTAGTTGAAAGAAGAGTCTTTAGAAGTAGTTTTGGAGGTTTAAAACGTGATAATATTTGGAGAAGAACCAGTTTATAAATTTATAACCAGAAAGAACCAGATATTGTTAAATTTACGGCAATGGAAATGTTAAAATGGGCAGGGTACCTGATTAGATGATAATCCAGTCACAAAGAAGATGTTTGTGGCCAGACCATGTGGTATGAAAAGGAGGAATACCAAGACACAGGTAAATCTATTGCGTATTAAAAGATCTAAAAACTATTCATGTCAGAGATTGTGGAAAAGTCAGGCCAAGAACAGGACAGCCTAGAATAGAATTAGGTCACCCTGGCCTGGCGTGCCATTGAGGAAGGAAGGAAGGAATTATAAAAATTATTAAATAATAATAACTCAGCCATTTGCTTTTTCTACAAACATAGAAAAAATATACAGGGGCTCCCCCCCCCCAAATGCTGTGTACAAACTTGGAGGGGAGGTAGAGAACATCCTGAGGAGACTTAATTGCATAGAGTAAAACATGGGTGGAAACTTAACCCTAACGAGATAAGGAGACACAAAGACAGTAAGGCAGCAAAACAGAAGGTAGTATAAAACGCTTTATTACAAAAACAAACAAAAGTGGGCGTGTGCTTATGACCACACGATAGAAGGGATAACTTGTTTATTATGTTATTTCAGGGATTAGTTCGGTGATATTAGTATATTCATATAATTATTGTCATATAAAATTATTTATTCATATATCTAAGCAAAGGGATAGTAAGACAGGTAGTTAAATGGGAAGAGAGGAGAATCTAGGTCAAAACCTTTAAAAAGGGATTAATCAGAATATTTATATCTCATAATCTCTAGCTTATACTAGCTCTTTTGTTATTGTACGGAAGTTTGTGCAAGTATATCCGGTGCGGCTTCAAGGTAAGTCTTCTTAATTATATTTTGTTTTTTATTTAAATTATTTAATGTAATAATTATTTAATTATAAATTATTTAATGTTTAATTTTTCTCAATACCTTTATACTTAATTTTGTTATTTTAAATTTTTAACTGTTTTAATTTTCTTTTTAAACTCAAAGTATATTTAAGTAATTATGTGATTAATAGAACT
Source organism: Trichonephila inaurata madagascariensis (assembly GCA_019973955.1). Classification (NCBI taxonomy): domain Eukaryota; kingdom Metazoa; phylum Arthropoda; class Arachnida; order Araneae; family Nephilidae; genus Trichonephila; species Trichonephila inaurata. Next base: position 57,087 of record BMAV01007958.1, read on the forward strand.
CTATTTGTTCATTGCTATTCTGATTCGCTTACACAAAAATAGATTTTTATTCTTAAATTCACTGCAATATTGCTAATGATAATTACACTATTTACTTAGTTCTACAAAAAAAGTCCATTTTCTATCTCTCTAAGCCTATTTTTTAAAAATATTACATTTTTAATTTCCATGCTGCTACTAGAATTAGAAAGAATCCCGCCATTCATAGAAAAAGGTGAGGGGGAAGCCCCACTTAGATCGATTCTATAGATAGGATATAACATTATAAGAACATTCACGGCCTGTTGGTGGGGGGAGGGGTGACAGAGTACCCCATTTCATGTCATTTCGGAATGGCGGGGGAAGAAAACGTCCCTCCTATGGTCATATGTCTTTTTAGGAACTATTCAACCTATGTTTAGGCGGATGTATGTCGCGGACGACCTTCAGCATGATTTCCGACTTAGACGAAAAAAGCCGAAAGAGCGCTACATTCCCTAGCGTGACGTTCATTCAAGTTCACTCTCCAACAAAACGCGCGTAAATAAGTTATCACTTCAAACACAATAATAAATTAAAAGCATGAGATTAAAGCATTACAGGAGGTGTTTGAAATAGCTGCCATTGGCATGTATGCACGCGTGACACCGACGCGACATGGATTGGTGGACTTGTTCAAAAATACCGGGCTTTTCACAAATCGTAGCAGCAGCGTTGGATATTCGTGCCACTAGGTTCATTTCAGAATTGACGGGTGTGTTGCCAATCGTGGCTTTGAAATATCCATGTTCCATCAGGTTCTGATGCACCCGAGTGAACGTTTGATGATTTGATTGCCAACTCGTTGGATATCTTTCCCCATGCAACTGAACAGCAACACGTCCACTTCCGTTGGCTAGGCCGTAGATGAAGTGGATATCCGCTAACTCAAACAATCCATGTTCATCACACGGTGTCCATGTCTGAAATGTGGAAACCACATGACCTGGTCTTGCGAGCTGTCGTACAGAGACACCTATCGCTTTACGATCATGCTTTCCTATGCAATTATGGCTCCTCACGATGTTCTCTGCCCCCTCTCCAAGTTTGTACTCGGCATTCAGGGACACCCTGTAGGTTAAATTCTTACAGGGATTTTTTTTTTTCTTAAAAGCTCAAATCACTTTACACGATACTTGGATTTTGAAATTGTGTGTCACGATTACATTAAACTCCTTTTAACAAAAAATATACGAAACAAACTCAAAAACAATTGAATTTCATTTTAAAAATTATAATAAATAACATTATACTGTATTCATTTTTTTAAAAAAAATGGTTTCATAAAAACTTTTTTTAAAAAAAAACTAACTACTCGAAAACATTATCTAATAAGTAAATTGGAAACAATACTGGAATTAAATACAAGCTATGAAATAAAGTTTAAAAATAGAAATTTCTGTAGCACTACAGGAATTGATTTTTTCACTCAATGCACAATCAGGTAAGAATCTGTTTCATTTACATCAAACATTGTGTGTGATTAAAAGGTCTTATTTAATGACTTTCTTGGGCTCCATAATAGTTTACTTCAAATAGAATATTATGAAATGAGAATAGTTAGTATTCAAGACTAACTAAGCAGAAACAAAATTCCTATTCAAAACACTAAATTTGAAGAGGTAGTTATTAGTCATACATCAAAGTTTTGCTGAATCGTAAACAATTACAAAATAGGAACTATTGAAAAAATCGATAATACAAATATTTGCAATCATTATAGATCAGTTATTTTCTGATAATAAAGAGACGAAAATAGAAAAGAGACAATAAGGATAAATGTAAATGCAATAAAAATGTAAATGCAAGCTGATTTAATTTCTTTCTTTTTTTTTTTTCTTTCCTTTTTTCCTTCCTTTCTTTTTTTCTTTTCCTTTTTCTTTCTTTACTTTTATTTTGAAAAAAAAAGAAATAATAGTTTGTATTAGAACAAAAATTATCAATGTGGTTCAAAGATTTATGCTAAACATTATTAATTATCTTCCCACTGTAAAAATCGTGGTAATCAGGGACGGGCACACTTTTCCAAGTTGAGGGCTACTTCTAATTTTTTGAAGATGTTGCGGTCCACCCCGTGACGTAGTTGTGGTAAGCCAAGAAAAAAGTCTTTTATTTGTTATAACTTAGAATAAAACGGAATGTGCGCTTACCTTACAAAATTACAATAAAAAAAAAACTTACACTTTTAGGACAGCGTTTAAGGTATCCGACTACGTTCGGAAATGTGATTTTAAAAGCGCATAAATGGATAATTTTCATGATATTTAGTGTCACTCAGATTAGAATACTTGCATGAGTATTCAAAAAGGACATTTTACAAAAATTATTTAAGTACAATATTTGGCAAAAATTAAATTAGAATAATTTTTTCAAAATGTTCTCCTTTTGTGAAAAATGCTTCTATTATAATAATATTTTGTCTGTATATAGCTCAGACCTCTCTACAGAGGCTCAACTAGAATCTTTGAAAAATTCACATTATTTTCAGAGTTACCACCAATTGAAATAATTATTGGCGTTTTTTTCTTAAAATTGCTCTCCTCTGTTGTCGTAAAATATGGATAAACCCACTTCTAAGTTATATATTTCAAAAATTCTAGTTGAGCCTCTGTAGAGAGGTCTGAGCTATATACAGGCAAAATATTATTATAATAGAGCATTTTCAAAAAGAACATTTTGAAAAAAGATTATTCTAAGTTAATTTTGCAAAATATTGTATTTAAATAATTTTTTTGTCAAAATGTCCTTAAAACAATTTTATACATGTATTATCATAAGTGACACTAAATATCATGGAAATTATCCATTTATGCGCTTTTGCAAAATCACGGTTCCGAACGTTGTCGGATACTTCAAAGAAAAACACAGGATACGAACATAATAATAATAGCCTCAAAGAAAATATTAAATGATGTATTTATTATTACACAATGGCAAAATACATTAAAAAATAAAAGGTTTTCATCTCAAATTATTTCTCATAGTTATAGTCAATGGAAGACTTAACTTGCATACTGTCAACCAATTTTGAATATTTTGGTATGTAATTTCTAACTGCTAATCTTCAGGTGGCCACCCCAAAATGTTTTGGCGGTTTACCGATTGATCGGCGATCGACTTAATGTACACCCCTGGTAATAAATAATGACCAAATAAAAGCACAATATGTGCTTAACATAATCATTTTATTCAGAATAATTCAGTAGTAATTAAAACATAGTATCTATTAAAACGGAAAACTTACTTTTTGAGTTAAACATTATCCGAATAATTGAACTAGTTTGGTATATATTTCTAAGAGTATATTATAGTTCAATTAAAATGCAGTTCTGACTCATCCAAACGAGAATGCGTACAAATATTCTATCCAAGGTAAGAAAAATGTTCAAAAGGTGTAGACATCCAAAAACAAATCATTTGTGACGGGCTCACGCGTCTTTTCATTAACATGCCCTTTTGGGTTCTTTGGGGTCAGAATTAATGGCAACTCTTTTCCAACCAAACCCAAGAAGTGGAGCGTGAAGGAAAGATGCAAATTAGGAAGCTTTTAAATAACAGACATTAGAGTAAGCGGTGTGGCAATTTGGGGAATGTTATGATAGTCCGTGATTCAATTGTGAAGTGACAGCCAACAGAGGAATTCCGTGACAAAGAGCCCTTAGGTCAAGGCATACCATTGCACTCCGGTGAAACGCAACTGCAACTAGAATCAGATTGATCGCTACTTCATTCGACATTAAGGTAGGAGTAACTATTTAATATTCGGATCTGTGATAGAATTATAATTGAGCTTAGGCGAGTTTGTTATTGATAGTGGTCCGGGTTATGCTATTTCGGTATTATATATATTGTGTGTTTAGTCATCGTAGATTCTCTCCCATATATTATTATTATCTAATCTGTTAAAAGTTTAAGTTTAAGATCTTAATAAAGTCATATTAAGATCATGTCAGCTCCTAGTTCTTCTATTTATTCCTACACCTATATAGTCACGCTGATAATCAGGGAAAAGGGCACCCGAGGGGGCAACTTCACACATTCACAAAACAGATAAAATAATACTTATAATGATTTTATAGACATCTTATATAATATAAAATGGTGATTTGGAGAGCATAAAAAAAGAGGATTTTTCAAAAGAAATTTAAGCAAAGTATCTTCTACGAAAATTTTAAATTTCTAGTATCCAAGTTATTTTTTAAGACCTGTAAAAAAAGAAATTAAGCAGACATTTTTAAAAAATTTATTTGAAACCTTTAAAATGTTTTAAATTTTCTCTATAAAATTATTTAGACAATCGGCATTTTACGTCTAATATTCAAGATTTTATAAATCAGTAGATTAATTATTTATTACAATTACAAAGGAAATGGGTACAGATGAATAACTCGAGGATTAATCATTTAATACTTTTAACGAATACATACATACATAAATATTTATACATACAATATACATAAACACACGCACACACACATAACAAAAATATGGCTCTATAAAAATGCTGCAATTAGAGAAATTCTGTGTCAACTGTGAATCTGATAAGAAAAACGACAGCTGTTGTAACAAGTTAGATTGGCAACTTCGGTATCATAATACACCTACTCTATTTCTACTTTTCTTAATGGCGTTTTCGAATGTATTTTATGCCACTCGTGAGTTTTACAATCTCCTCAGTGTCCAAGTTTGACTTCAGTGGTTTCTGAGGTCTTTTTTATGCATCAAAATCGAATTTTATATAAATTAAAGAAAAGAATTTAAGCAATGAAAAAGTTCATTAATCCAGCTTGTAGGATTTAAAAAATAGTCTCCCTAAATGAGAAGGGGAAAAAATGATTAGATGCATTTTTGTCATTAAACACCAATGAGCTGAGTGTTTTTCTTGTGATGTATTTGCAACTGCAAAGATAATCATATGGTTATTTTCTGTTTTCCTTGAAACATTTGTGATATAGCATATTCCACGTCTTCCATAAAACATTATGAAGAAAAATCTCCAATAAGTTTAATGAGTTCATTATTTCAGAAATTTCAGGATGCCTATTATCTATTTTATACTTTAATGGTAATATATTTTCCTTTCCTTCAAAATATATTACTTCAGTAAAATTTACACTAAATTTATATTTTATTTTCCATATCGTGGCTATCAGTCTAATGTGTATAAAAGAAGTATTAAAAAATTTCTCTGTACAAATATTTTTAAATGCATGGAATAATTTATTCGAAAACTCCATTTTTTGCATTATTTTTGTAAACTTTTCGTACATTTAGCAGCTCTTTAATTTCAGTTGATAACTAGCACAAATGCTTTTTTAATTTTTTTTAAAAACGTGAATTTTATGATCTAAAAGCGCTTTTACTTGTTTTTTTAGTGGAATGTAGTTTAATCAGTTCATAAAATGCTCTAAACATTAATTTCCCTTTAATTAAAAAAAAATTTTTTTAATAATTTTTACTTGTAATCTACTGCATTGCATCTAAAAAATAAAAGCTGACTTATTTTCATTATAATTTTCACTATTTTTATAAATATACAATTCCTTCATTATTACCCTCCATGGGAAATTTTCCGTAATTTTATAATTTCCTTTAAAAATTAAAATTCTGTTATGCTTCGAGCTATCTTTAAAAATATAAGTTAAAAAACATTCATTATAACATTTCATACTTAAAAAAAGAAACATTATTGAACCATATTTCTTTCATAAATATAAAACATACAAAAGATATAAAACCTCTAAGAGAATATAATAAATAAAAAATTATTCTAAAAATTCGGAATACAATTTTTTTAAGACTATATCAATTTTCCTGAGTAAAATGTAGAGGAATAACAATTTAAAATACCATTACTCTCTATGGCTTATGAAAGATTTATTATTGTAAAACTTTTTTAAAGATCAAGTATAATTTTTACAAAAAATACAAATTATTGTTTGATGGTTCTTTTTTTCAGATTTTTCTCGTAATATCCTCCCTTACACACATACACATATACACACAAACATCAATCCAATAACTCCTGCACTTCTATTTAAGTTTCAAGTACTTTGACGGTGAATTTTATTGAGAATATAAAGCAGACAATTGTACAAACAAATCTCAGAGATAAACTCGATTCGATAAAAACAAACTCAAAAAATAAATAAGTAAACAGAATTAAGAGGAACATTTGCGAAAAGTCGAAGGGTAAAACATATCGAATGCAATTCTGCAGGAAAAAATACCAGGCATATGTCGTGCTAGACAGCATAAAATGAAAAAAAAGAAACAAAGAAAAAAAATGTCACGAGAAAAATCGATATGGCTTAGAAAAAGGTTGCATTGCCAATCGATAAAATCGTTACGTGATCGTTTATAAAAAAAAATATTCTCTATTTATCCAACACAGATCACTCACAGCTTAAAAGGAAGAGACAAACAAGTGTAGTTCAAATTATCGTGTCTTTAATGTTTCGTGTCATTGCATGGATAAGAGCAAAACCAATAGTTTATTGCCCTGAATTGTTCGGAGAACTGCTTTGGAAGACTTTATATTTCTGAATCCAAAGAAAAAATGGGAGTATAATAAACGTTCTACAAAATGCGGATAATTTATTACGGGGTATATTTTTAACTCACCGTTTGCCCTTTTCATGCAAAAAATCGAACAGCTTGCGGATCGTGTTACCTTCAGCATTTATACATAAAGGGAATCTGTGGGATTTTTAAGGATATTTTAACTGTATTAGTGTTTATTAACGGGGCACCATTATGCAACATGAGGGCTATAGGCGAAATACCTTGTAAAGTTGAGCCTCGGTCAAGTGATGAGGACGACACTTGAACTGGTACTTCCTCTTCAAACTACCACACCTCCCCTTGCAAAGGACTATGACAGGGACGGCGAACCAGTGGCACGCGTGTCATTGATAGCACGTGACGCAAGAATTTGGGCACGCCACCGATTCAAACGGTTTGGTTTTAATTCAAAAAACAAAGTTAATAATAATTAATTGCGTTTTAATTAATGTAGTGATGGGTCGCAGTTTTCAGCCAGATTTTCTCAGTTCAAAGAGTTATCGGAAACGCTCAATTTTCTTATGTACCTTGATGTGACTTCATTTAATAAACTTGAATTTGTCCCAATTCTATTGGTTATAAATTAAAAATTTTGAAATGCAACTGATTGATTTCCAGTCTAATTTAATATGAATTCAAATATTTGTTGAAAAAAGGAGAAAATTGGAATTGATTAAAACAGAAAGATTAATAAGCAATGCTAGTAATGAAGTTCGGATGGAGTTCGATTCCAGACACATTTAGCTGTTTGAAAAACTGGTTTTTTATTTTAACCATATTTTTATCTACCTGTGCATAGGAGTCGTTATTTGCAGAGATAAATAACATTAAAGACTCACTTAAAAACTGTTTGAAGGAAGACTCCAATTCAGCTTGCATTCTGGTAAAAGTAACATCGTATAATACTAATAGTACAAGTTATTTGTCATCTAATCTGCCACAACAGAATTCCCACTAATGTTATTTTAATTTGAATGGCACGTATAAATAAAATATTTAATACTATACCTGCAAAATTTTTTTTTCTTGTAAAAAAGTTTTTTTTTTTTCCCCAAAATCACATATCAAAATTTTTTGGGGCACTTCAATAAACATTTTTTTAAAAAAAAATGGCCTTGACCCAAAAAAAGGTTTCCCCCCGGGACTAGAGCTTCGACTTTAAACGTGCATCGCCTCTTCACGGCAGGTCTTTAGTGAGACTCGAACATGTGACATATGTCTGTGATTATGATCACTCCGCTACCGCTGCCACACCGTTAAAGCTGAATCAAGCCATAAAATAAGATTTTTAAGTTAATTTAGAATATTAAACTACAATACCTAACCAATCAGAGTAAAATTGTAATAATTTAGGACATAAATAACTAAAACGACTGGTTTTAATATTTATTAGATATTTTTTATTAGATTATAACCTGTCTGCTAAACTCAAACTGAAAGCATAGAGTTAAGTTATTATAAGAATTAATTATTAATAGGATGAATATATTTCTATTAGGAAATTTATGTTTTTTGAAATTCTGGATTCATTTTTTTGTTAAAAATTACAAAAAGGTTCAAAGTTGGATAAAGGGGCTAAAAATTCCAGGTAGAAAAAAAAATACTTTAATTTTAATTTTCAATTTCTTCCTGTAATTAATTAATTAAAACGCTAACATGAGTTAAAATTGTTCGGAATAAAAATTCCTTTTTTATTCTTAAATTTGGTCGTTTCTATTTGAATGTAAATAATTTTCACAAAATTGGTATCCGACTAGTTCGAAACCATATTTTTTGAAAAAAGCGTGAAACGAATATTTTTTTTAATTTAGTATTTAGATTAGAATACACGTAAAAAAATTTTTAGAATTTTTTGCCATAAAAAATTTTAAATGCAATATTTTAGCAAAAAAAAACTTAAATTACCTATTTTCAAAACATTTATTGCCCAAAAAAATTTTTTTGCTTATATATAGCTAAACTTTCAGAGGGGCTGAACTAGGATTTTAAAAAATTCACATTATCTTTAAGTTTTTATTATTATTTAAGTATTATCAAAACCTTTTTTTTTTGAATTTCTCCCACTTATATACAAAATATGGATAAATCCACTTTATATAGAGAACCTTTTTTTTTTACGGTCTTTTTTTTGGGTTTTATTTTTTTTGCTTTGTTTTTGTTTTATTTTTTTGCGATTTTTATGTGCGATCTTTTTTATGCGGGGGTATGAATTTCAATGGCTTTGGCGCCACTGTAATGTTTTTTCTATTTACCAGTGGCGTAACGGAGAATGTTAGGGCCCCCCAAAATCCCGGTTTCGCCTTTAATATTTTATAAATTGGGTAAATACGAAATTTTGCGTTAGTCGGGGCCCTGGTCCCGTCCCCCCTTAGGAGGACTCAATGGCTTTGGCGCCAATGTAATCTTTTTACATTTACCAGTGGTGAAGAGGGCTTTCCCCAAAGTCAGGTTTTCCTTTTAAAATTTTTTTAAATTGGGTAAATATGTATTTAGAGTCAGGCCTTGGCCCCCAAGTCCGCCCCCCCGGGAAAGCGGGGTGTACCCGTTATATTTTAAGAGCTATATTCTTTTTTATAAACAGTCTCCCGAAAAAACGCATTCAGTTCCCTTTTTCTCAACGCTCCCGCAGCCCCCCTTGATTGAAGACAAACCAAGGACAGTGACACTATCAAAATTTGATAGGTTATGAAGAAGGATAAGAAGATCCGGGTTCTTGGGGGCGGATAAAAATATGCAGGATCCCGCTTTCCAACAAATTGGAAAACATTTTCTTTAGATACCAATTAAGAAAGGGATAAAAAAAAAGGGCTTCAATCAAGTATATCTGGTTATCATGACATTTACAAACAACTTTACCACCCGACCCTTTTTCACAAAACTTTCTTTACTTTTGTTTCCAAAAATTAATCAATTGAAATTTATTTCAAGTGAGAAAACGACTTTGAACTTATTATCATAGGGCTTTTTGGGTTACGATGAGTAGCAAAGAATTATGTATGTGCATTTTGAAAACTTATCCGTGTATACAATGAGAGACTATTTTTTTAAAATTTTTTCCATTGTATTTTTTTTAATTATTTATTTTGTTATGGAAGTACTCTTAAAATAAATTCCCGTAAATAGTTGGCATATTTTTAATAACTTTTTATGCGGTCCCTATCCACCGCATAAAAAAATTGTTTTACAGTATTTCCACGAATTAGTTTGTTATATGTAAGAATTTGTGAAATTTTGAATATTTTTTGCGCTTTTTTTATGCGGTCCCTATCTACCACACAAAAACAGGTACAACTGTAGTCAAAAAATCCTAGTCCAGGCTCTGTACCGAGGTCTGCATTATATATAGGAAAAATGTAATTATTATTGAAGCATTTTCTCGATAAAAGGAGAATGTTTTGAAAATAGACAATTCTATGTTCATTTTTGCCAAAATGTGGCATTTAAACAACTTTTTATTGTAAAAATAGTTTTGATATAATTTTATACGTGTATTCTAATCTTAGCGGCACTAAATTTTAAAAAAAATAATTCGTTTCTACGCTTTTTCAAAATCAGGGTTCGAACGTAGTCGAATACCTTAAAGTATAAACACATTGTACATTTATTTAGTTTCATAAACGCTATATAGCTATGTGTGTGTGTAAAAAACATCTGAAATATTTTCCATGGAACTTCTATCTTCTTTTCCTTGTTTACTCACAAATTGTTGTTTATTCAAATATTATTCTAAATTTATTTGAATTTTAAAAAGAGAGCGATTCTTGGTTAGATTTTAAAAGAATTCATAGAGTGAATTTATAAGTAGCGGTATATAACTTCAAAAATAAAACAATGCTTTATTAAAAGGGGATTATAATTGCTTTCATTTAAAAAAGTGAATGTATTCTCAGTGTGACGGTTTTGACATTTCCGACTTATTCATTATATTTGTTATTTTCTAGAATAGGAGAAGTTTATCATACATTCAGAAGATTTAAGCCCCATTTTATATTTTTTTCATTCTGTTTTATTGCGTAAAACTGTCAAGTGTATTTTGTAATTCTGTATTTTGTCATAAAAGAATTGTTTTCTTTTGACCCTAATTTTATTTGCCTGAACTATTTACCAAAACACTTTCAACCGCTTCAATTAAAAATACTGTCGATATTCTGGAGTCTACCTAGTTTAAAGTAAATATATTGGCCAAATGATTTGTCACCCAGTCTAAAATTTGATACTTTTGCTTTGTACAGAGCATTAACCCGTCGTGGTACTGATGTAATAAGCTTTCTGACATGTCTCTACAGTGATTTCAGACCAGGCTTTATGAAGCGATATTTCTAGTTCTTTGACATTGGTTAGAAGGTTATTTGATTCCCTTAAATGCCTTTCCAGTTCATCTCACAGATTTTAGATCACACTAACATCAGGGTGTTTTGGTGACCATTTCAGATGATGAAATGTACCATTGTTATGGTTAAACCAAGCCTGTACAGTTTTAGATCGATGGAGAGTAGCATTGTCGTCTTGATATATTCCTTTACCATATAGAAACCAATTTTTTATTAATGGTTTAACAACATATCTAGATGAGATAAGTATTGCCAGTTCTGTTACCCTCTTTATAGTAATAAGAGGACTGATCTTATTCCAACCAAATTCTCCTAAGAACATTAATCCTTTACCTCCAGCCGGCACAACTGGCTGTATGCAATCTGGATGAAGAACATGTTGTTCCCCACGAGTTTATTTGTTCATTTGTAAAAAGTGCAAAACGGCTCTAATCGGTTCATAGAATTTTCCAAATTTCTACGATATCATCGTTTTAAAACTGACAAATAAGGTTTTCGTGTTTGTTGTCGACTTTTTAGCCCAAAATATTTAAGTTCTCTTCGTATTGTTGAGTGAGAGATATTTGTTTCCTAGTTTAAATTGAACTTCTTTGTAATTTGTAGAGTTGTCAATCGTGCTTTCCCTATTTTTCTTCACAATCTGCTTCGATTTCCTCTCATAACTTTTTTTTCATTTTCTTGGGTCTATGTCTCCTAGATGATGAAGCGTTTGTGCTACCTTCAGTTAGATGTGCTTTATACATTCTTATTACGCTTCTATTTGATATTATAAGTTGTTTTGAAATTTCAGATACTTCCACGCCATTTTGTCGTATAGAAACAATCTGCCCTCTTTTAAACTCACTAATAGCTTTTGTTGATGTCATCATAAAATAAAACAATTGCTTTTATAAAATTAAAACAACCTTAACTTTAAATAATAGAGTCGGTTACTTGACAAGAACTTTTTCTAAGATATTAATGAATATTTTCTATAGTTACAATTTAAGGAAGAATAAAAATAAGTGGAGGGTGACAAATCATTTGGCCACTATGTTTTAACTATTAGCTTTAAATATACTAGTATATTATTCCTTATTCTAGGGTATATATTTGGATTTAATGATGAATACTATAATTTAAAAAATTATATAAAGATTTTTTGTCTTATTTTTACGTCAAAGCACATTAAATGTATAAAAAGGTGTAAAATGTATCTCATTCAAAGCGCTTACTATCTTTCGATAAAATATTAAAAATGCATACAGATTGTTTATTGTTTGTTTTAGTATATCATTCCTCGAAATTATTTTGAAATTAATATTTTCAGAGAAATGATTGATTTTTTGGCAATTAAATTTACAAAAATCCCCAACCTATTTAAAAGAAAGTTTTTTTGAGGTTATAAGCTTTATAAGAGAATGTAAACACATTTCGTCTTTACACTTTACTTTTCATTCCTTTTAAAATTAAAAGCTTTCTGAAAGATATTTTGAGAGGTTAGTTTTATTAAACAAATAAACTAAAAAAATTTGTTTTAGTCTATGAAAATGTAAATGTTTTTCTAAATATTTTTAAAGCTCTTAGTCGTTTTCAAAATACTTTTAAAACTCTAATGACAGTAGTTTTTCCGTCGTAGTTGAGAAAATAAAAGTCTCGAAAACGAGAGAGAGACATAACTCTCAAAAAAGCAAAAGCTACAAAAGACATGATTTTGTGACAGAACCTCTTTATGTCAAAAGCAACAATTTTTGAAAAGATATTTTATTTATATAGACCTGTAGAACAGATTTGGAATAAAAAGTTTTATAGAATATATCTTATTGAAAAGAGATTTCTCAGGAGACATATGAATGGTAAAGCAAAAATTGAATGGTGTTTGACTGCCAATTTCAAGTGACAAAAATGTTTTGTAAAATAAGAGTAGTTTTTCGCGAAGCAAAACATTTTTCCAGCATAAGATAGTCTCTTATGATTTCTGCTTTGTCACGACATTTTTTTTTCTAGTTCAATTTTTTAATTTACCTTTCTTTCATTTACAATGTGCATGAAATAGATTGCAGGGTGTTTAGTGATTTATTAACTTGATCGTTTAAATAGAAATTAAAAATATGGAATTTGAACATTTTTCTTTCGTTTGAAGCCCAAATAAGCTGGTGTGTAAAAATTAAGTGCGAAGTTGACATTTTAGCATATCAAAGGAACTAAAGGGCGACCCGAAACCCTATAAAGCAGCGTTTCTCAAACTGTGGGGCGCCCCTGAGGGGCGTGATAACTCTACAAGGGGGCGCGAGCATACTAAAAAGTTGAAAGCTAAAGATTATTCAAAACATTGTTAATTTACTAAAAGTAAGCAAACAAAATACTTTCTGACGTAATAAAATATAAAATACACATTTACACTGATATAATTTTTTATAAAAGTATCTGTACTGTGTGCAATGTATTTTATTATTAATTTAACAATACTAAGTTAAGAACAAGTTTGATAATTACCAGTGACCCCATAGGCTTGTATTAACACTTATCTTGATGATTCATACGGTTTATAATTAATTCCGATTAAAATTTACGCTGTTTGGTCCCCAATGTCACAGTTCCACATAGACGCGAGTATTTTGATGTCTTTTTGGGGGGGGAAAGGAATAACTCTGAAATAAGTAAATCCTTTGCCAAGACTGTCAAGGTCCTTTTATTGTATTCCAAAGCCTTGGGAATAATTTTATGGATAGCAGTGCACAGAAAAGATCGTACTCCGGAAAGACGTATATATACGTCTGTGGCAATGCACGCTTTGGCTAAGCAAGACGTTTATATACGTCGGTGGCACATAAGATGTTAAAGTCGTACTGTAGCTTTAGTGTAAAAGTATTTTTTTAATTCAATAAAATGTTATTGTACGGAGGGGGGCGCGATGAAAATGATGATTGAATATTGGGTCGCGAGTATTGAAAGTTTGAGAAGCACTGCTATAAAGACAATGATTAGAGTTAAGTATGTGGGGCAGATGTACAAAATGTTCTAGGTGAGTGTCAGAAGATACTAAAGCACGTTTAAGTGGAAGATCAGATTCTGTGAGAAATATTGCACGATGTACATCTGACGTTTAGATTATTTATTCGTGGTTGAATCCACTGGAAAGATGAAAGGATGGTTGAAGTGTAACCAATGCATCTGCCAAGTTCAGGATCGCTCACAGCATCGTATCATGAGTTCATGAAACCATTTCAAACTACAGTTATCTGAGGTTTCATTTGTGGTCGTGTATGAGTGACCAGGACTACTGACAAACGGAGTATTTGCCTAAGGCGAGAATGAACAGATGGAATGCAGAGAGGGAAATCGCAAAACACTCGCAAACCGATATACTATAAGACTGATGTAGCGTTTTATGATAGTCAACCTCCATATAACGAAGTCGCTAAATCCCCCCAAAAAGTTCGTTAGATGGAAAATTCGTTATATAGATTATCTTTCAATTTTCTTTATAAACCACATAAAATAAATTTTAAATTCATAAGCACTATATATTAAAAAAAAGTAATTATTCACACCTTTTTGTAAATTAATATATATTTATTTTATATGTCTTACCTAAAAAAAAAGAAAGAAAGAAAAACTGCACGTAAAATTTCTTAACACCCTTATCCGCTTCCTGAAGATTTAATTTTTTTTCTTTGATACTCAACCACTTACGTTTTGACATTTTCGAGCTATAAGAAACGAAGTTACCGGTACGACTGATCAATACTACAAATGAACGGAGACTAGTTCAAGAACATGAGACTCCACTGAGAGTGAAAGGGGATGTCGAAGATATTCCCAATGAACTCGACAATGGGGATTAAAGGTTGAACCAAATGTAGAGAATTCTATTGCGAGTTTGTCATCTAATAAAACCAGCTGAAGATTTATGACCACCAAAAATGTGTTACAAGGGAGAACAACTCGAAATACTTCAAAAATAGGTAGAAAAAAATTGAATCACAGGAGAAAAAGTTCGTTATATAGAAAATGCACTTCGCTATAGGGAGGTTATTTTACGAAGAAAATCGTGAAATGTTCTTGGTTCCAGGAAAAAGCTCGCTATATAGAAAAATTCGCAATATAGAGGTTCGTTATATGGAGGTTCGACTGTAGTTGTCTATTTGCACTATGATTAGTACCATGAGTAACAAAGCACTCGCTCACAGGGAGCGCAAGAACGGATGCATTGGAGTCGAATATCTTCACAGATAATAGCAGATTTACTAGCTTACAGCTCTGGAGAGCACGGAGAACACGCATTAGCTTTCTCCAGCATCATCGAAATGACCGACTAGAAGATAATTGATTTCTCGTTTAGGAAGTATCAAGGTTGATACCCATACTTATCTTCACATTTTTCAAGGATATTCAGTCACGCCCTTTACTCTCCGTACTGAGATTCTCTTTTACACGTGGGTCTTTCTTTGTATTATGACTCATCAGTTCCCCTTCAGGGATAACAATGCTACATATAATTGGATATAGATATTAATTATTATTGAAAAGATATTTAATACAGAGTTTGACCTACAATGTTTGAGAACATAAATCCAATTGAACACACGTGGGACACTTTAGATAGACACTTGGAAGCAACCACCAGCAACGATTCCTAAGTAGCGATTGGCGCTAAAAGAGGAATTTGCAGGAATGTGCCAACAGTTTGCTGATAAGCATGTATTTAGCATTGACAGACGTCAGCAAACCAGTGGGGATCTATCCACATCTATAGAATACATTTTCCTTGTCGATTGTAATATGGACGCTTGAGTATTCTGTTCATTTGTACTCGTAACTAAATTTTCAACTAAGTTCTTTTTATCTTTTAAATTTATTTTTTGGAAAGTTTTAATTTCTTTTTCATGTTTTTACATTTTGGAGATTTTACAGTATCATTTGAGTTGATTTGGAACACATTTTCAGGATGTTAATTTAGAAACCCATCTCGTTCTTAATTTTTTTATACGATAATACAACAATTTTAAGGGAGAAAATTCTAATTTACTTTAAAAATATAATATGGAATACTGCTATATAAAGAACATTTTCAGGTTAATATTCTTTCAAACTGGATTAAATATATGAACTGATAAAAATGCTAACAGCTCAGGAAAATTTGTTTACATAAAAAAATTAGGCTTTTAGACAATTAATATTATTTTCAAGTTCCTAATGTGGGCAAGGTTTGTTTCACATACTGAATAGTACATATAAAAGAGTTCATTTACTTCAATGCTTTCAAGATCATAATTTAGTAACTATATTTTTTGTTCCTCTAATACTTAAAACGACTAATCAAAGCTCCCCTTTTGTCCAAATAATTTTTGGGGACTTGTGCACAAGTAACTTTTTAAATTTAATTATGAATTTATTTTAATTACAGAGATGAAAATTCATAACTTAGTTTTAGAATAAAGGATATTTCTGCTGCAATATGTTCTATTTGAAATAGAATATTAAAAGTAATATTTTTATTTAAAAAGCTTTTCTCTGCAGAATTCTTTTCTTTTGCTTTTTATTTCCTAATAGACATTCTTTAATCATATTTTTAATAAAATAAAGCAAAGAAAAATACAGATAAGAGAAGTAGATAGCCCATATACAAATTAATAAGAATTGTAAGGAAATTCAAACAGTTTCGTTAAATTTGTTAATGATATTTAAATAAATTATGCTCGTGTAAAGAAGTTTTACAATACATTGGAATATTATTTTTGGATAGAAAATAACTGTTTAAATGAATTATACATAATACAACCAAATTAAGTACTACACATACCACACATAAATATAAAATGTAGTTATTATATTCTGACGAAAATATCATTATAATACAAAAATGTATTATTTCTTCATTTGACTACGAAAAGATTTTTAAAAAAAAGATCTCTGCATCCATCTGCCTTATGTTAAGAAAACAATTTTAGGAAAAAATTACAAAATGTAAATTAGATACTTATAAAATACCAAACATGTTCCCTTTTTTTTGGACTGAATGAACTTGATCCTGGAGTACGTTCAGATAGATTTTAAAGAATCCAAGTAAAGGACTTCACGGTATTACAGATCCGCTTGTAAGCTGTATGGTCGGAAACAAATAATCAAGACGAAAAGTTTTGGATTGTATATCGCCAAATATAAACTTTACCTGAGGTGAGAAAAAAAGTGAAAGCTGATTCAGCAGAACAGTTCACATCCTTCGAAGAATTCTGTCTTGATGTTCTCTGCACTATCGTATGCATTTATTTTTTATTGCTATTGTTGCAGTTATTATTGATGTAAGTAATGAATGTTTCCGCTTTGCAATATGTTACTATACGTAAATCAAATCTGTAAAATTTCTCATGAACTGTTCTGTTTGAATTAGAATTCTTTTGACCGGTGTTTAAATCTGCTAATAAATACCTGTAACATGCTAAAAATTTGTATAAGAGAGTTTCTGTGCTTTATTGTTTCTTCTTCAGTAGGTTTATCAATTATTTTATCTAGCATTCCTCTTTCTCTATATATACATACAGGATATCCCGAAATGTCGTCAATTCCACGTGCTAGTCTGTTGGGTCGATGAACATACTTTACATAAAAGGTTCCGTCCGAACATGTGCAATGCCAATGCTACGCATTTAGGAGAGATGGAAGCGGATTCAGTTCAGGCGAGGGCGTTGCACAAGAAGGATGCATCTGTTCAGTAACGAAAAATCAATCAATAAGGATAAAAAGCTGTGAGACGGATAAAACAAACCCTCCCCAAACAGATGTCTGACAAATCTTGCATTGTTTGCACGGCTGCACCGAAAATTAAATGAGGGTGGAGCGTTCCGAGTAAACAGCTACATCAGTTTGACAACGTACCACACACCCACCTTCCGTAGAGGAAACTATGCTACCAGAAAATGAAAGGATCTTGGGAACAAGTAACAGAACAAACGAACACGACTTTGGTGTGCCACACTCTATCGCTGTGTGATATTGCATCAGAACAGGCTGCGTCCCTACCACATCCAAAGAAAACAGACAATGGACGAACCCGATGATCTCCCACATATTGTGTTTTCAATTTAGTATTTACATGAAGATATAGTACAGCCAGAATTTTCATCACGGATTCTGTTTACCGATGAAGCTACTTTTTAGGGGCACGATATCCTGAACTAGCACATCTTACATGTGGGGAAGGGGACATGACAACTCCAGCGAAACACGTCCCTATGCAAATTAACAGCACTTCATCATAAATATTGTGAGCTGAAATTGTAGGTAATTTTTTTAATGAACTTCACATACTACCTCAATCCTCGATTGTAATGTTATCATTGTAAACATGTTATTCCCTTTAAATATGTTTTAAGGTTGCTTTTGTTCCTATGTTCCTTTTTACAATCCTCGATTGTAATGTTATCATTGTAAACATGTTATTTCCTTTAAATATATTTTAAGATTGCTTTTGTTCTTCATTAAAGTCAAGTTAACGACGATATCGACTTCCTTTCATTACATGTCGGTCAAGTTCTTGTAACACTGTACGGTTTTATTTTCAGCCACAACTTCCGATAAAAATTCTCGTTCGTCACAACACAGACAACAGTAAAGTTTGTAAATGACCTTTCGGGACACCCTATGCATGTATATGAAATTTAATAATAAGTTTCGGCATTCTAGAAACTATATAGTTACATTTGATTGCTTTCATTCATATTCAAAGGGAAAGCATCTAAATTATTTTTGTTAAATAGTTTATTTATTATGAGAATTTATTAAATAAATTATACTCTCTCTCTCTCTCTTAAACATAAAACATAACAAAGTTTATTTATTTATTTATTTTTGCATTTAATTCTGAAAAGTATAATTTACATTCCAGCAAATAAGGCTAATTTTATTACTTTTAACTTACTTTTTTTCACAGAACTCTTCTAGCTTATTTACTAATGTGTTGTATTCAAGCTAATATATAATCCATGTGTGTGTGTGTGTGTGTGTGTGTGTGTGTGTGTGTGTGTGTGTGTGTGTGTGTGTGTGTGTGTGTGTGTGTGTGTGTGTGTGTGTGTGTGTGTGTGTGTGTGTGTGTGTGTGTGTGTGTGTGTGTGTGTGTATGTGTGTGTGTGTGTGTGTGTGTGTGTGTGTGTGTGTGTGTGTGTGTGTGTGTGTGTGTGTGTGTGTGTGTGTGTAGTGTAGTGTAGTGTAAATTCTCTACTAATGAGAGATGAACATTAATCAAACAAAACCCCGAAAAAGTTGAGATTGTAAGAAACCAGATATAGAAGGATATATGAGAAATTAAAATTATAATAGGGTTAAGAATATAAAAAATGGATTCTACAGTATTATAAACATTGCTTACTTAGAACAGCTTATATATAAAATAATTTATATAAAAGTGGTATTGAACATGTTTTGAGGCCAGCCAACCTTCCTCCTTATGTTAATAACACTAAGTAAAAACCTATCGAAAATAATGGATAGAATATCTAAATTCATTGTAAAGATAAAGCACTTACCTTAAAAAATTGCGTTCAAAATGCAGAGCCCAAGTACAAATCTGAGTACAATAAATAAGTTATTGCCAGATTCTGGACCCAAGTGCAAATTCAAAGCATCGAAATGGCTGAATTGCAGCACTTAACAAAAGTAAGAAAATAATAGAAATAAAAAATTTAAAAGAGAGTTTACAAACTACCATAACATTAGTGACACTATAGTTATACATGAATTAAAAAATAATAATAAGTAATTTTATCTAATATTGTATATTATGGAGGTAACTATATCTATATATGAATAAGCGAATTATATATATATATATATATATATATAATTCGCTTAACATGAAACTGAGGGGGACTGAAATGTTTTTTTGTGTTAAAGGATATTGCAAAAAAGAAATATATATTCAACAAAATTAAGTTTATTAGAGTACATTTTATTTACATTATATATGTATATATGCATGTATTTAATAAGAATCAATGAAACAAAAACATTCACAAGAACTGGAAATTTAACACAAAATTTTCACGTTTTTCGAAAAGCAAAACATTTATTGAGTTTTTAGAAAATAATCCGATATCTTTCTTTGTGTTGTCTTTTTTTAGCATCAAGTCCAAATTGTTCATTGTCGTCCATTTTGTTATTCATTTCACCATTGGAATGTGTGTCTTAATAATTGCGCATATTTTTTATGATGTTCCTTTTTTCGGATGACGTGGGAATAGGAGCTGAATTATTCATTTCATTTTCTTCAACGGAATCTGCATCAATGATATTTTTTGAGTTTCGTACAAACTCCAAAATGTCCTTGTCTGCCATAATTGGGGCTGTACACACATTATCATCATGTACTGCAACGAATTCTTCAGATGATACAATAGGACAGTCCAATAACATAGAAACTTTCTCAAACTTCGGCTTATGTTTTCCGTATCGATTAATCGTATTTTAAGAGGATAAAAACTAAATTAAAACAATGAGTTTAAATATGTATAGAGGAATTTGTAGTATGGAAACTATAAGCACATGAACACACGTTATAATTTAATTAATGAAAATAATTTTTGTTATTCAAGTTAAAATGATACATGAGGGGACGATATTTTAAGGTGAGATTTTGTTTCTCTAATATTTAAATTATATATTTGATCTTTACAAGGTAAGCTTATCGGTTTTAAAACAATATGTAGTTTTCTAATGTTTACATAAAGTTGTATAATTTTTTTCAAATATTCGTTGTCTCATGAGTTAACTGTGCTATTTTTTCTGCTTACGATTCAATAAATGTTTCAAAAATTTCCAATTTATTACGCATTCATGAATAATAAAACAAATTATAAAAAATACTGCTAACAAAATAGAATTCCGCAAAATCGAGTTATTCCAACTAACAATTTAAGTTAAGTTTTTTTGCGCGACTTTTAGCGTCTTAAAATATAAATAATAAATATAATTTATACTAGATACAGTTGTAGTCAAATATTTAACCGTTAGGACGTGATTGCAATATCTTAGTCTATTTTTTAACGAAAATTTGGACAAACTGACTAGAAATAATTATTTCAATAAAAGATGCTGTGTAGCAACTTTCAGATACATTATTTGGATTAGACCTTTTTTTTCCTTGTCGGTCACTTCTTTAGGAAACTAGACGCTGTCTAATTATTCCTTATTAGTAATTTTATAACTTTGTCGCTAGTGTTGAATTCATGGTCAAAAGGTTTCGAGAACGACAACCAATATTTATTCAAACTTCACGACCATTCTCTGCAAATACAAACTAACTAAAACGTGTGGCTACTGAACAAATGTAAATATTAGTTCTACGTGACTGACTCCTCACATTTAGAGGAATAAAAATCGACAGAGACAAGCAAAAATGGATTCTTGAATTACCTGAAACGCTTTACGATTGCTGCAACATGGTGTTTTTAAAATAGAGTGCAAAAAAATAAAACGACAATTCTATTTAATCTTAGCATTGTTTCTATTCATATGTGACTCACACGTTTCTTTCCTCCTCTTTTTTTCAAAGAGACATCTTTAAGCATTAATTAACGCTCAAATAACAATTCAAGTAGTAATTGTCTTTCCGATACTTCCAAAAATAATTTCCTGTTCGTCTTTCAAGAATGTGCTGGGGGTTATTTAACTTTTAATTCTCAGGCTTGTCATATAAAGTGACGTCTGTCGTCGTATGAATGGAGCAGTTTTTTTTTTATTTGGTGTAATATTCCACCGCCAGGGATGGTATTGGCACGTTTCCCATAGTTGACACCCTATCTCGTAGCGCGTCTCTCCTAGCTCGGGGCGAACTGACCTTCAACTCATGAAAAAGACCATTTGTCTACCCTGTCTTTCATTATTCATTCTAGAACTAATCTTAGCTCATTGGAGTGCGGGATGCCCAAATTTTTAGAAGGACGTTAAAATGTCCGTCATCACAATCGATCTTTATGGGAGGTGCTTAAAAGGGCTCCACAGGGATGGGCAGAGTTAAGTTTTATTTCTGGGAATCAATTTTTCATTTTTTTTTTATTCAAGTTTTTTCTTTAAACTGTTCGTAATATATTATTAATGTCTCTTTTTTCCCTTTTGGCAGTAGGGCATAAAAATCACTTAGCGCCATGTTTAAACGATCTTTCATACTACGTGGATTACATTTACAATCCATTACATCCCCATTTCTATTCCAAATCAAACAATTTCATGAAACAGTGTCGAAATATTATGATTCAAAGAGTTATAAAAGCAAATATTTTAATGCAATGTATGAAGTTATTTTTGCCTTTTTAAATGTATGATTTCTGATTGTTATGTAATGTTTGCGTAATTCCAGGATTTAAAATTAGCCAGACATTTTTACGAAATGCATTTAGAATCAAATGCTTCCTTTTTCTTTGTAATTTATAAATTTACAATTTCAACTTGAAAATTAAAACAGGAGGAAGTCTCGTCTTGAGGTAAAACTGCAGTAATAGAATGGTCACTGTAGTTGCAGTTCGTGTTATCATTCTAATTCTGATGCCACCAGTGGCGTAACGGAGAATATTAGGGCCCCCCGCAAAGTTAGGTTTTGGGCCCCAAGCCGGATCTTACGTACTTGGCATCGCTCAAGCCTCGGGCACCTCAGAGTTCTTGCCCTCCCCCTCCCCGCGGTGCGGGGGTGTACATTACGCCACTATTTGTATTTCGGGCTTATGTACATTAAATCTGCCGAGTTCCAAGTCCTTACATAGCCTTAGTGTGGAAGTTTAGAGGGTGGGGTGTCAGCTCTTGTGTCGCCTTCGTCATTTGACTGTGGTTCAAAATTACGAAGTCCGTTGCCAATAAACCCCTTGTAGCTTCTTCACATGATATTAATGATCATTTAATCAATTTATTTAAAGCAAACTTTATAACCATTAACATAAGTTAGAAAAAAGTCAAAATTCCGACTAAGTTAATGCAAAAGCTAAGAAATTTGTAAGAACTTAAGAAAACCAAGAAAAAGTTGCGTTAAGCTGCCCCTCTCTAATTTTCTTGGAGGTATTTTTATTATTTACGAGGAAAAGCAATCAATTTCCTTTTTTTCAAAATTAATATTTCTTCTCAATTGCATCTAAGAATGCCATTATATTCAAATTTTGAAGAATACAATTCAATTCTAGGCATGTTTTGCACATACTATTGCTGGAAATGAGCGTAGGTTTGTTGAAGAATTAGAAGAAATAGAACAGTTTTTTCAATCATACTAAGTGAATAAGCCAAAATGAAAACGAACTTCACGAACCTAATTAATTACTTGTTTGCTTGCCTCAAATTCTTTTCTTTCCCTTTTCTATTCCCACATATCAATTAATCCATTCAATTCATTCAACACGACAACATTCTAACGATAATGAAGAAAAAGAAAATCATTTTGAAATGTAATCCGCGTAAAGTTGGTCTATTAAAATATTTATTGTTTATTATTCACTTAATATGGAGCATATAATACAGTACTAAAGTAAAATGGCATATACAGTTTGAGTGACTATACCCCAAGATAGAGAGACCACAACATATGGAAGCAAAAAATCGTGAAACATAAAAAGGGCCTCCAAGAAAGTTTTATGAAGTCCACTGACAGGCAATTCTACAGAGACTTCATTGATAACTTTAGACTTGAAGAAAACGATACTTTTTTTTGTCCTGTTCAAACGTCCATGAATATAAACGTAATAGAGCTATATATAGAGATTGATTCAATTTTCTTTTGTAAAATCACAATAAAAAACTAGTGAATGTAGCTGCAAAAAATGCTGTGTTTATTAAACATATCATTAGCTCTCAGTGAAGAAATCTTTCAAAAACATGTTTACATCAAGATAAATGAAACATCTTTGGATGTGCTGGACTGATTCATGAATGAAAGCATTAGTTCAGCCTTCCAGATAATATTTCAGTATCAATCTTCGTCAACATCAATACGATAAGTGTCATTCTAAACTCGCTGAATGTGTGGCATCGTCTGTAATAATTACTGTGTGTTGAAGATTACTGTTTAGTAATGACACAAAATTCACCAAGTTTCTATTTTTTATTTCCATTAGGATCAAAATACTAAGTGTGAGGTAGGAATAGAAGTCTACAAAACGCGTAATTTTCGACTCTTTAAATTTACATTTTATTTTGCTTTCATGATTAATTGCCTAAATTAGATCACACAAGAGTGCTTCTTATTAAACTACTTGGTAATATTTTTATACATTTTTACTTGTTTGTTTTAGAAACATTTTTTTTCTCTATATCTTCTTTTAATAAACTTATTTCCTTCATTTTTTATTTTTGCATGCATAACTCGAGTGATAAAAAGTATTTATCTATTATTTGTTTGTTAACAAATTGTGACGTCTCTCGCGTCTTTCTGATTAACATAACTCCTATGTTCTTTGACGGCCACGATTAATGGCAAAACCTTTCCAACCCAATACCAAGAAGAGAAACGGATCGAATATGTAAATGAGATATACTATAAATGCTGATAGCGTGCAAACTTAGATATACATAAGATAGCATAGACATAGCAGAGGATATCGTAATATAATATAGCGTAGCAGGCTCAGAGATTGTAGTGTAATCATTCTTGATCAATAGCGTGACAAAGCTTAGTGTGGAATCTTTGCGACCAAGAATAAGCAGTCAAGAATTAGCTGCATTGCGGACTCAAAATCTTCATAGATAAAGTATAGATTATATTCTCTAGGTCAAGGGACCAGGAAACTGGAAAAGGTATATTAGATATTATAAGTAATTAGATAACAGGATTATTTAGGATAATTGAGATAGAGGATCTAATTGCGTGATCTGACTTAAATACGTGATTTACCCTAGGCTCGACTCTCACTCTAATTAATAATTGTCAAATTAGAACTTAAGTATTATAAGTTACTC
This sequence comes from Trichonephila inaurata madagascariensis, assembly GCA_019973955.1. Taxonomy (NCBI): domain Eukaryota; kingdom Metazoa; phylum Arthropoda; class Arachnida; order Araneae; family Nephilidae; genus Trichonephila; species Trichonephila inaurata. Next base: position 81,908 of record BMAV01007958.1, read on the forward strand.
TAATAAAAAGTTGTATTAAGAATTATGTCTCATCATTTTGATAATCCTAATAATTCTAGCTTACGCGGAACCGGTAAGACATGGTCATCAAAGGATACAAAGTCTCAATGGCGCCTCGAACGTATTTAATTCTGTTAGGTAATGTAGGTGGAAATAGACAATCTACCTGGAAATAAAATTTTCAGGGTCGGAGAATGTTGCTGAGTTTATCGAGTGCATCGATAACAATATCCAGCGCTTTGAAACCCAAGTAATTCCGTCATGTGCTTACTTCTAAAAAGTCATCTCAGGAAGGGCTCAAGATTGGTATTCGATATTTGGTTCGTTGTTAGTACAAAATACAGCCACGGATTTGGTGCGCAGCTCAAAGCTGAATTAGCGGAAGGCTTTTCCCGCGATCAAAAATAAAGAACTACAGTCGAGTTTATGCATCACAGCAGGAAGAAATCAGGAGGCGACTGGATTTGTTTTCTTATAGATTACCAAAAAATAGAGAGAAGTTTAGAATTAGAATGTCCCAAGAGACTTAGTGGATCATATTTTAGTTCGACTCGAACCACAGGTACAGGACTACGTGGAAGTCCGAACTACAAAAAATACGATACAACTTTAGAAGTCCTGGCTAAATTCGAAGAGAGATATTCTTGCAAATCACAAAGGGTTATCAGAACCATAATGTAGAAAGACGAGGTCAAAATATGCATAGGGATGCCTAATTTTGAAGCTAATGGTAGAAACTGAGGAATTCGGAAATAAGGAGTAGACCAAATAACAGAAAATGAGTTTACGAGAATAGCTACCAAAATAATAGAGGGTCCGAGAGGAATAGGTTTCATAATAATGATCAGAGATTCAACAACAGGGGTTACCATTTCGAAATGAGCGAAATGATAATTTTAATAGAGGGGACTTAGAAATATGGGTTCGGAGTGGATAATTTCAATCGAGGTGATAGGACGCAAAGGGACGATTAAATATTGTAAATAATGATCAACCGCAAGATGTCGACAAGAGAGACAATTAGACTTTCTCCGATATGTATAGCACCCGTAGAACTTCCCCACGCCTATATTATTAAATAATTTTGAAAGCGCTATGGGACACCGGAGCAGAGCAACCTTTTTATATCGGAAGAAGTATATAGAAAATATTTTCTATAAACAAATAAAAATCGCGAGCCCAGGTGTAATAACAGCACAGGGTGCGAAATGCCAAAACAGGGGATTGTAGAATTGAAAACAAGATCAGACAATCTGAAAGAAATTGGTCATTTCCTATGTGTTGAAAGATTTAGAATACCTGGCGTATTCTAGGTATAGATTTCATAAGTGCGTCAAGAATAGTATTAGATTTTAATCAAAAATCGTTGAAAATCTGTGATTCTCAAATAAATAAGGTGTATGGAACCAATTAAAGAGGAAAAGTTGAGATAGATTTATCTAAAACAAATTGGGGAAGGCGTAGGAAAACAAAAACTACAAAAATTGTTTAGCAGTTTAAAGGGTTATTTTCTAGATAAAACCAGGTCTTACCTATGTCTTATACCATGAAATTGACACGGGAGATAACCCACCAGTAGCTTCAAGGCCTTACAAGTATGATCGCACTAAGCAAGCAATAATAGATTTTCACATACAAAAAATGTTACAAGAGGAAACGATTGTTCCACCCAGTCCCATACGCGTCACCTGTTGTATTGTGCAAGAAAAATAATGTGGGTTACCACCGGATAATCCGGAAGCATATATAGATTTTGCAGTAGACTATAGAAAATTAAATTGATCACAAAGTATCCGCGATACCCTTAATACCGTTAATAGATGATTTATTAACGAACATACCCATATACAAATAATAATGTCATCTCTTGATCTACAGGGTATTTTCAAATGGCAGTAAAACCCCAGCGATATAGTTAAGACCGCATTTGTAGTGCAAAAGTGGCAATATTATGCTTCAGCGGATGCCATTCCGGTTTATCGGGAGCAGCTCCCCACTTTCAAAAGCAATTGACATAATCCTAAAAACCGGTGATAGGGAAATTTTGTGAGTGTTTTTACATGATGACGTTATTATCGCGTCTCCATCATTCACTCACCATGCAAGTTGAACATTTATGGAAGTTTTTTCGTTGTTAAAGGATGCAGGATTGACATTAAATAAGGAAAAATGTAAATCTGGGTGCGATGAATTGAAATATTTGGGATTAATTATTAGTAAAGAAGGAATTAAACGGATGAGACAAAGGTTAGAGCTATACAAGAGATGAAACCACCCCCGTAACTCAAAAAGAGGTATCTGCTTTAGGTATGTCCCAGTGGTACGCGAAATTTATTAAAAATTATGCGGATATTTGTGAGCCACTTTATAATCTTAAACGAAAATTTAAAAAATTGTCTGGGTCCAATGAAGCACAAAAGGCATCTGAAGAGGTCAAGGAGGCGGTAACAAAAGCGCCAGTTTTAAATTACCAAACCAGGAACCATTCGAGTTATTTACATAGATGCCAGTTCGATTGGTTTAGAGCAGTACTAAACCAACAAAAACAGACCAGTCGTATTTGCGTCACGTACACTGAACAACGCAGAGAGGAATTACACAGTAACCGAAAGAGAATGCTCCAGCGTAGTATGGGCGTTGAAACAAATTTAGAACATATTTAGAGCATACCACCAAGGTAATAACAGATCACGCCGCATTAACACGCCCAACACATGGCAAAACTTATCGAGTAGGATGATTAGATGGGCACCAAAGTTAGCAGAATTCAACATAGAATGGGAACATAGACCGGGGAACTCAAAATGCAGTGGCTGACATGCTCTCAAGGAATCCAATTAATAGTATAATTGGTGATAAAATTAATTGTGCCATAATCAAAGATTTGGTACTTACTTCCGCGGGAACAATTAATAGAGGAACAGAAAATGACCCAGAATTAGGTCATATATATAGATATTTAGAAAACCGGAAGATAACTCGGTTAATGCAACGATATGTGAGAATTGGTCCCACGATTTCCGTTTCTTAATTGAAGGATTGTTATTTATGCGAAAACACGCAACGTCATTAGTGAAAAATGCGTGTATACATTCCAAAATCTTTAAGGAATGAAATAATGAGAGAATTTCATGACAAGCCAATATGGGACACGTCGGCAGATTTAAAACGTATCATAAAAATTCCGGACGTTTGTTATTTCCGTACATGAGAAAATTTATTGATCAATATGTCTCTACATGCCATATGTGCCAAGTTAATAACTATAAAACGTTGCTACCAGCTGGTCGGTTAAATCCAATTATATCGAATTACCTGAATGAGATAGTGACGTTAGATTTATTAGGCCCGTATCCTATATCGATAACAAGACGTAACCGCTATATTTTAGTAATAACCGATCATTTCAGCAAATGGGCTGAAATTATACTCTTAAAAAGGCCTCATCTCGCTGTATATAGCGGATATTTTTTTTGGATAACTTTATATCGCGTTATGGAGCTCCAATAAATTAATAAGTGATAATGGTCCCCAATTTATATCCGAGATTTTTGAGCACCTCTAAGTGAAAAGATTAGGCATAAGGCATGTGAAGACTGTTGCATATCGACCACAAGCAAATCGGACTGAAAGAGTTAATCGAGATATAGTAAATGATTGCAAATTACGTTAATGATCAACATGATACTTGGATCAATTCTGAAAGCTTCTGCTTACGCCATTCGTACGGCGGTGAATGAAACAACGGAAAACACCGGCTGAGTTATTTTTAGGTCGAAAATTGATTACACCATTTCAAAAACTAGTTATGATATCGGAAAGCTCTAAATTCAAAATTCAAGATATACAGAAAAGCTTTAAAGAAGCACTCATGAAAATTAAACAGGAAAGGTGGGAAAATATTATAATAGACATAGCAGAAAGGACATAAAATAAAGGTAAATGATTGGTTTTATTAGAAAACACACCCTGTAAGTTCAGCCGCTAACAAAGTAGCAAAAGCAAATTTAAACAAAAATTTGAGGGACCTTACAGAGTCCTAGAAGTTAGGAACTTAACAATATTGTAATATGGAAATCGGGAAAAAGATTAACAGTTAACGTAGATCAAATAAGAATATATCGTCATAGGAAATGTGACGAGGTCGAATTAGGAACAGGTATCCCAACAGTATAAGATCAAGTCAGAAACTAGTACTGGAAAAGTACACCAAGGATTAAATGAGTCACAATATGGGGAAAGAAAATCTGCGTGAAACGTAGGTTAGAGGCAAAAGTGGATTGGTAACCAATCAAATCAATACAAAAATACAGAGAGGACCCATAAAACAAATCACTGGTCAGATCACTACCTAGTTCAGTAGGGAATGAAAAATAAAATAAAAAGGTTTAAAAAATAACCAAGGAATTAAAAGATCAGGTATATCGGGGACAAGTGGACCACAAAGAAAGTAGCAAAGAAAGGGAATAATAATTATAATAATAAAAAGACACAAATGTCATCTAGTAATTATTTCCAGAGATAGAAAAAAGAGCAGGAGAGAGAATCAACTGAAGTTCCACGGAAAGACTTATAAATTCCAAGGCCAATGACGGAGAACAGAAGAACCACGACCAGCCAAGAACAAAATTGGGAAGGCAAGGAAAGGACGACAAGGAAAAGAGTACAAGCCTTTACAACAAGAAATTCCAGTACAAACAAGGAATGAAGAGTGATGACACCTCATCGTTGAACGTGAACGTGGGAGACCGAATATAAAAAATCAGGTTGTATTGTTTCGCTTTTATGATCTTCCAACAAGTGGTCGGAAGAATTATTGCAAAGAAGGAAGTCTGGCGGTGCTTAAAGTTATAAGCCAAGTCAAACACTACAATGAGTGTTCATTTAATATTGAACTTTTGACTTGTTAAAAATTTTTTTGAAGAAAAACATTTGTATTCACACATTTGTTTACTTCTGATATATGACTTTCGTGGAGATGCGAAAATTCCTTTGCTATTTGTTATAATGGTTTATTGAAAAATGTTTTGTAATTGTATAATATGTGTATATATATATGTTGTTGTATTGTTAATACAGTATTATGAGGCATCTGGTTCAGGAAACGTGCGGCGCAGTCAGGCACTAACAATATTAGCAAACGAGGCTGCGCGGCTCATTGGGAGTTTTTGCTGAAACCAGATGTAGGGATGGAGATAAAAAATTTATTGTGATATATAAATAATATATGCAAAATTGATTAATATTATGGAAATAGACACCTCAAATAGTTTCCCCATTTCAGGAGACTGACCCTGAAAAATCTTGGAGTGCAAAAGCTCAACGTGTTTCCATAGTTGTTAAGAAAGGGAGCAGAAGTAACAGCCCATATGAAGTGTTAGATTGGGTCTGCGCACCTGTAATGGTAGTTTTGGTATAAATATTTTAAGTAACGAATTGTAAAAGTGAGAGAAAATAAAATTAAACAGTAATTATTAATGTTGGCCTAGTTATTGGAGTAAAATTTATTGTCACGAGTTTAAAAATTAAATTTGAAATATTAAAATTCTAAGATGAGTAATGAAAATTAAAGTCAAGATAAATTTTGGAAATTATAAAAGCTAAAATTTAAGATTAAAAATTGGTAAATGAAAATTAAAAGTCAAGATAGATATTGGAAATTATAAAAGCAAAATGAAGATTTAAGATTAAAAATTTAAATAAAACTCAGGAAAGCGAAGAAATTTAGAATAGAGATTTAGACACGCACTTATTAAGGGCATTGAGAACCCAGTAATCACGTTTTTCTTCTTGAGGGGGTTGTGACGTTCTCGCGTCTTTCTGATTAACATAACTCCTATGTTCTTTGGATCACACAGATTAATGGCAAACCTTCCAACCCAATACCAAGAAGAGAAACGGATCGAATATGTAAAATGATATACTATAAAAGGATAGCGTGGCAAACTTAGATATACATAAGATAGCATAGATAGCAGAGGATATCATAATATAATATAGCGTAGCAGGTCAGAAAGATTGTAGTGTAATCATTCTGATCAATAGCGGACAAAGCTTAGTGTGTGAATCTTGCGGACCAAGCGAACAAGCAGTCAAGAATAGCTGCATTGGTGGATCAAGAATCTTCATAGATAAAGTTATAGATTATATTCTAGGTCAAGGACCAGAAACTGGAAAAAAGGTAATATTAGATATAAGTAATTAGATAACAGGATTATTTAGATAAATTGAGATAGAGGATCTAATTGCGTGATTCGACTTAAATACGTGATTTAATTCTGGCTCGACTCTCACTCTAATTAATAATTGTCAAATTAGAACTTAAGTATTATAAGTTACTCTTAAAAGTTGTATTAAGAATTATGTCTCATCATCATTTTGATAATCCCACACCTCTAGCTTACGCGGAACCGGTAAGACATGGTCATCAAAGGATGGCTATGTCTCAAAATTAGCTATAATTATTAACTTAATTTCCATGGTATATGCATGAAGAATTTTTGAAAAAGGTTTACTATTTAAGTAAAATTTTCAATGGATTACTTATATTGCGTAAATACGGTAATTGAGATTGTTGAAAACACAAAATTTCCGTTTAACCCTCTAGTCGGAACATCAATTTTTTTGCCTCTCTTAAAAACACCCGTCTGACAGACGGGTGCGCAATTAATTTTTGAATTTTATTACCTTAAGTTTTAAGGGCTGTTTTAAATGTCCTTATCGCTCATGAAATTGAGTAATGAGTTTTAATATTTAAGTCTTATGAGTCCTATATATACACATATTTTTATCAAGAATTGTGACTAGTATTTTTATAAAACCTGATTAGAAATTATTTATATTCATGTAAAAATAATTTAAAATAATAATACCAAAACCGAAAAAACTATAGGAATATCCGTATGATAGACGGTGATAGATAAGAAAAATCGGACATATCGTGAGTTGAAAAAATTCGCCAACTACCACCACGTGATTCTCTCACTGGGTATAGTGCACCTGAAGAAGGCAGCCCACCCCAAAAATCACACTACAGCGTTATCTACAGGCATCAAAGCAAATCATCCCCGTCGAAGAGACGGATGTTCCGGTCAGAGGGTTAAATATATAGCTAAAAATCTATGAGTACAACATTACAAATAAGCATCTTCATAATAAGCCTTCATAACGCGTACGTAATAATTTTTAAAATGACTTATAGCAAATGGAACATGAAATAAATTATTTTCTGTGCGTATGCATACAATTATCAAGATTGTCTTTTTCACATTTGGCAGCATTTCAATTATCACTACTCTTCTATCTTTTAACAAATATTTAGTCTTGTACACACATGACACGCACACAAAAAATACGAATCATTTCAAATTGCGTTGAATTATTAGGACAACCAACCCTTCAATTACAAATTACAACTGCACATAATCGTAATTCATCTGTCACTGAGCTGACACACTTAATAAAATCTTAATTTTGACATTACAGAGCAGTGCTCTCTTGTCGACGCTTTTGACAACTGTGAAAGCATGAAGCTTACTGTTGCGCAAATGTATATAGCCAGCTAATGTTTTAATAGTACAAACAATCTAAGATCAATTTTTAAATTTATGTCGCAAAAACTATAAGAGCAGACAAAATGTATCTCTAATCAGTATAGTTTTGTGGTTTTACTTACAAGAGAACTTAAATATCAGAGCTAATATATTTTACTTTATTAAAATTATTTCGCAACCTTGGCAATTTTTTGTTTTTTTAAGGAGGCCAAAAATTTTCCTCCTTCCATTTTTAAGTAATTCTTCTCCAAGTTCTTGTTTGATCATTCAGACATATAAAATCCATAAATGTATACAAATAGCTATAAAATCTAAGTATAACTAGTCAAGATGGTAGGAAATATTAGCCACAGTTGTACAATAGCAAACTCCTGGGCTTAGAAACAAAGATTGTGTGTCAAATAAAGTTTCTTTTGGGGCTAGCCAAACCTTCACCTGTACTCTGTTCTCATACCTTGGTTTCATAAGTAAGGAATAATATTAGGAAAAATGTAAATATTATATACAAATAAAATACACTATACTATTAAAAAATAACGATAAAATTATAGTCTACAAGTATTTACTATGTAGAGTGTTAAAATAGATGCAATAAAGCAGATGATAAGACTTACTTCGTGAGTACAGAAACAAATTATGTTTCCCGCCAGTTACAAGCAGTATAATAGTACCGCATAAAATTAAAATGAGTATAAATTATGATAAAATAATATTAAGTCTATATATATATATACATTTAAAAAATCCTAAATATTGATATAAAATTTGTAGAAAATAAAAAGACTTCTCAAACATACACATGATATTTAAACAAAATATAGAATTATTAATTTATTAAACATGTGCCACTATCTTTTGAACAACTGAAAAATTATTTTTAAAAAAAGCTATTTTTTTTTAAATTTTCATTTATGAGAACTATTAAAAAATAATTGTAAAGAAAATTGAGGATATCCTTTTGTTGTTTTTTGTGGTTTTTTTTTTTTTTTGGTTTTTTTTTTTGGTTTTTTTTGTTTTCAGTTTAAATTTTTCCCTTAATACCATTAAAAAAAACTTGGCTTTAATTTTTTTCTATAATTATTTTAATGAAACTTTTTAAAAATTTTTCCCTTTTCCAATATTTTTATTTAAATATTGCTTTATTTTATTTTTTGGTGAAAAAATTTATTTAATTAAAGTTTTTCCAAAAAAAATTTTTAAAAAAATTATTTATTTAAAAAAAAAATTTTTTAAACATTTCACTTTTTTTTGTGAAAAAAATTTTAATTTGGGTTAAGAGACTTTTTATTCAAAAAAATTTTAAAACAAAAAAGGGGATTTTTACAAAATTTCACCCTTTTCTGTTTAAAATTTTGGAATGATTTTTTAAAACCCAAAAAAAGGGAATTAATTTAAATTTAATTTTTTTTTTTCCTTTTTTTTTTTTTTGTTTAGCTAGAAAAGAAATAAGTAAAAAGGAAATTTGAGGAGCTGTGGTAAATTTTTTTTAACTCCATTACAGAAGTAAGAAAAGGATTTGGCTAGATATATTCTTTTTTTAAGAAAAAATTCAACAAATTTTTAATTTTCATTATGTGGGTTTAGACATGTTCCTGTAGTAGCGTTTCTCAAACTGTGGGGGGGTCCTTAGAAGGGCTGATAAATTAGGGGGGGGGTAAACTTTTAAAAAAAAGTCGAAAAAAAAAAGTTTTTTAAAAATTTTTTACTTACGAAAGTAAAAAAAAAAACATTCTGAACAAAAAAGAAATAAATACACATTTACCGATATAACACACTTTAAAAGATCAAAAGACAATGTATTTTATAATTAATTCAGCAATACAAGTTAAGGGCAAGTTTAATAATACCAGTGACCCAGGGCTTGTCATATATAAAGTTAGATAAAAAATTCTTTACTTGATAATTTTTACGGTTTAGAATTAACCCTTTTAAAAAAGCCGATTAAAAAAATACGTCATTCGCTCCCCAATGCCCTTTTCCAGGGAGGATGTCATTTTTTATTGAGGGGGAAAAAATAAATAAGTAAATCCTTCGCAACACCATCAAGCCCTTTTTATTGAATTCCAAATTCCGGAATAATTTTGGATAGCAGTGCACAAAAAAGATCGTTTTTTGGAAAGACAATATAAGTCCGGGAAATTTTGCTTTGGCTGGTTTTAACGATATCGCCACACAGTAGGAGTTTTCCCAAACATTTCGGAAAGCCCAAAATGAAATTGCGCGAAATAAAAAACCCACTATTTATGGCCCCATGGTTCCCTAGCCTGTGGAAAAACAGTTTTCGTCTGTACGCAAATGGAAAACTAAATCAGCGGCAGAGGGGTTTTTTTTTGCTGCAAGAAAGACTTGCGAGCGTTTTTTTCTAGTAAGTTCAATCGTTTTGAAAAAAATTTTTGGGGGGGTTTTTTTAAAAAATCCCTTTTAAAACCTTTTTTTGGGAAAAAATTAAGGACTTTTTAAAAAATTTTACAAAAAAAGACAATGTAAATTACTCATAAGTGTTTTTGTGAGGGTAGAACTTTTTTGGGTTATCGGGTTGTAGCATTAAGTCGAAAGAAAAAAATTTTTTTTTAAAAAAATTACCCCCGGGTTTTTTTTTTTTCCATTATTACTTGGGTGCCTTTTTCAATGAAAGGAAGGAAACAAATATAGGAAAAAATTAGTTTTTTTTAAAATTGGGAAAAAACATTTTTTTTTAGGGCATTAAAAATTTTAAAAAAAAAAATTTTAAAATTTCTCTTTTTTGGGGAAAAAAAATATGATAGAAAATTTTCTCCCAATAAAGGGGGGGGGGTTTAAAATTTTTATTAATTTTTTTTTTAAAAGGGTAAAGTTAAGTTTTTTTCGGATTTTTTTTTTTTATTTAAACATAATTATTTTTTAAAATTTTAAACTTTAAAAGGGTTTTTCCAGTTTGGTTTTTCGCATTCTTCCACAATCATTTACCAATCATTTCCCTTTTTTTTTCCCTTGCTTATATGTAATGCATGAAAAAAAATTGGGGACCCATTTTTTCTGTAAATTTAATACTTCTTTTTTTTTAAAAAAAAAAAAATGTGGGAAATATTTTAGGCTTTTTATAAATTTTAAAAAAAAAATATATATATATATATATATATTAAATTTTTTATATTATTTTTTCCCAAAACTAATTAAGGTATTGTAAAAAACGATTCTAAAGGTATTTAAAACATCCTCAAAATATTTAAAAAATTTTTGCCCAAATTAATTAACACAAAAAAAGTGAATTTTAAAAATTTTGAAATTTCTTAAAAAAAAATTAAATTTGTAAAAGTGTGGGACTTTAAAATGTAAAATTTTTTTCTCGTATCATTTTCTTGAATAAACATTATATGAAATGCTAAAAAGTAATTTTAAAAATAAATAAAAAAAAATGTCAAAGGGTGCCGATCCTTTTAATCACTATCTATTATCCTTTTTTTGTTTTTTTGAAAAAGTTATGTTTGATTGCATTTGTTTAATCTTTTTTAAAAATTATTAAATTTAATTTTTAACTTGTCACACTATTTCTTTTTTATATATTCTCCCTGAATTACTGCTTCCGTTAATATCCAGATCCTTGTTCAAAAACTAGTTCCCTTGCAATCATTTTTTTGATCAAATTAAAACCCTTTGCATAAAAAAAGACCCAAAACCTTTTTGTTAGAAAAAAGAAAAGAATACCCAATATGCTTTAAATTAAATATGTTTTTTAGATCATTATGAAGATTTAAAAAAGCCAAAAAAATAATTTCGAGCGCTAGATGGAAAACGCCCACTGTGGCCGGGGGCCCAAAGAGGTTAAAGTCGTATTGTAGCTTTAGCGTCAAAGTATAGTATTATTGAATTAATACATTGTTATTGTATGGAGGGGGCGATGAAAATTATGATTGAATATTGGGTCGCAAGTATTGAAAGTTTGAGAATCAATGTCCTATAGTATATCTACCTATAATGGAAGGTGTTGTTAGCGACTTAGGGAGAGCAGTATAGCTTTACACTTTCGTAGTCTGTGATAGCGAGTGTTCATGGTAGCAAATTCTTAGCCAATATTATTTCTATCGATTCAGAAGACTCGATTCCTAGTATCTATAAAGATGTTTCAAGTACAGGAGCTGATGCCCATTAAATTGGTCGTGACTCAAAACTCTCACTTTGGCGTGGCGTGGAAGTTTGGAGAATGTATGCCACTTCTGATATCGTCCTCTTCACTTGACTGAGGTCAAACTTAATAAATCCGATGTGAATAGCCCTCACACAGTTTTTAAGTACGACCCATTAAAATAATGAATCAATATCCGAAGAAGATGACTTACGTCTTGGTAAATTCACTTTTATGAATTTATTACAGTAATTTGTATCCCGATGTGGTTTGTAATTGGGAAAAATTCATCTTTTCGAACTTTACACCAAAAGATATATATACAAGAAATTAAATGAAAAGTACACTTTATTTTAGTCGATATGTTTAGAATGAAATATAATATTCACTATGTTTATAGGAAATATTGTAAATGGTGCTATTAGTGGTGTTGTGCAATTGCTTCCCCAGTAGTGCGGAGGAGTTATAGAAGATATATATATGATGGAGAGAGAGAAACAAGCGTATAAGAGAGTCTGAGGGAAGAGTTAGTGAGATTGTTATAAGGTGTGAGAGAGAGGTAATTTAAGTTAAAAAGTTGCAAAATAAAGTTGTTTTTAAAGAGTCATAGTTAATTTAGATAGTAGTATCACTATAAAATAACTCTATTTTTTCAATCAGAGCTAGAACATTTTATGAGAGATTTTTGATATATTTCAGAAATGTCGTTATTTTAGCTAATCTTCAAATACTTTATACATAAATTCCTCAAAAACCAATAAAAAATTTATTATTACTCTTGTTTTGTAAATTGAATATTTCTTTAAATATAAACTACACGCAAAAAAGAAAAAATAATAACAGAAAATAATTCATTCCTTTATTGAATATATATAATTAAGTACAAGAAAATAATAAACCTATCCATAAATCCTGGCATTAATGAAAAAAAGTAGGAACATATCACACAGCAAACATTATCTTACGCCAAATATTAAAAAAGCATCTCAAAGAAGAAAAGAATCATAATTAATTAGCTAGTTATTAACCCCAACAAGATTTTAATAACATCATGGTTATGAATTCAATAACAGCAGATCATACAAAAGGTTAAATGAAAACCGCCGCACCCGAACAATCAAGCAATGGTGAATCTTCCCATGTTACCACATATTTAAGTCCCTCGGGATCATGTTAATCGCTCCGTGAAAGTCATTTAGTCCAGCAAAAAATATCTAGTTAGCCAGAAGAAAGAAAAGCGTAGAGATGACAGTATCCTTTCAATTCACTAATGGCCATAGAGGTAATGCACCGACTTCCTCTTGGCCTTGTGCCCTAAGTTGCGTCATTAAGATGTGTTAGGGGAAGCTGAAGGCGAAAAGTTGAACATCACCCGTGTTTAAAGTGACATCAATTATATTAAGCCGAGATGATGTCCCGGGCATACTTTTATACACAAAAAGTAGAACACTCGTGCATTATTTTATTTAGACAACGTTGATTTGATTAATGTAAGTAAAATATAAGTAATTGGGTTTCTTTCTTTTTAACTGTGTTATTTCCTCTAATCATGTCTCAGAAGAAATTGTGAAGATCATTGGATGATGGCATAATCATCGCATCAGACTTCTGTTGGAAGTAAATTTAGTTGTTTTGGATCTTCTCTTTTCGAGATTCGTATTTAACCTTTTCACTTAACTTACTGAATAAAACTGTGTTTTGTCTTTTTCGCGAACCCTGTAAGGATTGTTTTTCTATCGAATTTAGTATCCGTACATAATTCAGTTTAACAGAGATTCTACTTAACGTAAAATCCGGCGTATAACGCGCGCCTATACTTCTAAGCTGAAATATTTAATTTTTAGGTACATTCACAGTATAACGCGCACCCCCTTTTTTTCAACTAAACCTGAAATGTATTTGCTTAATGCTCTTATGTTTGGGAATCAATTATATCAGGTATTATTCCAGGCTTTAAGAAAAAATATCATACTTATAGAATTACAGCTCTTTAAGTTCGTAAGGAATGTGATTTCTTTTAAACAAACAGTATTCCGATATATACGAAAGTTTAATTTTTCTAATTCTCATCTCTTCTTTTATTTTTAAAGCTCTTATTTTTGTATCCGATGTATAACGCGCACCCGTAAATTTCGATCTTATTTTTTGTGTTTAAAGTGTGCGTTATGCGCTGGATTTTACGGTATATATATATAATCAGAGAAGTTAGAAATTTCCTTTCCTTCTCAAACACTTTGTTATACAAATTCTATTTATTTATTTTGAAATTACATTTATTCATATTGTATAAATTTGAAGAATGCACAATATTAATGAAAGCTTCTAAATTTCAAAATGTGTTAATTGCTATAAAATGTTCTTCAAATCATTAACTAAATGGTGCGAGTCAAAAAATATCCATAAGAATGAAAAATCTCTTAAGGCAGTGGTCCCCAATCCCCAACCCCCGGGACGCAGACCGGTACCGGTCCTTGAATCAAATAGTATCGGGCCACACAAGGAACATTAAATAATTTCCATTTTACTTTTGTGTATTCCTCTCGGTTTTGTGTGACTTTTTATTGAAATCGCTCTATATTACATATTAAATCAATTTATTTAAATCTTTGGTGTAACTATATTTTATTCTGAAGGCATATTAAATCCAATTTAATTTAAATTATTAAATCAATCTTAATATATCAGTCAATCTAAAATATAAACAATTGATGACTCCCTCCGCCCCTCAGTGGACCGCGGTAAAATAATCAAACGGGAACCGGCTCCCGGCTATAAAAAGGTAGGTGCACGTCTTCAGGTAACTGACTACGTTCTAAGCCGGGATTTTGAAAAAGTGCATAAATGAATAATTTTTTAATATTTAGCGTCAATTGAATTAGAATATACATATAAAATTGTTTTAAGAATATTATTACAAGAAAAAATTATTTAGTTGCAATTTTTTGGCAAAAAATGAAAAATGATTGACATATTTTCAAAACATTCTCCTTTCATGAAAATCGCTTCAAAAAATATTTTGTCCTCATACAGCTACAACTTCTATTCCGAGATCGAGCTTAAGTTTTTGAAAAATATACACTATTTTCAGGGTTACGATCTATTGAAATAATAACTGGTGTTTTTTGTTAAAATATCTCTACTCTGATGTAATAAAATATGAAAATAAATCCACTTCTGAATTACAATCCCAGTATACATATCCTCGCTATATATAGGCAAAATATTATTATTATAGATACATTTTTCAAAAAAGAGAATGTTTTGAAAATATTTCATTCTCTCTTCATTTTTTGCTTAAAATTGCAGTGAAATCATTTGTTCTTGTAATAATATTCGCAAAACAGCATGATATGTATATTCTAATTCAACTTGCACTAAATGTCAAAAAAATTATCCATTTGTACGCTTTTGCAAAATTACGGTTTCGAAAGTAGTCAGTCAGATAACTGAATTTCTACTTAATCAAAGATGACGTGTAAAAATAGTTAGAGAATTTTTTGTCCTGAAATCGGTTGTTATTTAAATCCTATTCATCTTTTGAAATTTCCATTTATTCAAATTGTGTAGGTTAAAAGAAGACTTAATATTAATATGGGAGCTTTTCTAAACTTCAAAATGTATCATATAACCAACTTTATTAATTTTTAAATGTCGATGGGAAGCTGTTTTCCCATCCTATGAGTTGCTCCTGCTAGCATTTCGGCTAGCACGACAACTGATTTTGAAATTTTAAATTATAAATGCTAAGTGTGACATGTAGGTCTCTGGAGCAGCAACAAAAGCCATTACAGGTGACGTACGATTAACTAAAGTTGATAACCATATGAAAACTTAACAAAAAAAATGTAGATGTTTGTGCTCCATTGAAGTACATAAGCGAACAAAATACGTTTGTACATCCCATTACAAACCTACCAGCTATGTTACCATTACAACATTACTAGCAATTTCCCATTACGTGCTGATCCCTATTTTCTGAAATTTTATGGAACGTAATATGTATAAAGTCTTAAGCATTTGAATACAAAATATGTCTAATTCATTACTCCTTTTGTAGATTTTAGTATTTGTGAATTATATTTTTTGAATATTCTGTAACACGATCAAAACATAAGATGTCCAAACTTCGAATAGCTCGCAATATATATATATATATATATATATAGATGGTGGAAAACATGCTTCCCACACACAAAAGAATGGTATTAAAAATCAAATTAATTTTAGGTAATATGTTATATAATTGAATTTTTTTTATAAATATAAATCTAAATTTCAGAAATATTTTAACCTATCGTTACAAGAAAAAAATGGCCTTATAAAGGGTTAACTGAGATTCTGCTTAATCAGAAATGACGATGTAAAAATATCTAGAAATCTCCTTTGCTTTTCAATTCCTATATTTTTGTTATTTTCATTTATTTACCTAGTGTAATTTAACTCCTTAAGGAATAGGAAACCTATATACCGACACACACACAATGTTTAATTAGCTGTTTTCGATGTACTTTTTCTCAAATGTTATATATAAATGATACTGATATACATGATATATACATTATACTGAAATAAGCTTTTAGCTAATCTTGAATTTTTTTTCATAATTTATAAAATATTTTTATCAAACATAGTGAAATGTGACCCATTTTTCACATAAAAAAATTTGTAAAAAATAAATTTTTGAGTTTTTTACAAAAAGCTCTTGTTAGTATATATTAGCCATCATTATAAATGTATCATAAAATATTTACATACCAGTAAAACAGTAGTTTCTCAGAAAAGATACATTGAATATCAAATTTACAATTTGAGATAAATTGATTTTAATATATACAGTGAGACTTCTCATCGGCTAGAAAATAAAAAAAATGAAAGGCTCAATTTACAATAAAAGATACATGTTTTAGTTCAAATCAGAGACATTCAACTTTTAAGCAAAAACGAATTACTTTGTTTACATGCCCAGTTTCAACGATTATTTAAAAATACGTTTTAAGGGCTTCTAATTACCCTAGATGTTAAAGTAATGTATTTTTAGAAAGGTTAAATTCTGTACAATTTAAAAATGTAAAAATCTCAAATTGTCAAAAATAAATAAGATTTTACCTTTCCAACGCCCTGGTTACTGGTTTGCCCTCACACCGTACGGGCTACTGAAAGCTGGCCACAACCTTGTTTGCCCTGTACGGACATTGATATTTTCTTCTTTCTATCTTTGATTTGCACATATTTTTCATTCTTATAGTAAGGTTATTAGTGCTAGTGTGTTTTTAAGTAATGCAGTTTATCCATGGTTTTGGACAAACGTACTCCTTGTAGTACTTCTCATCCTGGATTTTCTTTGTGGTAAAGGCGGGAATTTTTCCATTAAAGGCAGGAATTAAGATTCTTGAAAAAATTCAATAAAGAAGAGGAATTGGCAAGACTATGTACAATTCATTGCTTGAGAGGAAATGAAAATGGAAAGATAATCCAAAAAAATGCCGACACGATCTCTATAACCTATTTCAATGTAAGACTGAGTATTATAATCATGCTTCAAATTGTGTGCGCATATATATACACACACACAAAATCCTCAACCGTTTAAAAAAAGATGTACGAACACCAAATTTTTTTTTGCAAGTATGAGAGAAATTTTTTTAAGGTTTATAAGACATTCTTTTTAGAAAGAAGATGTACATGTAAAAAGCAAGCATTTAAGGGATTTTATAGCTCCACAATTTTAAAATCAAACTTTAAAACTGAAAATCGAAAATAAAATTCTTCCATTTTCGCATTTTGTTAAGTATTATGCTAAGTTATAAGCAATAAAAAAATGTTCCTTTCCTTGGAACACTTGGGAAAAAATGACCGCTTAAGGCACATTTCTCAAACTGGGGGCGAGCATATTGAAAAATCGAAAACAAAAGACAGATTTAACGAAATTACTAACTTACTGAAAGTTAACAAATAAAATACATTCTGACATAGAAAATAAAATACACATTTACACTGATATAATACATTTATAAATATATCAGCACTGCGCAATGTATTTTACAATTAACTAAGCAATACTAAGTTAATAACATTTAATAATTACCAGTGACCCCATCGGCTTTTCATATATAAAATTATATGCAAAAATTAACATTTTTCTTGATAATTTGTACGGTTTATAATTAATTCCTTAAATGCCATATTAAAAATTACATGATTCGATCCCTAATGCCACCGTTTTACACGTAGGCTAGCGTTATGTGGTATATGGGGGGAGGGGAGTAAAAAAGGAACACATAAGCAAATCTTCTGAAATAAGTAAATCCTTAGAAGACACTATATATTAAGGTCCTTTTATTGCATTCCAAAGCCTTCTGAATAATTGTATAGATAGCAGTGCACTGAAAAGATTGTATTTCCGGAAGACCTATATATATTTCCGGGGCAATTAACGCTTTGTCTGAGCGAGTCGTTTATATACGTCGGTGGCACTTAAAAAGTCGTATTGTAGCTTTAGTTTCAAAGTATAGTATTATTGAATTGAATTCATTGTTATTGTATGGGGTTATTGTTTTCATTGTTATTGTTTGAGAAGCACTGGCTTAAGGAGTTAAAAGAAAACTCAATATTAATGGAAGCTTCTAAATTTCAAAATGTATAAATTGCTATAAAACAACCTTCAAAATATTGACTGAACGGCATGAGTCAAAAAAATATCCATAAGAATGAAAAATCTCTTTATGTTATGTTATACCATTTCTAAAGGAAGTCGTACATTGCTTCTGAAAACAAGCTATAAACTATTTTTAAGTTTGGTCCTTTCATTGATATAAAGTGACACACTCCTTTCCTTTTTTTCAAAACATCTGACTAGCCAATTAGAAACTCCATTCGAATTATTGTTATTCTATTGCGAATCTTCTATTAAAGTAAACTCGTGATGGCCCAAGGACAGCTATTTTGGAAGAATAATTCTTTGCACAATCTTAAGTTGAACAGCTGAATAAAATGCATGTAAGATGGATGAGCAGTATAAAAAATAAAAGGCAGGATTTTCCTATTGAAATTCATGATTGAATATAAACGAAGAGAATTCCTTTAAAAGAAATAAAAGACTTTTTCGCTAAGCTTGTTGAATGAGTATAACGAAATTTCATACTGAATTTCAGAGTTTTACGCGTTGATTTTTTTAAAGGTTGATATTCATATTTAAATTCGGTAAGAATTGTTTTGAATATAAAACTGTGATAAAGATAATTTTAGGTAGTTTTTTTATTATACTCGTTCGTCCGATATCTAAAATATTCCATTCACATTTTGTCCCATGATTAGAAATTCACGGTAAAACCAACTCATATTAGGTACATACAGCTGAAACAGTAAATAATCTTCAAAGAGTAATAAAAAATTTCAGATGTAAAATATCAAATATATCAAAGCTTTATAAAACTGTATGGATACACGCTGTTCAATACAATTGCATTAATTTGTGAATAATAAAGTATGAGAATGCAATGATTTTATTAGTTAGATTTTGTATAAACATAGTTGGTTAAATTTAATTAAAATACCCCTTACAGTAAAAAAAACATTAATTTGCATTCAATATATCAATTCAAAATTCAATCCTTGTATTCATCCCCCCCCACACACACATATTTGTATTCAACATCAAAGAAATGTAACAAACCAATATGTGGACAGCGACCTCTGGCGGACAGCTCCAGAAATCGTCAGTTGAGAGGTTGCTGTCGAGCCATGAGCATCGAGTAGAACCAATGTCCCCATTTATTGTTATAATGCTAAATATGGTAGCTTCCGTAATTGTTTGTATTGTAGCTCGAAATGTTAATGCTCTTTAAAAAATGTTTGTTACAGTAATATTTAAATTTTATATTAAACTCTTTAACCAAAGGTATTTGGCGTCTCATTGCCTCCCACAGTAGTAGCAGCATAACTCGGCGATGTAGTAAACTATATAGAGTGGTACTAAAATATTTTTTTCGAATAAGAATCTGTCTTGTTTTTCCTTATTATCATAACATAATATTCCAATGGGAATGAATAGAAAAAGTACTAACAAAACAAATGAGAGATAAAGGATGACGTAGAGTAAGTGGATGGGTATTCTTATTTTCTAGTGCTATTGCAAAAATAGGGGTTTTTCTACACTTTTACAATTTTGTACGAAATGTATTGACAACTTTGGAAGGGGTTTCGTTAAAATTTGTTTATAACTGTGAGTCAGCCACCCAAATGATTTACTTAAAATATTCTTACAGAAAACTAACTGTTTACTCAAATCTTAATTCAAAATATCATTTGTAAAATGTACTTATACTTATGGCATTGGTATAAAAAGCATTATAATTCATGGCAAGTAATTATATTTTACTTTATTATAGCTTTGAGAAAAAAATCGATGTACAAATTTAAATAATTCGATTTAAGACGTAAGCGAATCCTATATGAAGTAATTTTACTACACAGTGTATCAGTACAGCGATTACAAACTTTCAGGACAGTTAGAGTAAACCTAGACGATAGGAAATCACATAGGAATGCATGGACAGAAAAGCGTTTCTTGGCGAGTTAGTAACGACACAAAACACAAGAAAGATAGGACACAAATAAGAAGAGAAAACATGTTTATAATCCTTAGAAAAGCAAAAAATTAAGAAATCAAGTAATATAAAAAAAAATTAATCAATTCCTACTTAATCAACAAAAAAAATTTTTTTTTGGCTACTTTTTTTAAATAGTTACAATTAATATAAAAATATTATATACCAAAGAAAATCCCCAACATTAAGTGGTAATTAATTTTTTTTAATTATCATTAAAATATCGTATTGTCATCGAAACAATCGGGATATGAAATTTCAGTTCAACTGAATGCTTTAAAAAGGGGGAAAAAAAACCCTTTTCAAGTTTTGACAAAGTCCCAAAAAATCCTAAGTCGCCAAAAATGATGCCAACGTGACTGTGTATTTATAATTCTATAAATAATTAGTTTTAATCAATTAATTTTATTAATTTTATTAAATTTTGTATCGTCATCAAAAATAATCATGATATAAAATTTCAGCTCAATTTTTAAAAATGTTTTTTATTAAAGACTGAAAATTCCAAAGAAAATAAATAAATAGATAGAGTGTGATCTAATAGAAGGAATTAAAAAAAGAACAATAAAGGGAAAAAAGGGGTAATGCAGGGATGGGGGTGACGTGTTGGTATACAGGATCCGATGACGGTTTTTTGGGGGAAATTTCCGATAACAGGAAAAATAAATATTATACTAGGTTTTTCCCCAAAAGACCCGGGACAGCCGCCCATTTTTGTCATTCTTTCTTTCCTCACGTTCTTTGTCCACGATGAAGGATGCGCTGTTAGACAATCTCTGGTGCAAGCGTGTAAAAAAGGTGTGGCTGAGAGTTTGCTTCCTGAGATAAAGTTGAGCGTACAATCACTGTGCGTCGGCTCCATTCAATCAGATCTCGTATCCGATGCATATAGAACTGCGTTGTGAACGTTTCGTCCCAATCCCTTTGGTGTCTGACGAAACGATACTTCAGCGGCGTGGACAAAAAATTTCATTTCGCATGCATCGTCATCGATGTTTTCTTTCGTGGCTATCTTTTAAAACCCAAAAACCCTGCATTTTTACTGTACTAAAAATAATAAACATGTTTTCCCTTCTCGTTCTTGTCCTGTCTGTCTTGTGTTTTGTGTCTTCAGTACCGCGCCAGAAAAGTGTTTGCGACCTTGCATTGCTATGTGATTGCCCATCATCTAGGTTAGTGCTTCTCAAACTTTCTATACTTACGCCCCAATTTTCAATCATAATTTTCATCGCGCCATCCTCCATACAATAACAATGTATTGAATTCAAAAATAATATCTTTGACGTAAAGCTACAATACTACTTTAATTATAAATAGTAAAAATTATCAAGATAAGTATTGAATTTTATACATAAATTTATAACATGTCTATAGGGTCACTGGTAATTATTAAATTTGCTCTTAACTTAGTACTGTTAAGTTAATTATGAAACACACTGTGCAGTATTGATACATTTATAAGTGTATTATATTAGTGTAAATGAGTATTTTATTTTTATCTTGTCAAGATGTATTTTGTGTTTTGTTTCCTTTCAGTAAATTAATAATTTTTTTAAAATAATTTTTTGCTTTCGACTTTTTGATATACGCCCCCTCCCCGTAGTAGGGTTATTACGCCCCCTAGGGGGCGCTCCCCACAGTTTAAGAAACACTGATCTAGGTGTATTCTACCTGCCTTGAAAGCTGTACTGATACACCCTGTATATTACAACTAGAAATATGCATGAAAGACCCGTGTGTTCTGAATTATAATTTTATATTTTTGGAAAATTTTAAAATTTTCGTATATATAACAAAATAAAGTTAAATTTCTTGTTTCAAAAACAAGCTGTAAATTGTTGCTTTTCTTGTATCTGCTTTAAATCGTATAACAGGTTTGTCACTTGTTCAGGATGTTTTAGGATAATTTTAAAATAACGTGTAATTTTTTTACTCAAACACACATGTTTCATATTTGTTCTTTGACAGAAAAAAACAAAATGTAATATTAATAAAATCGGAATTTTCTATTAAACAAATGAGAAACTTTTATTATATATAAGCAAAATAACCTTTAAATTTTCCCAATTTCTAGATAGTTTGAGTTACTTTTACACGTAGTGGATCTAATTTTTTTTGAATGAAATCCAAGTAAGTTATTTTTATTTATATAAATTCATTTTATTTTATTTTTGTCAGAGTATTCAAGTATTTTATTAATTAAATATTTTTTTTTGGTGGAGGAATCAAAATGAGGTGGCTTTTTAATTGTGCCACATGCAATCTATTCTCCCGATCCCTCCTCAAATGACATTTTTTAATTCCATTAAATAAAATAAAAAACATCGCGGAGTCCGAATATTTTACAACACAAATGACGTCAAGGAAAATGTGGGCTAATAATTTTTTACGTAATCTGCCGAGATCCTTCGAAAGGTCTAGAAACCCTGGGAGAAAAGTATAATTTGATAGTTGACAGAACAGCAAGTAATATAAATTTGGAGATTCTATCTCTATTATTTTTAGTAGTAATTAAAACTTTGCAATGCTTTATAATGGTGGCCGCGGTAGACGAGCGGTATAGGTATCGGATCGTGGTTTGCCTTGTCACGAGTTCGAGCCCAGTACCACGAAGACCCGCCGTGTAGGGCAGCGATGCACGTTAAATCTGTCGAGAGCTAAAACGACCTCCTTCAAAGTTGGTGTATGGTGTGGCAAAGTTAGAGAGGTGCCATCTCAGGTGTCCACGTCACTCTTTGACCATGGTTCAAAAATTGCCCGGTCCGTCGCCAAAAGTCTCTGCCCATGCTGAAGAGTGCGACGTTAATATTCAATCAATCGAATTATAATGTTTATCTGATATTTTAATATTAATTATGATTGTTATTCACTGTGTGTTTTCTCACTTTTATACGTCTGCAATTATCAATGAGATATACTAATATATGTATAATATTTTATTGAAATACGAAATAAAAACATTTCATCATTATTTTTATCATTTATTTCTTTTTAAATTTAGGATGAAGCTTCTCTTAGCTGAAAGATTTAATTACTGTCTTTCATGTTGCAGAAACTTCATTTGTTTTGTTTTTACTTGTAAACTTCTTTTCATTTCAATTTTTTCCATAACAACTTTCAGTGTGATCAGCAATTAATCCCACTTTAGTCTTGAGATGACCATCAAAATCATGTGAAGGGACCGAGACCAGCGATCCCAATCAACCTTCACTTTGGCGGAGGTATTCAGTTATTACTCTTGGTATGATAGTCGTTCTGCTACAACTTGAACAGCTCAACGATAAATTGATGACATTCGGTGGTTGATTGTGTATCTTTTCATAATACGAACCATTTTTCAAACAGAGGATATCAATCACCATAAGGTTCTCATATCTCTGGACTGTCACCCTGCTGTTGATACTCTATGACCAGAAAGGACACCAGACCTTTTTCTACATAAACATGAATGATATAGGATAGACCTCCACATTTAGACGCCCCCAAAATATTGCAGATCTATCTGGAATAACAATTGATGAAATACGTGGAATGTAACGCACAAGAGATTAGGGAATCTTTGTCACTCTCTTATGGTATCGCTGGCTGGAGTATTTCGCCAGTTAC
The DNA here is from genome assembly GCA_019973955.1 of Trichonephila inaurata madagascariensis. Classification (NCBI taxonomy): domain Eukaryota; kingdom Metazoa; phylum Arthropoda; class Arachnida; order Araneae; family Nephilidae; genus Trichonephila; species Trichonephila inaurata. Next base: position 105,775 of record BMAV01007958.1, read on the forward strand.
CAGATTTAACATGCAATTGATAGCCATTGATGGTTCCTATGGCTTTGAATTTTTTATCCTTTTAGTACCTGTGTATGAACTTAACGAACATTTATTTTCAATAAAAATCGTGACTTTATACATTGTGTTATATTTTTTGGCAAAAGAGTGCATTTTAAATTTTACGAGACCGTATTATTATCGTTATTATATGAGTTTTAATTTTCTGTTATCTTAACATCCCAACACTTTTTTTTTAATATAACACGACAAAAAAAAATACGCACTTAATTAGAAAAGTTGTTTCTTAAGTAAAGTATCATGTACACACTCCCTTTTTCACTTACATAAATCTCCCTATAAATAATTTAAGCTCCTTTTGCTTTCTTATTTTAAATAATTATAATTAAATTTAGAGAAGAAAACGGTACTACTATAAGTTTTTTTCATCTTTTCACTTTATTAGTTCTCTCAAAATATTATAACGCAATTTTCTCGCTACTAAATTCCTTAGGAGAAAGCTAAAAATTGAATGATCGCCTTCATGAGCGTAATTGATGTAAAAGTTAAGATGTTTCCCAAGTACACGAATAATTGAATTTAGTACAGGGGAAGAAAAATGAACTTCACAAAACGAATTTTTTCTGTAAATATTTGCCTGCTTGATTCTAATTAGTTAATTTAATTTCTTTTAAAGAAGAAAGTCAGCCAGAGGGGAAGGGGGAATTCAGAGTGCCTTAAGAGAATTGTCCTTTTTTTTCCTGATCAAGGTAATATGGCCAGTGAAAGAATGTTAAGAGTGAATTGGATCATTATTTTTGAAGAACGTTAGCAGCTTAAGTAGAAAAGTTTTTTAAACTTTTAGGCACTGAGCCCTCTTTTCAATTTGATAATTTTTGGAAACAAAAACAAAAAAATCGCAAGCTGCTCGAAAAATCGGCAAGCTAGGTAGTCCTACTCCAGTAGCAAAGATAAATTTTACTTTCTATTTTTATTCAAGATAAAAAAATATAATAAAAAAAAAACGTTTTAAGAGAGAACTACATTTTAACGTTTTTGAAAAATTGTGTTGTAAAAATAAAGTTAAATATAATAAGTATTTCTATTATCTTAATTCCCACCATATTAAAAAAAAGGAAAATCTTTTTAAAAATGGCTTACCATGAATGTAAACATTAAATTCCAAGTATATGTTCACTTGTTTTTGTTACACAGAAATAATTACATTAAAACATTGAGCTTTAGTATTACTTCTTAAACTGCATAATATAACAGTTCTAAGAAAATTACTCAATTGCAACCAATCATGATGATAGAAATTTTACTCAGAAATGCCTTTCAATTTCATGTTTAATAGCGAAATTTTCGAGTTGATAATCTTTTAAAGTATCCGACCATGTTCAGAACCAGGATTTTAAAAATGTATATAAAGGAATAAACTTTTGATATATTAGTGTGACCTAAATTATAATAAACATTTAAATTTGTCTTAAGAATATTATATTGGCTGGTTAAAAATACTTAAATGCATGCTGGTTAAAAATGAAGAAAAGAATGATATATCTTCAAAACAGTTTCTTTTTATAAAAAATGCTTCCATAACAAGAATATTCCGGTTATATATAGATAAGATTCCCCAGCAGAGCTCCAGGATTAGGATTTTTGGAAAATTCACATTATTTTCAGAGTTTCGATCAAATGGAGTAATCAACGATGTTTTTATTTCTCTTTTCTGATGTATTAAAATAAAAATGTTTCAATCTACTTGTTAATAATATATTTCAAAAATCCTAGTTCAGGCTCTGTAGAGAAGTCTTAGCTATATATACGCAAAATATTATTATTATAGAAGCGTTTTCCATAAAAGGAGAATGTTTCGAAAATATGCCATTCTTTCTTCATTTTTTGCCTAAAAACTGCATTTAAGTAATTTTTTATTTTAGTTATATTATTAAAACAATTTTATATGCTTATTCTAATCTGTGTACTAAATATAAAAAAAAATTATTCATTTATATGCATTTTCAAAACCACGTTCCATACGTAATCGTTTACCTTAAATCAGACATATCATTATCTTACTGCAATGGAATGAGATGGTAAATTGTAATCAATTCTGACTTCAATTATTTGTTAATTTGAATTAACGCTCAAGTGTCTGTAAAAAAGCTGTAGGCATCATATCCCTTTGTTAAGAACCAAAAACAAATATTTAAAGAATATGACCAACTGTAGGAGCCAATTGGTCTTGTCATAAAGCTAGTGGTCGGAAATGTTATTCAAGCCACGTATTTAACCAAGATTCTCATATAGAAGAGTTTGATGCAGATTAAATCTTTTATGGCTTAATGTGCAAAGAATGGGGTGCGATACCTGATATCCACTATTACAGGGGTAGCCGAACCTCCATGGATCATTCGTGTCATTTTTTCTTAATGTTTAATGATATATAGAAGTGCCTTGAGATAATTTTGACTTGTGATTATTGGGAAAAATAATAAAATTAAATACAAACAACTCAAAACTCTTATTTACTATGAAGAAATACCTTTTGCTCTTATAGTAGTAAATGTTTTAAAGTGACATGTGTAATTCAAATCATATATATATAGTAACATTAGTGTGACTTCAGTTGTTGCAGATTAGATGACAAGTAACATATTGGAATTGTGTAAGATGTTACTTTTAGTACAATGCATTCTGAATTGGAATCATCTGCCAAATGGTTTATAAGAGAGTCTTTAATGTTATTCATCTTTGAAAATAATAATTCGTAGGCATAGGAAGATAAAAGTATCATTAAAATAACATGAACCAGCTTCTTGAAATAGTTAAAATGTGCCTGGAATCGAATTCCATGCATCCACAATTTCGTTACTAACATTTTTACTTATATTATTTGTTAATCTTTCTGTTTCAATTAATTCAAACTTTTCTTTTGTTTCAATAAATTTTTTAATCCATATAGAACTAGACTGGAAATTAGTCAATTTCAAATTCTTCAATTTTCAACCATTAGAAGTGGGACAAGTTCAGTTTATCAAATGAAGTGCCCGCTCAGGTGTCGTCCTCGTCACTTGACCATGGTACAGAATTAAGAGGTCCGTCACTAATATCCCTTGTACAGCTTTATAGTACGAATAAAAATTTTCTCTCAGGCTCATTCTCGCTGCACAGACACTATACAATTACAAACACCCAAACCCTTCGGCTTAGCAGTCCGCGTTACTATACCAGATAGACATATAGCCTTATATTGCAATTCAAATACCTATATCAACCAGTTCTAAATACAACCATTTCAAAACAAAGCAACCGGTTTATAGACATGGTTTTCAGTTCAAAGTAATAAAGCAGATTCAAACTTGTAAATATAATATTAAACATTTACATTAATGAATAACAAGCTTACAAAGCAGGTATGTGGCAAATTAAAGTATCTCATCAAAATGATTACAACACATTCTAATTTTTAACATAAAAATTAGAAATTTTAGCATTAAAAATTCTATATCTAATTGCATATCGTTATATATTAAAATTCACATATCTAGTAAAAATACCACAACAAATACTTTTTTGTTAAGTGGCTTCCAAAAGTTCGATAGTACTTCATATCTACTGTTTTAAAACCTTGAGAAATACACTTCCTAAAAAAGCTCTATTCACTTGTAAAAAAGCATTTTCGACCTCTTTTTAAATTAGATTTTAGACCCTCGGAGCAAACTTCTAGCTCAGAAAGAATTCCGTCTTCCCTCTTTGGCTGCTGCCTTTGTACTTGTTCCGTAAGACCACAGTTGTATTTTTCATAGCTATTATTCTTTGGATAAAATAGACTTGGCAGGCGAGTTTTCAAGACGAGTGCTTTTCAAAAGTAGAAGGACTTCATTGGAATAAAGCTGCCGTTTATGGTATGTTTTATTCATGTCTCAACCAGGAGTTGGAAACACCAAAAACAGTAAAGGTCATTTTATTGTGTTTCTCAATTGAAAAAACAACAGCTGCTGCGGAAATGGGAACGTTTTAGGCATCGTTTTAGAAAAGGTATCTATGCGTAAAATGCATTTTTTCTGAATAATGGCAATTTTTGAAATACCGAATTAGCATTTATCTTATTTTTGTTGATTAATATGAAGACTCTCTCTTCTCTCCAGGTAAGAAGAGCAAGATAATATTTTAAAAAACGTGTAAATGTTTTCTAGAAAATCCTAACTTTTAGAAACGTTTAATGCACAAATATGTAGTAGAATTCAAAAGTTCATGTACGAAGTCTACAACTTAAAAAAGAGCCACACCAAATTGCTGAAACGCGTCCACTGAAGCATTAGTTGTTAGTTTATGCCACCTCATCGACAGCCTGTAATCAGACGCACGCCCGCAAAATTCATCGCGGCAAGGGGCTAGATTTTTACGCCTGTCGTTAGCCTTAGCTTTGAGCACCATACAGATGACAGTACGATTTTACTCGGTTTCACCCCAATTTTGAGGGAGAACATCCTGGGGGAGGTCAGAGGCCTCCCACCTTTCTTCCCCTTCTGCCAACCTCACGAGAGGACTTACGGGTTAATAGCTCTTTTGAGTACCCCAATGCCGCAAAGGCACTATGCATTTACCATGTATTCCCCATCCATGCATTCTCCGGGATTCAAACCCATGCCCAACGGCACGGCACTCAGCGTCACTAACCACTATACCGGACGGGCGACATCCGAAGTAAAGCACCCTTGAGTAAACAAACTTTTGCCACATGCACTTGTACATTAGTGGGAGGGCGCATCTGAGATCGATTAATCGAAAATCCATTTTCGGCTAAAAATTCGATTTTTCAAATCGATCTGTAGCACTGAATCAATTCAGTGAATCGATATTTCATCCTAGAAAATCGACTTTCGATTTTTTTCTGTTTTGGTAAAAACCATAATACTATTTACAATTAGTTGAATGTAAATTATCTAAAACCCTTAATAGTGGCGCGTAAGCCGGTTAAAGTTGCTAATTTACTGAAAAGAACAAAAAAACTCTATTTATCATCATTTCTCACCTCAATAGCCATGATGTAGTATACAAGTATCGTGGGATCATCTGTTTTTGTGAGCGCGCCTTTATCAGAGATTAAGTCGGCAACATCTCTCAAGTCATAGAAGTGGAACCACTTAGATTCCAGTATACTTGACAGACTGTTGTTTTTAAAAAGCTTAGACATTGGCATTGAGATTTCATAAGCTATACATCTATTTTCTAAACTTTATAATGTCATAAATACATTTAGAAAATAAATGCCTTTATACCTGATTACCTTTGATAAGGTAATAAAAAATAATTGTAATTGTCGAATTCCCCGGAACTTCAAAGTACCCCCGATTTGTACCGAGATGTAGAGATCGTTTTATGGTCTTCTCTTCTTCTTGTTTTTCATAAAATGTATTTATATTTACATTATAAATGAAACTTGAAAAAAAAATCGATTCTTTAGCAATCGATCTTTTAGTTCTCGATTTTTTTTGTGAATCGATTCATCAGGTTACGATTCGAATCGATTTAAAATTCCTATTCCTTTTTCGGAAAGAATCGTCATCCCTATTGTACAGGTCATCGAAACATTTCGGAAATCCATTTTTAGTCATATCCTTTAATTCATCCTGTGATGCAGTTTTAACTTCATCCGCAGATTGGTCTTCGTTTAACATGCGGAGAACGATATGTTGACAAACCCAGTGCAGGCTTCGATCCTTGGTCAGTATCCATTGACATATGGTCAAGGATATCCCAACTGATTGCTATTGTTTCAAGCCTGTTCTAACGCACCGAAGCAGAAACCTTTTCGATGTGTTCAGCGATGCGAGAAGTCTGCGGAAGTCCTGAGCATTTGCCATCTTTGACATTTTCCCTGCCTTCTCTGAAACTTGATGCCACTCAAAAAGCTTGCGTTCACTTAATGTATCACAGCCCGAAATCTGTTTTCGTGGCCTCCGGAAAGTCTCCGTAGCACTTTTTTCCCCAAATGAACACAAAAATTAATATCCATTATCCGCTCAACAAACTCAATTTCTTTCAATCGCTGACGACTAAATACATCTGTCTACAAAATGCGACGCCATGGCGACCCACCGGCTTTGTGATTTGGAACAAACTTTTTTTTTAGAAAAGGGGGGATGCACAATATAGAAATACATTGCAGTTTCACTGCAAAACTTTTCACGTTATGTTGTCAGGGAACTTTAATTCTACTAACAATATCCTACAACACAAAAAAAAAAGATTTTCTTATTCACTTCTGCAACTCATACTTTTGTTAGTCGCCCAAGGTAGCGGTGCCGTAGGCCTGGGTTCGAATCCCGAAGAAGGCATGGATGCTTGTAAATGTATAGTGCCTTCGTGGCATGGAATTCTCTAAATAGTCGTCGAGCCGCAAGTCCTCTCGTGAGGTTGGTGGAAGGTAGAGGTGGGAGGGCCCTGACTACCCCCAGAGTGTTCTCCCTCAAAATTGGGGTGGAACCGAGCAAAATCATTGTCACCTGCATGGTGCTCAAAGCTAAGGCTAACGACAGGGGTAAAAATTTAGCCCTTCACCACGATGAATTTCGAGGGACTTGATCTGATGTTATTGTCGATCAAGTGACATAAGTAACAACAACAACAATACTTTTGCTTTTATCCACCTTTTTTGATTATAGTAAAGTGGCCGCGTTGACGAAGCAGTCTTCTAGGTTATATGCCTAGTGATATGCTGATCATGGACTCGTGGCCAGCATGTCATGATTTCGAGTCTACTACCACTAAAGACTCACCGTGCAGAGGGGCTAATGCCCGTTAAATCTATAGGGGGTGAAAGTTCTTCCTTTGGCATGGTGTGGAAGCTCGAAATGGGTGTGCCATCTCCGATGGCATCCTCATCATTTGTCCGTGGTGTAAAGTTACGAGGTCCTTCACCATTAACCTTCGTTGTGGCTTAAGAATACGGCATTAATAAATACTCGGTTATAGTAAAGGTATTTATTTTATTTATGCATGAAGAATTTTGAAAAAATCTTTTAAACATACGTAGTGTGTCAATTAAATAACCGGACTGGTCTTAGAATTAGCTTTATTGAAAGCAATGTACAAACCCCTTTTAATCCCTTTCAACATATTCCCTTTCCCTATCAATAGCTAGCTGCATACGAATTTTCCTCCGTCCAAGCAGTGCTGCGGCTCATTAGGCTCAGTAAGTCTGCCGTTTTGCCTTTACACTCCCTTCTGTGTGACCTAAAAATGAAATTCTCCCTCAAGGCTTATTTCACTTTAAGGTATCCGACTTGCTCAAGTCCCGTGATTTTAAAAAATGCGCATAAATGGATACTTTTCAGGACATTTATGTCACTTAGATTAGAATACATGTATAAAAGTGTTTTAAGAATGATTTGGACAAAAAATTATTTAAATACAATGTTTTGGCAAGTAAAATTGACTTAGAATAACCTTTTCACAGCTTTTTAGGAAAATGCTTGTTGAGTGGTTGAAATATTTTGCCTGTAGTAGTTGTGCTCAGACCTCTGTACAAAGTTCTCAACTATGATTTCTTGGAAGAATTCAATGCTACCAGAGTTACAAACACATTGAAATAATTATCGGTGTTTTTTCTTAAAATTTCTCCCCTCATTGTCGTAAAACATGGATAAACCCAATTTCTAAATTATATATTTCCAAAAATTTAGTTGGAGCTCTGTACAGAGTGTCTGAGCTATATACAGCAAAAAATATTATTATAATAGAAGCATTTTTCACAAAAGGAAAATATTTTGAAAATGGGTCATTCTATGTTCATTTTTTGTCAAAATATTAACAATTAACAAACAATTAACATTAACATTAACTTAAAACAATTTTATATACATTTTCTAATTTAAGTGACACTAAATATCATATACACTGGAGTGCAAAAACTTAAGCCACCAATGTAACTTAGCAGATAGCCATGAAATTGCAGAAAAGGAGGTCTGGAGATCAGTAGAGGGAACACGTAAGTCAGTAGAAACGCTTCATGCGTATGCAAACATCAGGAAACAAATGTCAGAAGCGCATGAGCGTACGTAAACGCGCGTGATGCCGCGCGCTGCTCGGGCCAGTAGAATGAAATGAAGGATTTGAGACGCACCAGCCCTCCATATTCTCTGCAAGTGTCAGTGAGTCAGTTCTCGGGGTGAAATATGGCTAGAAGAAATCATTTTGATGACTTCAATAATGGAAGAATGATCGGAAACTGAGGGAGGGGCGTACTCGTCACCAGTGTAGCTGCAGAGTTCGAATCAACAAAAGTAAACAAGTTTCGCGTGCTTTGAAAGCGTTCCAAACCATTGGCGGTACAGCTGTTAGAAAGGTTGGTGTGGCCGCCCGAGGACGACAACTGCTGGGGAAGACCGAGATATCATCCTGCAGGCGAAAAGTTCGACAGCAGTCGGCAAGCGCCATTGCCTCTGCCCTGTACAGCAACAGGTCGACAAGTGTAGCGGCTTACCGTGGCCAGACGCTTTCCCAAAGGGGGGCCTATTCACCCGCCGTCCTGAACGCTGCCTCCCGCTGAAAAGACGGCCACCGAAGCCGTTTACAGTGGACAGAGCCAAAACTCGGGATAACTGATCAATGGAGTCGTACTTTTACGGGATGAGAGTCGGTTCAGTACCAGAAGCGATTCTCAACGCGGTTTGATTTGAGAGAGATCGGGGACCCGGGTTTTATCCCAGTAACATCAAGGGAAAGCATATCGCCAGCGGTGGTCCTGGAGTTCTTGTCTGGGTTGGTACGGTGCCGAACGGCGGAACTGAGCTTCTTATTTCGACAGGGGGCGTCTGTAAATCGGGGATCGCTATTATTGTGAGAGGTACTTTCCCCATCTGCATCCCTTCCGAGGTGCCTTTGACCCAGACTCTTTCCCTTTTATGGAGTAATAATGGCCGGCCACATCGCACTTGCTGTTGAGGAGCTGCTGGAAAGTGAAGATATCACCTGAATGGATTGGCCAGCGTGCTCCTAGATTTAAATTCCATCGAACATGTGGGATGCTTTGGGGAGACGTATTGCCACACGCTCACATCAATAACTGAGTACAAACCAACAACCTCAACAGATGTTGATTGAGGAATGGGCACTCCTACCTCAAGAAATTGTTTCCACCAGCTGGTTCTGAGTATGCGGAGACGGTGCAAAGCAACCATTGTTATATCTATATTATGAAATATCTGCTTGCTTGTTCTTCCCTGTTGGATAGACAATCATGAGTCACGATGCCTTTATGCTCAATAAAGTTTGTTTTGCTTCTGATTCCAGTCAAAGTGCGTTGTATTCCCTTTTTCAGCGCCGATGCTTTCGTCATCTCCTTACGTACATACACTCTCCTCATTTCAGGAATTTCATGTCTCTCAGATGATTTCGTGAAGTTATGGCAATAAACCCACCTGTTGCTAAGTTTTGTACAATTCAGTGTATATATCCATTTATATGCTTTTGCAAAATCACGGTTCCGAACGTGGTCGGATACCTTAAGAAACTGGTAAAAATCATGTGATACGAGATCTGGTGAGTATGGTGAATTTTCAAGCACAGTAATGCGTTTGTAAGACAAGAACTGTTTTACAGAAAGCGCAATGAGCATCTTGGGCATTGTCTTGGTGAGCAAAATCTAAGTATTGTTGCTCTGCAGATCTGGCCTTTTCTTCCTCACTCTTTCTCTAAGCTTTCTCATGATCTCAAAGTAAAACTGCTGCTGACCTTGAGATACCTATTTAATCTTGATGATGCCTTTAATATCGAACAAAAAAGATGAACATGACAGGCTCTTGAAATCTCAGATCGACCAGAACATTCAACATCTTCAACAACCTCCCGATCTTCCAAAAATCGTCTATGCCATTCAAAAATTTGACTATGTGACGTACAATTACCTCTAAACACCTCACTTAACAATTTAAAACATTCAGTTGGTCTTTTTTTTTTCAAAAAATTTCACGAGGAATTTCAAATTTATGAGTGGTTTGATTTTTAAGTTTGTCACATGACCGAGGGGCACTTCGACACAACAACGTCTTATTCAAAAACAAAAAAAATGAGAAAAAACAAACTGAATTAGATAGAGGGATAGCGAATAACGTGCCACCGGAAGGATCAAGGTCAAATATATTCTATTCTCACTCCTTCACACCAAGCCTAAGGGTGAGGGCATGCGCAGTCCGGGAATTCAATTGTCATACCTTGTATATTTGTTGGTTATTAATGATACAGAAAGAATTCAATTTAATTAATGTAGAAATAGCAGTTATGAGTTCTATTTTTGAATGGACTGATAATTTAGTTTGTTCCAGAGTTCTTAATGAGTCACTTTCCCAATAGACGCATTGAGAACTAGGCAGTTCTTTTTTTTTAAGTAATGCCCGAGCTCTCAGCGTCAGCTCACAACAAAACAAAAACTGAGCTTCAGATAAACAAAAATAAAATAAAATAAAAATACGCTACAGAATTGGGAAGAAAACGCAAGCAGCAACTAAATTAATTCAAGAAACAAACAAAAAAAACTTATTAAATCCAGATTCATATTACCAGGAAATCTGCTTCATTTGAAATGGTAATTAGAGATATTTTCAATGACAGAAAATGCAAATCTCAAATCAAACCTTTACGGTTATGATAGCAATCCACGAAAAATCTTTTAATTTTCTTTCATATAATCATTTTTATTAAGAGAGTTTATTAACTTTCTGGTACTTGTTTTTGCTTAAAATATATTTAGTAAGGTGCAAAAATGAGCAGCTGTTGTGCTTTACGACACGGAGTTTTTAAACATATACATTATTTATAGTCTCTGTATGGTTAATGTCAATAAATATTTTTAATATATTTCGAATTTTTAAGGAATTCTCTAATGAAATACATTAAATTTATTGAAGGAAGTTTACAATGAACAGCTTGGGAATTCAAGAAAAAGATAAACAAATTCAGAGAAACGTAATGAAGAGGTGAAACGGCCTTCAAGATACAGTACTTCATTCCATCAATAAATATGGCAGATTTTCGGAGAGTTTCTCAATTTCCTAATTTGAAAATAATAGTTCCTTCAAGGTATAAACATTTAAAGACTTTGTTTCAGAAAAAGTGATTACATATAAAACTTAATTTTTCCTCTGAAATAATTATAGTAATTAGTATAATTGAGGACGCAGGATTTATATATAGAATTATGGCGAATCTTCCTAAAAAGACCAACTGAAAAGGGAGTAAGTAAATTATAGAATAATTTTCAGAGAGTTCCACGAAAAGTCCTTTTGCTAATTTGCTCAATTTCCGCCTCTTAAAAGATGTAATATGACAACGAGGAAAAATATTTCTTGGGAAGAAAAACGAAAAATTCAGTAGCATAAAATACACCACCGCAACTTCCCCCTCTTCGCATGACGGGAGGGCATAGGATTCTAGGGGCCAAAGGTTATGGTTTCGCAAGCCTTTGTAAGGTCTGGCTTGGGGCCCAAAGCCTGACTTTGCAGGGCAGCCCTAATGTTCTCCGTTACGCCACCGGTAAAAATATTATAAATTACTTTAAAAAATGATCGCATATTTTTTTATGTAAAAAATTAGTATTTGAATATTTTTAATGCATCTTAAAATTAAGCATGAACAAATGGAAAAAACTGACTATTTATGTTAATTTTTTTAATGAAAATAAATGTTCTAAAGGGAAATATTTTGAATATCGATATGCAACTGAAGAAAAACTATATATTTTCCAAAGATTTTCCCTATAACTCTCATACTTCTTGTAGAGAAAAATATTTCTTGATATTACAATGGACTTAATTGCCTAAACAAATACGGAGAGTAACTTGTTTTTACATGTTCTTCACATGTAAGCATCCTGTAAAGAATACGCTTATTATTTTAACAAGATGGATGGCGATGGATACGAAAATTGCATAACTTTATTTTTATTTGTGTATTATGTTTCTTTCAATTGATTTATAAAGCTTGGTAATTTATCAAAATAGTAGGTTCTTTTTTTATTTAATTTACGTGGGTAACCCTATTTTCAGTTACTATTTGAAGTTATAAATATAATTTTTACTACTTATTCTGCTTCTTTCTGAGAATCAGTGTTCATTTCCTGAAGAAGCAAGCGTACAAAAAGTAGGAATTCATTTTCTGTCTTACTATTTGCAGGCAATCAAGAGATAGAATGCTGCTATGTATTGCAATACTCAAAAAGTTGGAATTCATTTTCTGTATTACTACTTGCAGGCAATCAAGAGATAGAATGTTCTGCTATGTATTGCAATACTTCTTAAAGAGAATTATCGTCAGTTTTAATTTTAATATTTATTTAATTTTGAGCACACAATTAGATTTAGGATGATTTTCAGCATTATTTAATTACAAACTCTCGTAATCTTACTGATTTCGTTTAAAGTTGTTGAATGATTCTATTATCTAAGTTGAGGCTAAAAGTTACATTACCTTTAAATCTAACAATCTAGGTCTCTTCCTACTACTATCTTATCTATCACATCTTATGAATATATCTATTTAAATTCTTTAAAAAATTGTTATAGTGCTCAACTATATTTCGTATGATTGATTTATTGTTTTATTACTGTCGCACTTAGAAATTGCCCTTTGGCTACTGGCAACGGGCATCTTAATTTTGAACCAAGGTCAGTTGCAGATGTGTGTGATGAAACCTGAGCTGATAACTACCTCTCCAAACTTCCAACAAGCATGCCAAATTAAGTCTCGTGTGTTGTTGTGTTTGTGTGCGTCGGCCTCACTCTACTGAGGATCAGTATACATTGCGTGAGTTTGACCTTTCTGTACAAACTCTGGAAACTACACCTCTTGTGCAAATTAAATTCAGAGATCATTAACTGGGTTTAAGCTAAAAGAGGCGCAACAGCCTTGAGAGCCAATGCCTTTTGTGCCCATCTCAGTTTTCATGATATTGGACACTGAGATTCATGAGCAGATTTTCGGGTCAGGTGGTCAGTCTGACGCAAAACTCCTAGTGTTTTGTTCTGAAGCAAGCTTGATGCTCATTTATCGACGCACTAAAGGGTTGAAAGGCTGAGTCGACCTTACTCAGCCCGGGATTTGAAATCCGTACTTGTGGTGTGGAAGCACGATACGCTGCTACTCAGCCACTGAGCTTTACACTGGATTTAAAATAATTGAAAATCGATGTAGTACATCTTTTCCAGTAACGTATTTTACAAATTTAATAAATTCAAATAGTTATGTCAAGACTAATTGCAAGTCTTCATTTGATTAAAAATTAATAAATGAAATGACTGCAAATCAAAATAATGCACAAAAATTGACAGCATTTTAGAAAGCTTCCTTAGAATTGAAAAATAACTTGTTGAATAAGATAGATGAAGAAAACAACGAGAAAGTTAATTTAATTAGCTCACATTAAAATATAACAAAATGATTGATCGAATTGACAGAGCATTTTTAGAGGGCATAGGCAAGTGTATAATTGAAACTTCAAATTCCTCTTGTGTGTTTCCGGTAAAATATCAGAATACCAAATCTCTCGAGGTTTTAATACAAATTTATTGCAGGATTCTGAAAGGCAGATTAACAAATTTAGCCTAGTGATAATTTTTCAAAAACGATAATATTGTATATTGAACCTTTGAAAGTGTTTTTATTAAAAAGAAAAAGAACTCCTTCCTTGCTATTTTTTCTTCTTTTTTTTAATTAATATTACAAGAAACGTTTTCTTATTAACAATCTTGTTTTCAATGCAGAGCATGAAACTAATACATTTAAATGCATAAAGATTCTCTTAATTTAATTCAATTATTTATGAACATTATTAATTTATGTGTTTATATTAATGTTATGTGTATCGTTTTTACTATTCATAAATAACAAATCTCTTTATTTTAAATTAAATAATTGATTAATAAATAGTTATTTTAAATTTATACTTAAAGCATTATAAAGATACAAATATAAGGTTTAAAATATTCTGTCTCGTGTTACAATATATGTACGGATAAAAACATATAAATAAAACCAAAAGCTTTAAGATAATTAAAATATAGCCTCACACTAAATTATTTAAAACCGAGATCTGATGTTTCGGGGATGATTGCATCAAAAATAAAGCTATTTATAAATAGTTCATGCAAACTTCTTTTCATATAATTGTTCATAAATCTTAGATGCTATTATTTAGCCAACAAAAGCAAATTATAAAATTGGTTATTATCTCATTAAAACACATAATTTTGTCTAAAAAACATGTCTGGAAGAAAATAAATTTCTATCAAATATCAATGCACCAGCAAAAATTGGTTTTAATGTTTTTAAGACTTTTATGTAATAATTATAGTATATATAGGATTTATAATGTTGCCATAGATACTCAAAATAGTTGAAAACTAGAAATATGCATGAAAGACCCGTGTTCTGAATTATACTCTTTATATATTTTGCCATCATTTAATAGAATTTACGTGATATATAACAAAATAAAGTTAAATTTCTTGTTTCAAAAACAAGCTGTAAATTGTTGCTTTGTATCTACTTTAAGTCGTATAACAGGTTTGTCACTTGTTTAGGATGTTTTAGGATAATTTTAAAAGAACGTGTAATTTTTTACTCAAACACACATGTTTCATATTTGTTCTTTGACAGAAAAAAACAAAATGTAATATTAATAAAAATCGAATTTCTATTAAACAAATGAGAAACGTTTATTATATATAAGCAAAATAACTCTTAATTTCCTAATTTCTAGATAGTTTGAAGTTACTTTTACACGTAGTGGATCCTAATTTTTAAGAATGAAATCCAAGTACAGTTATGCGGTTATGTTATATAAACTCATTTTATTTTATTTTGTCACAGTATTCAAGTATTTTATTAATTAAATATTTTTTTTGGTGGAGGAATCAAAATGAGGTGGCTTTTTAATTTCGACACATGCAAACTATTCTCCCGATCCCTCCTCAAATGACATTTTTTTAATTCCATTAAATAAAATAAAAAACATTGCGGAGTCCGAATATTTTACAACACAAATGACGTCAAGGAAAATGTGGGCTAATAATTTTTTACGTAATCTGCCGAGAGAGAATCCTAAAACGAGTTCCTTCGAAAGGTCTAGAAACCCTGGGAGAAAAGTATAATTCTGGATATTGAAGAACAGCAAGTAATATAAATTTGAGATTCTATCTCTATTATTTTTAGTAGTAATTAAAACTTTGCAATGCTTTATAATGGTGGCCGCGGTAGACGAGTGGTATAGGTATCGGATCGTGGCTTGCCTTGTCACGAGTTCGAGCCCAGTACCACTGAAGACCCGCCGTGTAGGGCAGCGATGCACGTTAAATCTGTCGAGAGCTAAAACGACCTCCTTCAAAGTTGGTGTATGGTGTGGCAAAGTTAGAGAGGTGCCATCTCAGGTGTCCACGTCACTCTTTGACCATGGTTCAAAAATTGCCCGGTCCGTCGCCAAAAGTCTCTGCCCATGCTGAAGAGTGCGACGTTAATATTCAATCAATCGAATTATAATGTAAATCTGATATTTTAATATTAGTTATGATTGGTATTCACTGTGTTTTCTCATTTTTATACGTCTGCAATTATCAATGAGATATGCTAGTATATGTATAATATTTTATCAAAATACGAAATAAAAATATTTCATCATTATTTTTATCATTTATTTCTTTTCAAATTTAGGATGAAGCTTCTCTTAGCTGTGAAAGATATAATTACTGTCTTTCATGTTGCAGAAACTTCATTTATTTTGTTTTTGCTTGTAAACTTCTTTTCATTTCAATTTTTTCCATAACAACTTTCAGTGTGTGTGATCAGCAATTAATCCCGCTTTAGTCTTGAGATGACCATCAAAATCATGTGAAGGGACAGAGACCAGCGATCCCAATCAACCTTCACTTGGCGGAGGTATTCAGTTATTACCCTTGGTATGATAGTCGTTCTGCTACAACTTGAACAGCTCAACGATAAATTGATGACATTCGGTGGTTGATTGTGTATCTTTTCATAATACGAACCATTTTTCAAACAGAGGATATCAATCACCATACGGTTCTCATATCTCTGGACTGTCACCCTGCTGTTGATACTCTATGACCAGAAAGGACACCAGACCTTTTTCTACATAAACATGAAAGATATAGGATAGACCTCCACATTTAGACGCCCCCAAAATATTGCAGATTCATCTGAATAACAATTGATGAAATACGTGGAATGTAACGCACAAGAGATTAGGGAATCTTTGTCACTTATGGTATCGCTGGCTGGAGTATTTCGCCAGTTACTGATTTAACATGCAATTGATAGCCATTGATGGTTCCTATGGCTTTGAATTTTTGATCCTTTTAGTACCTGTGTATGAACTTAACGAACATTTATTTTCAATAAAAATCGTGACTTTATACATTGTGTTATATTTTTTGGCAAAAGAGTGCATTTTTAAATTTTACGATACCGTATTATTATCCTTATTATATGAGTTTTAATTTTCTGTTGTCTTAACATCCCAACACTTTTTTTTTTATTATAACACGATAAAAAAAATACGCACTTAATTAGAAAAGTTGTTTCTTAAGTAAAGTATCATGTACACACTCCCCCTTTTTCACTTACATAAATCTCCCTATAAATAATTTAAGCTCCTTTTGCTTTCTTATTTTAAATAATTATAATTAAATTTAGAGAAGAAAACTGTACTACTATAAGTTTTTTTCATCGTTTCACTTTATTAGTTCTCTCAAAATATTATAACGCAATTTTCTCGCTACTAAATTCCTTAGGAGAAAGCTAAAAATTGAATGATCGCCTTCATGAGCGTAATTGATGTAAAAGTTAAGATGTTTCCCAAGTACACGAATAATTGAATTTAGCACAGGGGAAGAAAAATGAACTTCACAAAACGAATTTTTTCTGTAAATATTTGCCTGCTTGATTCTAATTAGTTAATTTAATTTCTTTTAAAGAAGAAAGTCAGCCAGAGGGGAAGGGGGATTCAGAGTGCCTTAAGAGAATTGTCCTTTTTTTTCTGATCAAGGTAATATGGCCAGTGAAAGAATGTTAAGAGTGAATTGGATCATTATTTTTGAAGAACGTTAGCAGCTTAAGTAGAAAAGTTTTTTAAACTTTTAGGCACTGAGCCCTCTTTTCAATTTGATACTTTTGGAAACAAAAACAAAAAAATCGCAAGCTGCTCGAAAAATCGGATAAGCTGTAAATCAATTCGAGTAGCAAAGATAAATTTTACTTTCTATTTTTATTCAAGATAAAAAAATGTAATAAAAAAAAAACGTTTTAAGAGAGAACTACATTTTAATGTTTTTGAAAATTGTGTTGTAAAAATGCAGTTAAATACAATAAGCATTTCTATTATCTTAATTCCCACCATATTAAAAAAAAGGAAAATCTTTTTAAAAATAATACTATTTAGTCGTAAAACATTAAATTCCAAGTATATGTTCACTTGTTTTTGTTACACAGAAATAATTACATTAAAACATTGAGCTTTAGTATTACTTCTTAAACTGCATAATATAACAGTTCTAAGAAAATTACTCAATTGCAACCAATCATGATGATAGAAATTTTACTCAGAAATGCCTTTCAATTTCATGTTTAATAGCGAAATTTTCGAGTTGATAATCTTTTAAAGTATCCGACCATGTTCAGAACCAGGATTTTAAAAATGTATATAAAGGAATAAACTTTTGATATATTAGTGTGACCTAAATTATAATAAACATTTAAATTTGTCTAAGAATATTACTACAATAAAAAATTACTTAAATGCAATTTTTCGGCCAAAAAATGAAGAAAGAATGATATATCTTCAAAACAGTTTCTTTTTATAAAAAATGCTTCCATAACAAGAATATTCCGGTTATATATAGATAAGACTTCTTTATAGAGCCTGGATTAGGATTTTTGAAAAATTCACATTATTTTCAGAGTTTCGATCAAATGGAGTAATCAACGATGTTTTTATTTCTCTTTTCTGATGTATTAAAATAAAAATGTTTCAATCTACTTGTTAATAATATATTTCAAAAATCCTAGTTCAGGCTCTGTAGAGAAGTCTTAGCTATATATACGCAAAATATTATTATTATAGAAGCGTTTTCCATAAAAGGAGAATGTTTCGAAAATATGCCATTCTTTCTTCATTTTTTGCCTAAAAACTGCATTTAAGTAATTTTTTATTTTAGTTATATTATTAAAACAATTTTATATGCTTATTCTAATTCAGGTAAGTAATACTAAATATAAAAAAAAATTATTCATTTATATGCATTTTCAAAACCACGTTCCATACGTAATCGTTTACCTTAAATCAGACATATCATTATCTTACTGCAATGGAATGAGATGGTAAATTGTAATCAATTCTGACTTCAATTATTTGTTAATTTGAATTAACGCTCAAGTGTCTGTAAAAAAGCTGTAGGCATCATATCCCTTTGTTAAGAACCAAAAACAAATATTTAAAGAATATGACTAACCGTAGGAGCCAATTGGTCTTGTCATAAAGCTAGTGGTCGGAAATGTTATTCAAGCCACGTATTTGAATCAAGATTCTCATATAGAAGAGCTGATGCAGATTAAATCTTTTATGGCTTAATGTGCAAAGAATGGGGTGCGATACCTGATATCCACTATTACAGGGGTAGCCGAACCTCCATGGATCATTCGTGTCATTTTTTCTTAATGTTTAATGATATATAGAAGTGCCTTTAGATAATTTTGACTTGTGATTATTGGGAAAATAATAAAATTAAATACAAACAACTCAAAACTCTTTATTACTATGAAGAAATACCTTTTGCTCTTATAGTAGTAAATGTTTTAGTGACATGTGTAATTCAAATCATATATATATAGTAACATTAGTGTGACTTCAGTTGTTGCAGATTAGATGACAAGTAACATATTGGAATTGTGTAAGATGTTACTTTTAGTACAATGCATTCTGAATTGGAATCATCTGCCAAATGGTTTATAAGAGAAGTCTTTAATGTTATTCATCTTTTGAAAATAATAATTCAGGTAAGTATTAGGAAGATAAAAGTATCATTAAAATAACATGAACCAGCTTCTTGAAATAGTTAAAATGTGCCTGGAATCGAATTCCATGCATCCACAATTTCGTTACTAACATTTTTTACTGAGTATACTTGTTAATCTTTCTGTTTCTCACTAATCTCAAACTTTTCTTTGTTTCAATAAATTTTTAATCCTATTGTATAGAACTAGACTGGAAATTAGTCAATTTCAAATTCTTCAATTTTCAACCATTAGAAGTGGGACAAGTTCAGTTTATCAAATGAAGTGCCCGCTCAGGTGTCGTCCTCGTCACTTGACCATGGTACAGAATTAAGAGGTCCGTCACTAATATCCCTTGTACAGCTTTATAGTACGAATAAAAATTTTCTCTCAGGCTCATTCTCGCTGCACAGACACTATACAATAAAACACCAAACCCTTCGGCTTAGCAGTCCGCGTTACTATACCAGATAGACATATAGCCTTATATTGCAATTCAAATACCTATATCAACCAGTTCTAAATACAACCATTTCAAAACAAAGCAACCGGTTTATAGACATGGTTTTCAGTTCAAAGTAATAAAGCAGATTCAAACTTGTAAATATAATATTAAACATTTACATTAATGAATAACAAGCTTACAAAAGCAGGTGGCTGTGGCAAATTAGCTATCTCCATCAAAATGATTACAACACATTCTAATTTTTAACATAAAAATTAGAAATTTTAGCATTAAAAATTCTATATCTAATTGCATATCGTTATATATTAAAATTCACATATCTAGTAAAAATACCACAACAAATACTTTTTTGTTAAGTGGCTTCCAAAAGTTCGATAGTACTTCATATCTACTGTTTTTAAACTTGAGAAATACACTTCCTAAAAAAGCTCTATTCACTTGTAAAAAAGCATTTTCGACCTCTTTTTAAATTAGATTTTAGACCCTCGGAGCAAACTTCTAGCTCAGAAAGAATTCCGTCTTCCCTCTTTGGCTGCTTCCTTTGTACTTGTTCCGTAAGAACACAGTTGTATTTTTCATAGCTATTATTCTTTGGATAAAATAGACTTGGCAGGCGAGTTTTCAAGACGAGTGCTTTTCAAAAGTAGAAGGACTTCATTGGAATAAAGCTGCCGTTTATGGTATGTTTTATTCATGTCTCAACCAGGAGTTGGAAACACCAAAAACAGTAAAGGTCATTTTATTGTGTTTCTCAATTGAAAAAAACAACAGCTGCTGCGGAAATGGGAACGTTTTAGGCATCGTTTTAGAAAAGGTATCTATGCGTAAAATGCATTTTTCTGAATAATGGCAATTTGAAATACCGAATTAGCATTTATCTTATTTTTGTTGATTAATATGAAGACTCTCTTTCTCTCCAGGTAAGAAGAGCAAGATAATATTTCTAAAAACGTAAATGTTTTCTAGAAAACATTTGACCTTCCGAAACAGTGTCACACACCAGGTCTTGATCTTCAAACAACTGTCATAGGAAAATTCTCTGCAGTCCAGAAGATGAGCAGGAGAAGCAGGGAGAGGTCAGGGACAGGTAAGGAAAGACTACCCCTGCACAAAAATACTACCCAGGTGACCGCTTCTAAAGCGTGCCAAGGCCGTCTGATAAGCCCTGGAACACCTGCACTGTAGATATAGGCCAGTACTCTTACGGAGGTATTCTCAATCGCGAGTTAACCTCGGGTTATCCGCGAACCGGAGGTAACTCGCAGATTGTGTGTGTGTGGTGAAACATCATTATTCTCAATTGCGGATCGCGCCAAATCCACGGATTATCTTTCCAAAGGTAACCCGCCGATTTGGGAGGGTAACTAGCGGATTTCGATCACGCGAATCTGTTTGTAGCAAAGATGGACGTAACAAAGAATATGTCACGTGATTACAGGGGTCCAATCACAACGACTGTAACATCTTTTGTTAGCATAACCACGGATTCGGTAATCGTCAGTTCGAGAATAAGAAAAGAGAATTATCCTCGAGTTATCGGCGAGCGAGGGTTACCCAATCCGTGAGTTTTCTTTTCAATAACTCGCGATTGAGAATACCACCGTTAGCTGCGTACCAGTGGTGTGGTGTGTGTGTGTGTGTGTGTGTGTGTGTGTGTGTGTGTGTGTGTGTGTGTGTGTGTGTGTGTGTGTGTGTGTGTGTGTGTGTGTGTGTGTGTGTGTGTGTGTGTGTGTGTGTGTGTGTGTGTGTGTGTGTGTGTGGTGTGTGTGTGTGTTTTGGTGTTTTATAATTAAATTAGATTAAAAAATAAATTCCCTATCTAGCAATTCACTTCTATATTTTCTTCACCTCTTCAAGTATCAAATTAATCACCCATTTATTCCTTCCGAACATATGGCCTAGCCAATAAACATGTCTAATTTCAGATCGTTATATTTAATAGCCCTATATGTCAGCACTAACTTTCAAGAGCACTCATGAACGCCGCGATCGGTGTTTTAAGTGTTAACCACTTAAGATTTTCGGTGGCGTGCTTTTTTCCTCTCTGCTCTTTGCGTCAGATAATGTCTAACTTCGATCAAATAAAGTTCCTTTTTAAAAACTAAGTCTGTTTCTGATTTCAAATCATGTCATATATATATATATATATATATATATATATATATATAACGTATTTGCTTGTTACGTGCTCTTGTTTTAAAATAAATCCTTTTTGATAATAGAAATGTCCTTTAGATTAAAATAGATTTATATTTTATCAAACAGTTACATTGGATTTTACTATAATAAATCACTTTTTAATAAATTTCGAATTGCATTATGCATATCCTTTACTATGGATGGTACATGATTCTCTGTGTGTGCGACTTTCATTTCTCCTTCTCCTTTTCTGTTTGGTGTGCCCCAAAAAAGCAAAAGAGAGACAGTCAGAGATGTTTTTTAAAGTTTAAAAAATATATTCAGGATAGTTAAGATAAAGGGCAATGTATACTTAATCGTTTGCGAATGACAGCTCAATCAAATTTTAACAATGAGTAACGAAAGAACAATTCAAAACGAACATCTTAATTTTCAGGAAAATGGCAACTGTAATATTTTAAACATTATTTGATCATTCCATAATTATATTATATAAACATTATTATATTATCTATGTCTTGTATACATGAAAAATAATGAAAACAATAATAACAATTCATTCTTATTAAATTTTTACTCCAATAAATGTTTTTTGTTTCCTAATCTGATATAAAGGTACATAATTTTATGTGCGGCCCGCGAGATTATAATGTTTTTCCGAAGTGGTCTACAAGGTCATTTGGGTTGGTCACACCTGTATTATAGTGTTGTCATCAAACAGACCTTCCATCATGTTTGTATCAAGATGTTGGCTATTTGGAGGATGATAAAGATTCTTGATGTGGTAATAGTGCGATCTTTAGAGAGGAAAATTATACTTAGATATTCGAGATAAAAATATGGTAGTCTCTGAAAATGGACGTCACGAATAAGAAACATTAGTCAGCCTCCACCTGAAGCTCTGTCTCTTCGGACGATATTATATCCCTTAGCATTCAGAAGTCTCTGTTCGAGCAATTTAGTTTCCTGAAGAGCTGTAATTTCCACACATGTAGTCTATCAGCTATTTCCAGAATTTGGCCTAACTTAATTCTAGTAGCTACAGTACTTAATCCATTAATATTGCATTTCAGCAAACGGAGATATTTGGAAGATTTTTTACTTAGTGGAGATTGTAACATATTTATCATACATGGCCCTCAACCTAAGTCCTGTGCGCGTCCCTGATTTACCTGCGCGAAAGACGATGCAGTGTGAGAATCAAATAAATGCGGTTGGTCCATGACGAAGGGCATTTCTGGTAGAAGCTTCCCTTTAGGCGAAAGACTAACTAAACCTCATGCCTGTTGGTCCGCGGAAGGTATTTTATTTCCCTTCTACGACCTATTGGGAAACCAATAGAGGCATTCCCCGATCCGCCACCTGGGGACGCACCCTATAGGGGTTACAGGCTAACCCTAGGGGATTTTTAACTTAAAAGCTATGATAGTATCCCTTCAATTATGATACAAACATCTATTAAAAAATTATGATTATTTGAAATGGTGTTCACTTTGTAAAAATTAAACGTTTTAGGTATGTATTTGTAGTCTTACTATAAAGCTGCACGAGGGCTGTTGGCGACAGACCTCGTAATTTTGAAAAATGATCAAGTGACGAGGATGACACCTGAGCTGGAACCCCCTCTCTTAACTTCCGCTCCACAACAACGAGAGGACATTCGAGCCTCGACATATTTATCGTGCATCAGCCCTCTCTGCATGACGGGTCTTCAGCGGTACAAGACTCGAACTCACGACACGCCGGCCACGAGTCCGTTACTTTGACCACTAGGCTACCGCGGCCACATTAACAAATTTGTGCAGATTGAAAAATAACATGGTAGCTGCAAAAATAGACAGATTTAATAATAAGACCTGTGTAGTTTACATACATAAAGCGATTACGATTAATATTTAATATAATAGACCTTAGTTTAAATTCATATCTCCCTCATTTAAAAAAGAAGGAACAAAGTATTTATAGGCAAAATAACTAAGCAGATAGTAAAAAAAAACAGTTATTGACACACAGGAGTCAAGAGCTTGTGTTAGTTATCAAAATGTTTAGAATTTGTTATTCTTCTACTATGTGGGAAATAGATATTTGTATTAAGATACCGAACTGTTGGTGTATCTACATGTGAATTGAAAGTAGATAGGAATTATCAGGAGAAAAAGAGAGAGAACTGGAAATTTTATGTGTAGATTTAACATCAACTCTATTTCTACCATTGCCACAGGTAGTAATGTAAGACCTTGAATTGGGACCCAGAAAACTCCTTTATACACTTATTTTTTAAACGAAATATTATTTTCGGCTTTAGAATGAGATTCTAAAGAGGATGTGAATGCACATCATACTTGTGTTGAAACTGGCACCTGTATTCAAGGCATTTTCTTACTACATAGCAATAATAAAGAAGAATTAGGTGGAATGGAAGAGTAGGAATTAATCTACTAAGGCATCCATCCATTAAGCAAAAAAATGCAGAACATTCATAGGAGCATTTCTGTACTCCATTAAGCATAACCTAGAGACTTGAAGAGTTTTACGCATAACCTGAGGTTACAAAATAATAAAATATGTCCTGAAAATTGTAGAACTGAGAAAATAAAAACATGCGAGTCAAAAGGTGAACCATTATCACCTAAATTTTCTTGATGCATTTTAAAACAAGAAAAAAATGTTTTAAGTGCATTTATATGACTATTGGAGAGCTGATGTCAGGTGTAAATTTTGTAATTCTAAATATTGAAAGTAGTAGTCATCAATCAAAAGATATCTTACAATTAAAAAGTGAAATAAATAGAAATTGTTTGTCATGTATTAGTACGTAATCTTTATAGAGAAATGACTTTAAAATTTCTCCTCTGATTTTTTATATAGATACCATAACAAGATATCCTATTTTTCAGTTTTTGCATTCCTGTCCAGTATAAGAATTGTTTAAGGTATCCGACTACGTTCGAAACCGTAATTTTAAAAAAGCGCAAAAATGGATAACTTTCATGATATTTAGTATCACCTAGATTAGAATACATGTATAAAATTGTTTTAAGGACATTCTAACAAAAAAAAATTTAAATACAATATTTCGGTAAAAAATTAACTTAGAATAACCTTTTTTCAGAATGTTCTCCTTTTGTGAAAAATGCTGCTGTTATAATAATATTTTGCCTGTATATAGCTCAGACCTCTGTACAGAGGCTCAACTATGATTTTTGAAAAGTTCACTAGTTATTTTCAGAGTTACTACCAAATGAAATAATTATCGGCGTTTTTTTCTTAAAATTTCTCCCCCTCTGTTGTCGTAAAACATGGATAAACCCATTTCTAAGTTATACATTTCAAAAATTCTAGTTGGACCTCTGTACAGAGGTCTGAGCTATATACAGGCAAAATATTATTATAATGGAAGCATTTTTCACAAAAGGAGAATATTTTGAAAATGGGTCATTCTATGTTCATTTTTTCTCAAATTATTGTACTTAAATAATTTTTTATTGTAATACTATTCTTAAAACAATTTTATATACATTTTCTAATCTAGGTGACACTAAATATCATAAATATTATCCATTTATATGCTTTTGCAAAATCACGGTTCCGAACGTAGTCGGATACCTTAAAAAGAGTTCTGTAGGTGACAAGACATGAATGCTCCTCATGAAATACGTAGTAAAATATTCTGACTACAAGATTTCGGGATCACAATTTGTTGTCCACGAGAAAGTATTACATCGAATATCTATAATTATGGTTCATTGTTTAAAAGAATAGCATTTCAACGTCTTTTTCAGTAGTACTTCTTATTTCTTTAAGTTTAGGTGATGATGTTCGAACTACTACAAATTCCTTCAAAGAGTTGTCCGTATCATTAGTGATAACACAGTTATCAGGCGGAGGATCTCTTTGTAAAGTAGGCTAAACATCCAATTGTTTGCCAGAAACATGTGCTACCTTTTCATACGAAGAAGTCATTGAAATCAATATTATTTATTCAAATTATTGTCAAATTAAATCCCAACAAGGGTTTGCTCTGACAGTTTAAATTTCAATTTTCTGGTCATAAGCATAAAAATCGAAGTATTCAAAAGCATGGGCAAGCGAGAAAGCAATGTTTTCTTTAATTTGTGAATCTCTAGTCTGAACTGTGGTGAAAGTGTAGTAAATGTATAAATATCATATTTTCTAGCAAAACAACACCAATTCGAAATGAATTTACATCAACAGAAAATACAATCTTTATCTTTATTTAAAAATTGCACTACAGTTGTTGATTGTAATAGTTCTTTGGATTTTTGAAAAATACTTTCTTCTTTTGTGCATCCCATGTCAAGTTCACATACTTTTTCAGTGTATTTCATAATGCCAGTGTTTATTGTGAGAATTGAGGGGACAAATTTTACTAAAAAAGTAGGTATTCCTAAAAATCTCATTGAATCTTGCTAGGAGTTGGGCGGTTAGGAATTGTTTATATCTTCTTAAGATCAGGTGAGAGACTATCGTTTGAGACAATACGGCCTAAATATTTTAGTCGATCAACTACGAGTTGGAATTCTTTCTCTGTTACATTTTAATCAGTTTTGTCGAATACATAGTTTTTAACATTTCATAATAATCCTCAAGAGTTTTAGTGAGTAAAATAACATCATCGAAATATGGATCTATATCTGGAAAATTTTCAAATAATTCATCCATACTCGTTTGAAATACAGCTGGTACACAGCTTGTTCCAAAAGACATAACAAGAAAACAATTCCTTCCAAAAGGAGTTATAAATGTATACTGATCAACGCTTTAACTATTTAGCTGAATGCGATAAAAGAAATTTTTTGCATTAATTGGGGAGAAGTATGTAGAATTTTTTAGATTTGTTAAGAATTATTTTTGAGTATGTATTTGATAATGTTGTTGAGGTGACGACCAGTGCAACTTTATACCCTGAGTGCTTTGGGCGGGCGTCCATGGGACAGGACCCGAAAGGTCCCGGATAATATGGACTTAACCAGATTTTCCTTGGATCCACTGGTGCCAAGGGGGCCTATAGAACTTCTGCTCCCAGGGACCGAAATGAGCTTAAACTGGCACTGGTGACGACAATCAAAGATGATACTGATACATTTATATTTTTTTAGGTACAGCAATGATAGGATTGATCCAATCAACAAGCTTAGTTACCTTTTCAATAATTCCATTTTTCCATTTTCAATAGTCTTACTTTGAAACTAAGACTAAGAATATTTTAAGCTGCAATCACAGAAAAGCTCTCTGATTTAACACCATTTTTCGTAATTTCCAAAAAGTCGAGAAACTTTTTCAAATACACTTTTCTTCAATAATTTTGTTCTAATTTTGATGAGTAATCAGTCACCCTTTTCACTACACTTTGCTGATTGGTAAAACTAGAATAGTTAATACTCTCAAGTTTAAATCAGTTCATGTTGTAACACTTAAAACTGGTTAAAAATTTAAGTTTATACATCAAACTTTAAAACTATGCACAAATTACGTGCTCTTCGTTTCAATTTAAATTCCTCAACTATAGCTAATGTATTGTAATTATATGTAATCAATAATGTTGACTGTAACATAAGACTATCAGCCAATTTTTTTTTATGGCTGACAGGTAAAACATCTACTTTCGCTCCAATGTCGAACATAAAGGTAAATAACTTCTTGGAGCCAGACTAATTTCAGTGAAAAAAGAATCAAAATTCTGCATTGGTTTCTCGATAACGTTTTTAAACACAAAATTTGCTACAGTTACATTTCAGTATGGTTTATAATACATGTCGAATTTATCTAAAAGCTGTGTCGAACAGTTCTTTCTTTATTAGACTGAAGATCAAAACATATGTAAGTCAAATATTCTTTCTACGAATTTTCCTCTGTAATATTTTGAGAAATATAAAACAATGAGCTATTTTCAAGGTCTATCCTCCCTAACTCGGGTTTTTTCCGACCACTTTGGCATTTTGAGCTAGAACAACTCAATTGCGAAAATGAACGTCTCTACTAAATAGCATATAAATAGTCGGCGAGATAGAGAATAGGAGAGTTGGTGTCGGACAATACAGGCTCACTAATGAGTTCATAAATTATAATTGGTTAGAACTATAAATTATGTCGGTATGTATTGGAGAGTTTCAGAGGTTGTATTTCATTTAAAATAAATAAAAACCCATTATTTTTTATCATTTAGTTTGTCTTTTCCACGTTCGCTTAATCAGGTATAATATTAAATAAATAAAAGAAAATTTTATTGCAAATATCTGTTTGTAATCGTTTCGTGTCCGATTTAATGACTTATCACAATCCTCGTTGCTTTCGGATTCCCCTGAAGACTTCAAAGATCAGTGAAGATCTCCGCCTCAGCCAACATAAGGAGAAGGTACCGTGATAATTGTTACTCTTTTTTACTTTTTCTTCCTTGTAACTAGGGATTGCAACTTCGGACTAAAAGTTCAATACCGGTATTCGGTATTTTTTAGATCTTAATACCGGGATACCGGTTTTAATACCAGTAGTAGAAATTTTAGAAAAAGAAAGGAAACACAGGTGTTTGTTTTATTTGTCAGTTTTATTAGAGTATAAATATCACAAAAGATAATTCGTAACTTACTCGTATAAATTATGCCAGTATATAAAGAATCACAAAAAAGTAAAGGAACATCTTATTTATTTAAATCGCAAAAAAAAATATAAATATCACTATTCAGTTTGTGGTATAACAAATTTTTGAAATGTAATCCTAAGAAACATAATGCATCACTTATACTGCCATTGAGCTTTTTCTGCGTCTACGATAGTTGGTGGTACTGTTAGCAATGTGCGCGATATACTTTCTCCAAGTATTTACCTCTAAATCCCTCACCTTCAAATACATCGATTTCTCTTCGTATAGTTTTGAGAATAGCTGATTTCTGTATTGTATTTTGGTTTGTTGAAATTTTTTTAGTCAACGCTAATTCCAATTTTTGATCAAGAGACAATTCCTTTTCATTATTGACATTAGTGTCATCTTCATCTTCGATAACTGTACCGGATTCTTCTGAATGTGGATCGGTTTGTGGGTAAGAAATATTTACGAAAATTTACTATAAACTTGATCAAATTTGAATTGGTTAGTCTCTTTTCTTCTTTTCATTATCAATATCATTATAATTATGTAAATACCGTAAGACATTTTTTTTTATTTCGGTATGCTTTTCTTTTGTGTGACTTTTCAATGTAATGTATAATTCTTTAGATAATGATGTGTGCTGTTCTTTCAATGACTGCAACAGGAAATTTACTGTTGCATTAGCTGTTAATAAATTAGATCCTCCCCGATATAATGCCTAGCCAGTTTTACTGGAAGTAGAGCTGATACATTTCCAGATATTAAGTCTAATTCACTATCGAAAAAATTTATTTGCAGGTTTAAGTCGATCATTGCTTTTTGGATTGGATTTTTCAGTTTCAAAAATCAATCCATCATTAGGAGTAAACTGTTCCAACATGTTTTAGATTCTAATATTAACATATGTTCTGTTTCTAGTAAATACCGAAAAACTGGTATTTAAACTTGTGAATACCGGTATTACAAAATTGTACAAAGGGCTCAAAATACCGGTATTTGATATCTCGGTATACAGGTATTGCAATCCCTACTTGTAATACTCCAAGGCTCAAAAATTCCATATCTGCAACGCCACTTCAACCATGCGTTTGCTAGATTATCACTGGGGATGAAAATGCAAAAAAAAAAAAAAAAAAAAATTAAATATTTACTTTTCTGACATTATGATGCGTATTTAAACGATCAATAAATATTTCTCTTAATAATATCTTTAAAATATTAATTTATAAATTTATGCAAATTGAGAAGTTGCATGTTGGGTACAAAAGTGGAGAGAAACGATATAAAACGATTACGATTAATATGTAACAAATTACGTAAATTCTGAATTTAATTTCCTAACATGATTAAATACAAATTTCACAGCTATTAAGAACAGTAATTCACAACTTTTTTTACCATCTCAGTCTCTTTCTCTCAGTGTATTTTATCTACTTAATTAATATTATTTAATTGAGAAATTTTATAAATAATATTTTAAATTCCGTTACAATTCAATTTTTTATATGAAAAAATGTTATACCGTTGGAAAGAATATTAAACCACTTTTATGTTGATAAAATGTAAATAAATTCTAAATTTTTCGTGGGCTGTATCTATCCGATACCTTGTTCTGTTAGTTTTCTAAAATAAATTCAAAACCGTTGGTTTAAAAACTTTATTTGCTGTTCCGGAGGCGTCAGAGCGATGAACTTTCTCTCCGCCTGTACAAGCTCGGAATGTCCGAAAGTTCTGGTTTACATCACAGGGAGGGACGTGACGTCACTTCAACCTAGTGCTGCTCAAAGCACTACTATATTTTCTTTATTTCACAGCAGGCACCATCAAGTACAAAACCAGACTTATTAAAGTATGGTTACATACTAGAAAAAACTTACTAGACATACTAGAAAACTAAAGAAAAAATAAATTTAAAGTAAAAGAACTTTTTTGAAAACAAACTTTTATTTAAATGAGCTAAATAGAATAGAATAAACTTTGCTTTTAAAACTTTTTTTACAATCAACTTATAACGCCATTATATAATTTACGATATAAAAGCTTGTCGCAAGATTTAAGTACTCGTATTTACTAAGTTTGAGCATTTTAAAAATTAAAATCGATCAGATCAAGTTATTTAATTTACTTTTTTATCTACAAAGTTAAATCTCGCGACAAGCTTTTATATTATATCATAAATTGTGTAATGACGTTATAAGTTAATAGTAAAAATAAAGTTTTAAAAGAAAAGTTTAGTTTATTCTATTTAGCTCATTTAAATTAAAGCTTATTTTTAAAAAGTCTTTTACATTAAATTTATTTTTTACTTTTTAGTTATCGCTGTACAGGTTTCTCAGTCTGTTCATCTCATTCAACGCATTATTGTTGCAAGGTTGATTGCCGGTTAATTTCGAACTCTTAGCTCGGGAGTGCTCAACCTTTTTTCCCGCCGGGCCAGATACATGTGATGACAATTTGGCGCGAAACCAATTTTCGACGCCAAACCTTTGACTTCCTGTAAAAAAAAAAAAAATCGCGTTTTTCATTTAAGTTATCATTCTTTTCAGAGCTTATTTTTTAAATTAATGCTTTCAAACTTCACACACCGATTACAAACAACAATAATTTTTAAACAAAAATTGTAAGAAAAATATACTGTATTAATAGATTCTAGTAAAAAGGGTATTAGACGAAAAACACAAAAAAAATTTTAAAATCCATAATTTTAAACCAATTTTTTCAAACTTCCAACAGAAACTGGATAATACTATTCTACAAACGGGAAAAAAGTTTCATGCGTTTATCTTTATAAATGACGAATTTATAAATGTTTAATTAAAAATTTGAGCATTTTTTGAAAAATCGTAAAAAAAAAATATATAAAAAAATTTCAGCATTTTATTTTTTAAATGACCGATTCTAAAAGAGAAAAGTGTGAACTTTTTTAGTTAAGGATTTCGATTCATTTACACAAAAAAAAAATGTCATACGAAACGGCTTAGAAATCATTTTCATGAAAACGCATCGATTTTGACTAATTTTAGAAAAAACCGTAAAAAATAGAAAATATCATTACTTTGTAAAAAAGTTATACCGTAACGTGGCAAAATAAATGATCTTTCCACTTCTGTAATTATTTTTTGTCTGAGTTTAATAGAACGAATTAAATCGCTTTCTTAAAAATACCGAAAAAATCGGAACTTCTTTAAGCTCAATCCGAAAAACAACACGGCGGAATAAAAAACCATCAGGGGTAAAACAATCATGCGTTTTAAGGTTTTTAATTAATATCTTTTTAATTCATTAGGATATCCGAATATAAATGGTCAAAACATGCATTGTCATCCAAACTAAATCTGTATACAAAATTTCAGTTCAATCGGTTGAAGACATCAACTTCAAAATTGAGTTACAAGATTCCACCCGAACAAATTACATTGCAAGTTAAATAAAAGCTTCTAATAACAAGTAATATAAAAAAAAATTTAAGTCAATTCCTACTTGGATCAACAAAGAAAATTTTTATTTTAGCTACTTTTTATTAAATAGTTACAATTAATATAAATATCTATATACATATGACAGAATTATAACATTAAGTGCTAATTATTTTTTTATTAATTATCATTAAAGTATCGTATTGTCATCCAAAACAATCGTGTATATAAAATTTCAGTTCAAATGAATTCTTTAAAACGTGAGAAAAAAAAACCTTCTCAAGTTTTGACAAAAGTCGCAAAAATGGTCGCTAAGTCGCCAACGTGGCTGTATTTGTAATTCTTTAAATGATTAGTTTTAATCAATTAAAATTTTCATTAATTACAATTAAATTATTGCATTGTCATCCAAAATAATCATGTATATAAAATTTCAGCTCAATTGAGTGCTTTAAAATGTATTTTATTAACGATTGAAAATTCCCCCAAGATAAATAGATAAACAAACAAGTAAATATATAGAGAGTGGGAGAGTTAATAGTAGGAATTGAAAAACAGGAAATGTGCATAATAATGCGTACTCAAGATAAAATTTAAAATAGGAAAGCAGACATCGCGTAGAAATAAAAAGAACGTGAAAATTCTTTAAAAATAAGTAAACATATGATTTTTAGTAAAAAGATTGAAAAACAAGTAAATAATAACAAAAAGTAAAAAATGATGATTAATAAATATTAAAAATAAATCCTAAAAAGTAAAAAAAAACAATCATAAAATAAATAATAAACAATTCTAATATGCTACTCGTTTTCGATTTCTTCAAAATAAAAAGTTTTTTTTTTACCTCAAAGTAGTAACCGTGAAAAATGTTTTCTTTTAGAAACTTTACTATTCGGAAAGTGTGCTTTGTGTATATAATGTATACTAAGCATTATACTTTGAGCAAACTTTCAAGATATCAAGATTCAATGTGTGTAATATCTAATCGAGGTATTTACACAAATTTGAAGGAGCTTCATCTTCACACATGTAATAATTTAATGCAATAATTAATAGTTTCACATGTAATAATTTAAATTTTCAGTTACATTTATTTACTCCTCCTTAATTTCATTTTTCGTAATTCTATTGATTTTCAGTTCTAAAATATTTTGATACAAAGTGTATTTTTTAAACAAAAAATCTTATTTAACTTTTTACTCGGTATTACTAAGGCAATAACTTTTAAAAATGTTGCACGCCAGTTTAATTGATACAAATGCTAAGTACATAAATGGAATTTGAAATTCTTTACTTCATTTCGAGAAAATATAATGCTAGTTATTATAATTTACTAATTACTAAAAAGTATACAGTCTATGCTTAAAATGAATCACTTTGTGTCAGAAAAAAAATTAATTAAACGTAATACAGCTTGAACTTTCTTTGTAACATGCCAATAGTTTAAGAAAGCATTGATTCAGATTTTTCCATGTTAAAGAGTTATTTAACTCCTAAAATTCACTATGCCATCCTATAAGATATTGTTTCGAAATTCGGGGTTCATGGATCTTATGCTATCAATTTAAAGAATAAAACAGTTCTTTAGGAGCGATGAAAAATTTATTGTTGAAAAACAATCCTTAAAAGTACAGGATTCAGCCATAAAATTCGCACAATAAGTACCAGAAGATTTTCACATCTTCTGCAACGCTCAGACGCAACTATCAGTAACTAAAAGCACAAGTACATTAAGTTTATTCGCAAGTAACTACTCGCTAATGCACTTTACAACAGCCAAGGTAATAGTGACTCAGTTTCTGAAAGCGACTGCAATTTATAGCCTGCGTAGCTACCTTCAAGCCCTTTGTGATAACCCCTGGCAGAGGTTATCATCTCTTCATCTACTGGACCTAGATTTGTGGGAGGTAATGATTGATGACCCAAGCTAGCCATAATAAGACCAATTTATTATTCTCCAATTATATTGATCAAAGACAGTCTTACTATAGGAAGGAAATCAGGAATGATATATCATAACCCTAAATCTTATGAGAATAAGTGCCTGGAATTCTAACCACTTAACTTTAAGCAAAGTTATCCTATGAATCTCAATCTTCCTTAATTTCTTTGACTCGCTAAAGTCCGTTCTATAATTACGTTTCTAAGTTCAGTTCCTTACCATAAGCTCACGGCGTTTACCTCAGCTTCCTTTCCTCCTTCTCCTCTTTCTTCTTACGATTACTAAACCTCCACTATATATCTACTAACTAATCTGAATATCAAGGTTTTTTCTTGAGAGGGTTGGCTGTGAAATAATTCAATTGATGGCCCCAAAGATTCCCAAAGAGGATTAGTTGAAAGACTCCATGAAGCCCCGTCACAACTTTCTCAATAAATCCATTAACATCGTAGATCGTGATGCAGTAGACTCCTCCAGTAATTTTCAGAAGTATCCATATGATCGCAAAGTCGCCGAAAATGGTCTCCAACATGGTCGCCAAAAATGGTCCCAACATGGTCGTCTAAAATAATCTCCAACATGGTAGCCAAAAAAGATGCCTAAGTTATTATATCGCCAATATTTCGTCTCCATTGAGTCGCCATTATAATGTGTGAGGGGTGAGTGAGTGAGTGAGTGAATATTAACGTCGCACTGTTCAGCTACACGAGGGCTTTTGGCGACGGACCACGTAATTTTGAACCATGGTCAAGTGACGTGGACGACACCTGAGCTGGCACCCCCCTCTCCTAACTACCACACCACACCAACGGGAGGACGTTTCAGCTCTCGACAGATTTAACGTGCATCGCTGCCCTACACGGCGGGTCTTTAGTGGTACTGGGCTCGAACTCATGACATGCCTGCCATGGTCTGATACCTTAACCACTGGGCTACCGCAACCATAATGTGTGAGGGATGGCATTGCTTACGAATATTACAATTTTTATCATAAAATAAATACAGCTGAAAGTAATATTAACGTATTAAAAAATCCAGAAATAGTTATCCATACTATTTAAAAATTGAATTAAGCATTAATTACACAGAATTCGCAACAGTATATGTAATGAATTACATAACAAATGTTTTAAACAATTTTAAATATCTATCATTATTAATTGTTAGAAAGTCGCCCATCCGGTATAGTGGTTAGCGACGCTGACTACTGTGCCGTAGGGTTTGGGTTCGAATTCCGGAGAAGACATGGATGTTTGTAAAAGTATAGTGCCTTCGTGGCATGGGCGTACTCTAAATAGCCGTCGATCCGCAAGCCCTCTCATGAGGTTGGTGGAAGGGGAAGAGAGGTGGGAGGCCTCTGACCACCCCCAGAGTGTTCTCCCTCTAAATTGGTATGGAACCGAGCCAAATCGTACTGCCACCTGTATGGTGCTCAAAGCTACGGCTAACGACAGGCGTCACTTAGCCCTTTACCATGATGAATTTCGTAGGCCTCGATGTGTCCTTTGCCGATTAGGTGGCATTAGTAACAACAATAATGGTTAGAAAAATATTATTTACATTGTCTTCAAAATTACACAGCTTCGGATACAAATTTACTCAGTTGATTAAAAACAAAAAACTATTTTATACGTATATTAAAATTTAACATTTTATAAAAATAAAATAAAAATTGTTGTTGATTGTTAAAAAAATTATTCAAACTTTTTAGAACTGCTAAAACCTGTCATTACTTATACACGAGCAGAAAAATACTTTTCTAATATTCGATATTTAAGAATATTAATTTGATTTCCTTTTAGTGTTTTCAGTTATTTTAAAAAGTTAATTAATTTCGATTATTTCGTTTTTTAAATTCTATTTAATATTTAATTAAACAAAAATTTAATAATAAAACTTTAAAATAAAGTAATATAGCTTTTTAAAATTCCATCTAGGGTATTTTATATTAGGATTTTAATCTAGTTCCTGCATATAAAATAGTTTCCGACGATTTAATTTAGAATTGGATCGTTTTGCTTATTACAGTCTCTAAAGGATGCAACAGAATACTTTTCCAGCTTTAATTTCCTAATGATGCTCAAAAAAGAAAGTTTGCCTGTGTGAAGAGTCTTAAAAATCGATTTAATGTCAGAAATATTTTGCAAGAAGGAACATTTTGGGGCCTAATGTGTATTAAACACGCTAATGGTATAAATATAGAAGTCAGTTGCGATCTATTTAAAAATTTCAATGTCATCGTGCAGAGCACGCAATGCGAGTATCTGGTAAGAATTCGCTAATGGGTTTTTCATTACATGGTTGTATAACCGCATTTAATGCCATCTGACTTAGTTCACATTTCTTGTAGGAATAATTTTTATCATTTTATCATAATAAGAATATCAAACACAGCTTTACTCATTTTTAGATAAACATATTCAAAAAAATTATAAATTTTGAGGATGTAAGAGACAAAAATAAATAAATATATATATATATATATATATATATATAAAAGTAATATAAAAAAAATTTCTTAAGTCAATTCCTACTTAGATCAACAAAAAAAAAAATTTATTTTATAGCTACTTTTTATTAATAATTACAATTAATATAAATATGTATATACATATGACAGAATCACAACATTAAGTGTTAAATAAATTTTATTAATTATCATTAAGGTATCGTATTGTCATCCAAAACAATCGTGGATATAAAATTTCAGTTCAACTGAATGCTTTAAAA
Organism: Trichonephila inaurata madagascariensis; assembly: GCA_019973955.1. Taxonomy (NCBI): domain Eukaryota; kingdom Metazoa; phylum Arthropoda; class Arachnida; order Araneae; family Nephilidae; genus Trichonephila; species Trichonephila inaurata. The sequence continues at coordinate 142,122 of BMAV01007958.1, forward strand.
CGTGAGAAAAAAAACCTTTTTAAGATTTGACACAAGTCGCCAAAATGGTCACTAAGTCAGCAAAAATGATGCCAACGTGGCTGTATTTGTAATTCTTTAAATAATTAGTTTTAATCAATTAATTTTTATTAATTATAATTAAATTATTGTATTGTCATCCAAAATAATCATGTATATAAAATGTCAGCTCAATGGAGCGCTTTAAAATGTATTTTATTAACGATTGAAAATTCCACCAAGATAAATAAATAAATATATAGAGAGTGTGAATTATAATAGTAGGAATATTGAAAAGGAATGGACAAAATATTATATTTATAGGAGATCGATAGTTAAGAAATAACTAATTACCTATCAATCATAATCGACCCAATGGTACGTGAAAGGATTGGTGTGATAAATTTTTATATTTATTTTATGGTAGATTATTTTCTAGGCATGAAATTTCGCATAATTATATTCATTTTCTGTTCTGTAAGTAATTTAATGCTCATAGAACTTTTATGTTTCCACTAGTTGTTTTTTATAAATTTTTTAAACAGTATTACGTATTATATATACTGAGAGAGCTTTCTAGCATTTGAAAATGAAACATTCACGCGACTATAAACACTTTTTGAAAGAAATAACTCTAGAATTATCAGTTCTCACACTTGGAAATGAGACCATGCCTGATCTTACTTTTAGTCAAAAAATTACGAATTAGAAATTCGATATACCAGGTCTAAATGGAACAATGGGTGCCGTTTCTCTTATACAGATGAAAAATAAACTAAGACTGGAAAAAAGCAGCTCAAGTATCATTCTTATCAATTCATCAATGAAAATTTTAAACTTAATGAACAGGACTCATTGACTTAAAACAGTCGTACAGTTTTTGAAAAACTAATTTCCGTATTTCTGTGTTAAAATAAATCTTAATATAGTTCTTTTTGTTATTAAGGGATTATTCATTCCTGATTAAGAGATTCACATATTGTCTTGGAATTCACCAGGAAAAAAATGCTATGTATGTAGTGTCTGGCTACTGTTGGCAATGGATTATGGAATGGTTTTATGCAATTCTTCGCATCTTCTGGGGTGAGTTACTGTCTTTTAGGGAGGAGTTGGTTCACCTCCGAGCAAGACGGTGAGAGGTCAGGAGAGAGTCCCTTGTTTTGGAAGTGCAAAGCGTTGGACTGAATTTAGAGTTAAGGCTGTCTTCGGTTAATGTTAAAGAATAGGACCAGAATATGGAACATTTTTTTAGATATAAAAGAAATGAAACATTAATATAGTATTCTGGCTTCACCATCCTTTAGAGAGCAATATTTTTTATCATACGTTCCGTTTTTAACCGAGTTTATTCATTTTTTCTGGTATAAAATGTGTTTCGCGTTTTTTCTCCTGTACCGTAATGTTAAATGGGCTATGCCTTCACGCATTATAACAAAAAAGAAAATATTCATGAAATATTTTGGCATTTTTTAAAACACTATATTGCTAACAGAGGTATGAGTTATAATATTACAAATTGCCATGGAAATTGGGGCAATTTTCTGTCTGAAAATGTGTTTTGAGTTTAGTTCGTACTTTTACCGAAGACAGCCTTAAGGAAAGCGAATTGCTTTGTTTATAGACCGACGCACAACGCGTGGTCTGCTGTACCAAGAATAGAGTTTCTTGGGAGAGTTTTTAAGACGAAGTACTGAGTTGGTTTGATTGTATTGAGAAGCGACATAATTCTGTTGGCTGTTAAAGCTAACAGGGGTGGAGAAGCATATTAAAAAAGTAATAGAAAGACATTGCAATGTGTATTGTTCCTTGTTTTTTATCAAGGGTGTGTGTGTGTGTGTATGTGTGTGTGTGTGTGTGTGTGTTTATATATAAGGGTGTATTCTCATATATATAAACACACTGTTATACATGGAACAACTATACGATTGTCTGTAGTCAATCAATGAAGTCCATGAGCTCTATATTTTGAAATGAAAGAAAACTGGTACCCCAAGTGTAATACCCCTTATGTACCCATCGAGCTGTCATAATTCTTCCGAACGAATTGAAATAAATTTTAATACTATGTGAAAGTATCTTGGTGGCAATTCACATTAGAATTCCGCAAGAGTGCGAAGTGATGAAGATAGATGCTCAATAATAATCATGTTTGAAGATTTAGAAAGAGTGCTAAAGTTGAAAGGATGTACGTAGAGTTATTGATACATTTTGACGTGTGTGATGGGACGTTGCTATGTTGGAATTTTCGAAGCTCATTGTAACGCACGGATATCATGAATCGGTGTACATAATCAGAAGGATTACTAACAAACAATTTATTTTGTCAGAGTCATCTGTAGATTTATCAGGTGTTCTAAGCCATTCCATCTATACACAGTCCATATCATGACAAAAGCTTGAACAGCTCTTATTTAAAATGAGAAAAAACATGGAATTTTTCCAGTTCCCTTTTATCAACTCAATACCAGTGAAAAAGTGACAGACAGACAACATCCCATCATCAACAAATGGTGTTGCTAGCATGCTCAAGCAAGGAACGTAGCTTTGAGTTTAATATTTATCAAAGGTAGGCATGTGAGACGACCTGTCAAAAGTAGACCTTGTAGAATTCACATGCTGACACTTGTTGATGCACCAGATACTTGTTTATGCCATAATGGTTTCTTGTATTCACAATGTACTGCGCAGAAACTGAAATTTCATCTTTACTTCAGAAATGAGTTGACTTATCTCACCCACGCCGACTCGTATCATCATTTAAAGTCACTTAAATAGTGATTATCCACCACTGTAGAAGAAGCAGCACCAGAAGCTTATCTAACAATTGCCTTTTCTTGCTATTTTATACAGGAGTTATTAACCACATCGAATAACGTTGGTGGAATACATTTCGCCATTTGAGGTGGGCCTATGCCAATTCATATTATATATATATATATATATATATATATATATATATAGGCTTATTCTCTACAAACAAGAGATAACATCCAACAATCACATTCGAAAAACACATAAACAGTAGGAAAATCACACAATGAAGGACATATGAGTAACCGAGATTAAAAATTATAAAATGGATGCTGCAGTATTATAAACATTGCTGACTTAGGATAGCTAATATATAAAATAATTTATATAAAAGTGGGGTTGAACATGTTTTTTGGACAGCCAACCTTCCCCCTTTATGTAAATAATACTGAGCAAAAACCTATTGAAAGTAATGGATAGGAATATCTAAATCCATTACAAGATAGAGGTAACTTACCTAAAATTTGCACTTAAAAATGCAAAACCCGCTCTAAATCTGAGTGCAATAAATAATTTGTTGCCATATTCTGGACCCTAATGCAGATTTAAAACATGTGAATGGCTGAAATGTAGCACTTAACAAAAGTATAAAAAGAATGGAAATAAAAATTAATATAAGAGTTGCAAATTATAGCATAACTTTAATAATACTAGAGTAAATATGAATAAAATAATAATAAGTAATTTTATCTAATATTAGAATATGGAGATAACTATAACTATGAAATATTTAAGTTTATAGATTGATAATAAACTATTATCAATCTCAAAATTGCTGTATATATATATATGTATATATATTGTGTTATAAAAAGAAAAATTATTTTCTTATATTCGAATTCATATTGCTTATTTATATAGGAAATAATTCACATAGTTCAATTGTTTCATATATTTGAAAAACATTTTGTGTGCGCTTATGACCACACGATAAAAGTAATAACTGCTGATTTATATTCCTGGCAAGATAATCCAATTTTTCGGATGTACTACGCTTTCTTCGATGACATTTTCACATGTGGGTGTTAAGTAATTTGCTTTTTCGTGCCCATTCATCGGTGCATTTCTTTACTTCATCCATTTTCTATAAATTGCAATGTTTAAATAATTATGCATTATACGAGTATATGTGTGATTTAAATGTCAATTCGTCTAATTATTTAAAAGTATTTACATGTAAATCACTTATGTAGATTATGTTTATATAACTTATAAAAGATCAGAATAAACTGATTTTATTATGACTGAGTTTAGTGGTGCATCTTTAATTCCCTTAGGTGTAGGTCGCGGGGATAGTGGAGAGAGGGTATCCCCAAAGGAGGGGATACCACAAACTGAAAACTTCTGTATTTATTCTGGGTAAGAGAATTCAATTATCTGGATGTACTATGTGTTCACAGTTCCCTTTTTCGTGTCCATTCATTGGAGGATTTGCTTATTTTATCCCTCTTCTATAAAGGTCAAAGTTTAAATAACTATGCATCCTTATATATTTATATATGAGTATATACGACTTATATAAATGTCACTCAATCTAATTATTTAAAAATATTTATATGTAAATTATTTATGTAGCTTATATTTATGTAATATATATGTTTCTATGGTACTGGCGTGCTATCACTACAATGCCAATGTTCAAGGTTACTCGTCAAGTTGGCAACCCTGATTTCCCATGTGTCGTACCTTCTGAATTGGCAAACATGTACTTCATTTCATATAATGTCACAAATACCGTTGCGATAATACGTAAGTACCGTTTATATAACTTATAAAACGCCGCATTCCATGTAAAGTTAGGAAAACTTATGCCCTGACAGCTCTGTTTACTTTTCTTAAAATTTTCTAAGCAAATAAAAGGAGAAGGTTTACAATTAATGCTTTTATTTTCTCGTAATCTCTTAGTTGTCGTAACTAATATAAACCAAAATATTGGCAATTTTCTCTACAATTGATTTCATTAAAATTTCGTATTTTAGTTCTTTTGACACATTTTTGTAAATGCTCTTTCTACTGAATCAAAAAACGGATAACATGTTTCGTTTTTTCTTGACTCGTTTTTGTACAGCTTTAAGCAGTTTCTCTAATGAAAGAATACTTTCAAGAACTTAATACGTTGAATTCACACATTCCGTTTGTTGTTTCGAGCGTAACCTATGCAACTCGTCTTCAATTTTACGCGTTGCACAACTGCAGTTGCAGAAAACTCCAAGATAAAAATTCCTTAAATTTCATAAATTCTGAGGATTTCAAAAGTATTTCATATATATATATATATATATATATATTTCAACAATTTAAAATATTCATCTACTATTTCCCCGATTTTTTCTAATATAGCCAGCAAGTAAACCTTAACAGTATTTATCACAAACAATGTTCAACGAAAAAATCAAACTCACTTTTACTGGATAATCCGTTAAGACCTCTGGTTCTCAAGGAAGAGTGGTAACTTGATAACTAACTTTGAAATATTCTTATAGCTACCATAGAATCCCTCATCGAATTTCCTACGTAAGAATAATCTTTTTTATTATTATTTTTTTATTGCGCTCCTCTTCTCTTGTTTACAAGCAGGAGTTGAGTGGAAGTTGGGATGCACGACAGTAATGTTAAATAAAGAAAATAAAACTTCCCGAAAAAAAAGGTGCATGAAAGATTTGCTAAAAACAAACATGCTCCTAAAAAGTTTTCAATTCAAAACTAAATGAGCATAGCAGACCCGAACACGATTGATTGCCATGCTGTCGAGTAAACCCGATTAAGCGTAACGCAGCCGAACCAGATGTTTAATTTAGATTCACTCTTCAGCAAAACGTGCCTAAAGAAGTTCACATAAAAAAAGAAGCTTATACGGAAACAACGCATAATGGGATACCTAAGCGTTTTCGACTGAACTAAAACAACAATAAAATGTATTTTAAGATTAAAAAACATTTTAACTACAGCCAACATAGTGCGTTAAAATTAATGCATCCTAACAATTTAAAGTGTTCTCTCTATACTCTGGCGTCTTATTAGATCAAATTTTCCATATCGTACGTGACATAATAATGGCAGTCCTAAGTGTTACTCATTTAATTTTTTTCTCGTTTCCAAACAATTTATTATACAGAAAATGTTTCCATCTTGCGCTTTAAACTACACTTAAGAGGCAAAATATCAAAACTGCAGACAGTTATATTATTTGGTAATCTATTTTTTGAACAAAACAAAAAAAGTAAAACAAAAAAATTGCAAGCTGTTATCAAGTGTTATCAGATGATGGGTATTCACCTGATACCATGGCAAGCAAACTCAGTTTTTATTTCCCATAGAAAAGGTGACTATTAACAATAATGGTAAAATATTGCAGCAACTACGATTTTTTTAAAAATGGTTTAAAATTCCAAGGGCAGCTAGTAAACAGAATGAAAAATCTTCAGCCTAAAGAAATCATTTCTCTGTACTTATTTAAAGTAATGTTATATTTCCAGGAAACCCTTTCACATGGCGATGTAGCAACTATATTGATAATTCTTTCTTAAAAAACGCAATTAAAAAAGCAAAAAAAAAAATCCCTTAAAGGAAAAATCTTGTATTATGTCAGATACACCTGAAGGAATACTCACGGTTTCAGCAACAGAGAATAAAAAAAAGTGAAAAAATCAATAAAAACAAGGACATTGAAGAAAATGAATTTTTTTCTTTATCGCAAGTTTTTGTTTTCAATTTTATGTTTTTTCTGCGAGACACAAGTAAGATGATATTGATTGATTTTCTTAATGTTTGTCGAGATCTCTATTGTGAAAAAAAGTTTGATGGGGGTAAATAAAATATCTTGTAATAAACCATAAACTTCATAAAATAAATATAAAATAGCTGTTTTTAGTTATGAATAATTCACACACACACAAAGATAACAAATTTTCATCAAAACATTTTTTCAAAACTTATTTACTTAGAATATGTTTTAGAAATTAATCAGTTATTTGAAACATCAAGTTAGAAACGTGACTTTTGACATTTCTGTGACGACTGTTCACATTCAACAGTGTAGCTGCTTAGAAATCTGTGTGTGTGATTCAGAGAATCCTTCTTGACAATACTTCTAATACTTTACATTTTTTTTTTATTATTTTCAATAAAAGAGAAGCTGTTAAAATATCACTTGAAATATATATTTACTCTTATGTTTCAAACATAAAATTATAATTTCTATTGTTTTTAGTTCATTTTCCTCCAGTATAAGCACGTATCTTTTTTTCATGTTAAAAAATCAGAAAGTAAATTGTAAGAAGTGACGCTTCTCTTCAATTCAATTGATTGCTCGATTTATATAAGAATTGCATTTAGAAGAAGCACTACAATATTCGCACTACACCTGAGCCGATATCCACTCTCAAAACTGCTATGCCACATCAAAGTGAGAACTTTAGTCCTCCACAGATTTAACGTTCACTAGCTCCATTACATGGAGGATTTCTTTTCTGTTTCGAAATACTTTTTCAGTTAAGTTCTATACAGTTAATTTTTTCTATCAGTTTTTAAGAATTTTTTTATAATTTTTGAGTTAACAGAAAGTGTTAATAATATAAACTAACATTTTGCCAAAATTTTGATACATTGATTAAAGTAAAATCGATTTATTAAAACTGCACTTGTTTAAACAATCGGAAAATTTACCGCTGTATAATGTATTATAAAAATTTAATCATATTGTTGAAGATTATGTGAACTATTTTATAATGTGTCATATCATTAAAAGTATATTATAATATTGAGTATCATATGGAAAAAAATGTATCATAGTACAGCATATCATGACCACACCGGGCAAAAAAATGTGGGATGCTCTTTTTTATTCATTAATACGTTGGTACATTATCTCTTTATTTAATGGCAACTTTAGTGTTCTTAGTTATATTGTTATGTTGATCGGGGGTGTTGGAGGATTTTATGCAGATCAGTCGCAAAGAACAAGACAGTTCTTTAAGAGCGATGAGAATTTATTGTAGAAAATCCAATCCTTTAAATACAGGATTCAGCAGCAATATTCACAAAATAAATCTTAGAGGGTCTTCACACCTTCAATATCCCTCAGACACAATTATCGGTGTCTAAAATACACGTATATAAAAGATTATTCACAAGCAATCACTCGTTCAACAGCCGAAGTAATCACTAATCGCTTCAACAATCAGAGCAATACTAACTGATCGCTAGTCAAAACCAGACTGACTGACTTTCGGCGAGCATCTCTCTATTTTATATCCTTCGCGGATAATTCGAGAAAAACCCTTTTGCGTCATAGGTCTTGAAATTAGTGTATTTCTCTACTAATTTCTAGAAGAATCAGGAGGGTCCCGAACTCGCCAAAATGATCACCAAGTCGTCAACTTGGTAGCCAAAAATGACGCCAACTTGGCTCTATCGCCAAGATTTCGCCAAGTTCTTATTGAATCACCATTATAACGTAAGGGTCAGCGTTGCTTGGGAATATTACAATTTTATAACGTAAATTAAATCTAATTTAGAGTAAGATATATAAAGACATTACACAGCCAAATACAAATTATTTACACTATTTTACACAAAACTCGTAGCAATAAATTATAAATACAACTTCGAAATCTCAGTTGTATTATACTTAGTCCACTCCAATAAAATATTGGTCCATCAATGAAGCCAACTTTGGTGAGTATCCGTATTTCCTTTTCAAAACCTTTCTTCAAAATGCCTTAAGTTTTCTTAAGGACAAAGAGATTTGGGTAATGTTCTAGTCGCATGCGATGAGTAACATCATCCTCGTGTTAATCCTCCCACACATTCAGGATCTTTAATTGGCATGACTGATTTTTGCCCCCTAGTCCACTTTTGAGACTGATAGCATCCAAAGTTTTTTCATTGTAAATAAACGCTACTGACCATGGATAAGAATACTAAAACAAATTCTGCTGCTTCTTTTAAAAGCTATATCCATACTCTCGACCCCAAAAACTATATAACCCTTTTTGCTATTCTGTTACATCACATTTACGAGCCATAATTTAATCTAAAACATACAGGTTTTTTTTTTAAAAAAACTTACACCATTCAGAGCCACCTGTAGCTTTATCTAACAACCACAATAGCACCAAACTTGATATGGAGACTAACGATGATATGGGAAGTAAGATACTATGAAAAAAATGTTAGTTCAAAAAAAATCATCAATTAGGATATTCATGACGTTGTTGTGGCCTTACCAAACCGAAAATCTACATAAAACCCAGGTATCAAAGCACAATCCAAATTTATACTTTTATATGCGACAACCACACGCCAATAATTTGGTCTATCAAAACATACACATACATTTCCAAAGAATACATAGTATTCTCATCCAAAGTGAGACAACCCAAGTGAATATGCGACTCACATTACCTAAAAACGCATTATTTGTAAAACTGTGTGTGTATTATCTTAATCAACCACACCATTTCGTGAGCTTAGAGTCTGAAAGAAGATTCACATAAGTCAGTGTTTCTCAAATTGTGGGGCGCGCCCCTCTAGGGGGAGTGACAACCGTATAAAAGGGGCACGAGCCTATTGAAAATTCGAAAACAAAAGATTCTTTTAGAAATTATTAACTTACTGAAAGTAAACAAATACATTCTGACATAATAAAAAAATAAAATACTCATTTACAATATAGTACACTTATAAATGTATCAGTAGTGCACAATCTATTTTATAATTAACTTAACAATACTAAGTTAAGGACAAGTTTAATAATTACCAG